>NMRA01000503.1:258498-319968 GCA_002633005.1 Phoronis australis | reverse complement strand
TGTTATTCTATTTCTTCTGCCAATAGGATTCTCCACTAACTTTTTACGAGGAATTCAATTTGAGAAGCCAGACAAGTTAAAATTACCAGCTTCTGTCCTTGACATTTCAATTCATTGCAGCCAGTTTTAATTGCTGTGAAGGCATTGATAATACCATAGCTGCCTTGTACAACAGACTAGGAGATCAACTGTCATGACATCCATGCGGACAGCAACACTGATTTTCCCCATCCTGGTTGATATAGAAAAACAAGATACCACTGAATGGCCAGTTTCTTAATGGCCAATAGCAGACGAATCTGTTTGAAAATCATTGCCAGCCATACACTTAATTCCCAGTAGAAACAAACATGCCAATTTTCATAACAAACCTTTAAGTGCTTAAGACGATACAGAGGCAGGCGTCAAACTTTAAAACATGGACACTAGGTAGCACACAATATACCAAATCCATCCAAAACCATGAAATGGGCGTTGCCCCCTTAATAGACCCATTTGCAAATTTCTTGACAATCCTTCAAGGAACTCAAAGTAAAATACAACTAAAATGATATTATCTCTCGTGTCGCTTTTTATTGCCCATCTTTCCAGAGATTATTATTTTATCTTTATGTTATTTGTACACTCATATTTCTGTACCTTATCAGTCATAATAAATGACCTTATATCGCCTATACACGGTCTCCTTTGTATCTCTGGAAACGGAGCTTGCGATGCACCTATTATTTTCGGGATATATTCCGAGCATAAATGATATTTCACTCGTTAAATATATTTATGCGATAATATGGACTCGTCCCTCTTATAACCCCATCTTTCGGACTGGTCCAATAATCCCTTGTGTAGATTCGCATGCGGTCCTCCTGCACTCAAGGCACTAGGACATTCCATTTCCAGCCTCACTATTGGTTCGTTTGTATTACTGCCATGAGTTTGGTCAGCTCCTGGCTCCCATAGGCTGATGATTGTCACGTGTCATAGGGCTCCTTTGTTCTCAAGAAAGTTATATTTCCTGACATCTGTACTTCGCTTTGCAGCACTTAGGTTCGAGCTAATGTCTCTTCATTTTTCCCACCCTCTACCACCCTCTACTTTGGGTAGTTCCTCTTACCTGAGTGCTGGCGCTTTTTATTGCCCATCTTTCCAGAGATTATTATTTTATCTTTATTTTATTTGTACACTCATATTTCTGTACCTTATCAGTCATAATAAATGACCTTATATCGCCTATACACGGTCTCCTTTGTATCTCTGGAAACGGAGCTTGCGATGCACCTATTATTTTCGGGACATATTCCGAGCATAAATTGTCACTTGGATGCATACAAAGTGAACAAAGAATGGAAATGAAAATATGTCTAGGATAACCAACCAATCTTATTTTAGCTCAAAATGACATGGAAAAAGGTTGCCTTCGCCTTTAAGACATGAGTAACACTTTAATGCGGCAAGCAAATGATGCCACCTTACTGATTTTGAAGTAAGAAACACAAACAGTCTCGTTGACGACATCGGATACAACTGGAAG
The DNA here is from genome assembly GCA_002633005.1 of Phoronis australis. Classification (NCBI taxonomy): domain Eukaryota; kingdom Metazoa; phylum Phoronida; family Phoronidae; genus Phoronis; species Phoronis australis. Next base: position 318,440 of record NMRA01000503.1, on the reverse strand, counting down.
GCCCGTAACTAAGAACAGACTAGTAGCCGAGATTTTAGGTATTCGGCATTCCCGTCTGAGAAAAGACGCAGAAAAGAAAGTTTTTGGGGACGAGACAATGGGGTTATTCGGAGAATTCTCCTCGCGGTGTCGCTGCTGTACTAGTGGTGATTGAATTGCGCATGCGTCGCTGTCTGCATTTAAACAGCTGGTGAAAAAGACAGATTGTTATCAAAATACGTCGTCGCGCAAAGCCTTATTATTGGTATTTTCTCTGTTGCAAGTCTTCGACAGGTGGTCACAAATTACCAAAAGACCTAAGGTTACTACATTCGTGGAGCATTGCGGTCAAAAGGGTCAACCAACTGACAAAAAGTGTGTGGATGCCGAAGCCCCTTTGGGAGACTACATAACGTAACATGGTAAGTTTTTAGCAATCAAGTTTCTATCGACATCGTTCGGTGATGTTATCCCCACCAATTACCCCTCTGAATAACGGGTTTATTGAATGGAACTAAGTGTTTCTTTTCGGAAACTCACCCAGGACTCGGATGCCGGGTAGGCTAACACAGCACATATTTACATATTGTCCTCCGAGTCCACTAAGGGGTGGGAATGCGCCCAATATAAGAGGTGTATGGTACGTGACGCTCAGAAGTCAAGGATGACTTTCACAGCAGGTTCTCTTCAAAGCTATGCTATGGCCAATAAAATTCTCTAGACGAGTGAGTTTCCTTATTTTATGGCGGACTCCACCCCCAGGACTACCAGATTAGTTACTGAATTAACCCCGGCGATGAGCTATTCAGTAAACGTCATAACATTGCATTAGAATAAAAATTAACACCTAGAATGAATTTTACTTGTTGAGGTCAGATGCACATTTTAGGTGTCGTGAAAAATACATATTGTTAAATCTGTTTCACATATTTTAATTCAGATCTTAAATAAGACTTGGGTACAAAGATTATTAGTTTCTACATATAAACATGAAGATGAAACGTCAAGTATGTTCTGTCTTACTNAATACTTGGTTTGAATAGGTGATGCGAATGTCTCTGGATAGGTTCATGAGAACGTCGTGCGCTCTTTATTGCAGCAACTTCTGGCAGACACGTATTCGTATTTTTATGAAAATTTAAGCTCAAGAGAACCTTGTCCATTTTGCCTTGAAACTATATGGTGATTTACAGCGTAAAAATCTCGGCGTGAGTCTCTACGATGTAGCGAGGCCTATTTGTCTGCATCTAGCGAATCCGCAAGGCGGCATCTGACATTGGAAATTCTGATAATGATGTAATAAAACGCCTGAACTAAGCTGAAAAACAGACCGTGCTGAGCCACTCCTACTTCAAAACTGACTCTTTAGACCAAAAACGCAAACTTCATTCTTTGTGAAAGGACTTAAGACATAGAACAGAGGCAGTTTGGTACATAAGATGTCATGACCAAAACTTTCGAGGAACAACTGGTTGTTTGCACGAAACATTCCAAAATAGGGACTCCACTAACTTCCCTAAATCGTCGGCGTTTTGTGCCTTTGTTAACTAGAAAACGTTATTTTAACCAATGACATTTCTTTATATTATATTTGGAAACGATTCCCTGTTTTAACGAAAATGCGTAGGGACAAGTAGGAACTCTTCACCTCGTTAGACAGCTGGAACATTGCTCGTGCCTTCAGCTTCGTTGAGCATGGCATGCAAACGAGTTGGTGGAGAAAGTGACTATATATAAATATATATGTAGAGTTACATGGATCATGATGATTAATAAATTCAATCTGAAACAGAATTATTCTCAACACATTAAATAAACACCTCAACAAAATTTTGGAAATAAGTGTTCACTAGTCCGTGTTTTCGATCGGTTTATGTAAGCCATGTTGCATATCAATGGAAAGCTCAGTTATTCCCCTTTCCAACAATGCCACATTTTGTGAATGATTGTTTGTAATGCTCAGCAACTTTGCTTTCAAAGAGGGCTTGGTCTCAAAGTCAAAGTGAAAGTTGCAAATTTCACTATTTTTCCAAGTAGTTTCACTACCTGCGATGTGCTTCTGATTAACACGCGGGGGTAAACACCCAATGGGGCTATTCGGAGATTTCTCCTCGCGGTATCGCTGCTGTACTAGTGGTGAATTGCGCATGCGTCGCTGTCTGCATGTAAACAACTGGTAAAAAGACGGATTGTTATCAAAATACGTCGTCGTGCAAAGCCTTATTATTGCTATTTTCCCCGGTGCAAGTCTTCGACAGGTGGCCACAAATCACCAAAAGACCTAAGGTTACTACATTTGTGGAGCATTGCGGTCAAAAGGGTCAACCAACTGACAAAAAGTGTGTGGATGCCGAAGCACCTTTGGGAGACTACATAACGTAACTTGGTAAGTTTTTAGCAATCAAGTTTCTATCGACATAGTTCGGTGATTTTATCCCCACCAGTTACCTCACTGAATAACGGGTTTATTGAATGGAACTAAGTGTTTCTTTTCGGAAACTCACCCAGGACTCGGATGCCGGGTAGGCTAGTAGCACATATTCACATATTGTCCGGCCTCCAGGGATGGGAATGCGCTCAATATAAGAGGTGTATGGTGCGTGACGCTCAGAAGTCAATGGTGACTTTTTCACAGCAGTTTCTCTTCAAAGCTATGCTATGTCCAATAAAATTCTCTAGACGAGTGAGTTTCCTTATTTTATGACAGACTCCACCCCCAGGACTACCAGATTAGTTACTGAATTAACATGAATAAGCCGAGCTATTCAGTAAACGTCATAACATTGCATTGGAATAAAAATTGACACCTAGAATGAATTTTACTTGTTGAGGTCAGATGCACATTTTAGGTGTCGTGAAAAATACTCATTACTAAATCACTTTTAGCCTGTTTCACATAGTTTAATTCAGATCTTAAATAAAACTTGGGTACAAAGATTATTAGTTTCTACATACCTTAACATGAAGATGAAACGTCAAGTATGTTTTGCCTTACTTAAGTAGTTTTGTCTAGTGTTTTCTTTTATAATTTGTTAATATTTCTCTAACTATTCTGTTACAGGTAAGAGAAAACGACTGAAACCAGCCGCCTCACTGTCTATTTTACCTTTGGACAAAGTGAAAAGCAATCCTTCAGCATTAACCTGAGAGAATTGAACATAATTCAGAAATTCAGCCCTTGATATGCCTGACTATGGACACCATTTCGTGGGAAAATTACAATTATTTTTAACAATGTTGTTTCTTTACATACTTTTCTTGCACGTGGAACTTTTGTTGTGGACAAGTTAACACAAAACTTAAAATTGTTCAAAGGCCTTCTTACGAAAGCTCTAAAAATAATTACACACACAAACAAATCAAATGCAAACAAAGGGAATACTTCATTTTGATCGCTGCACATTTCTAGGGGTCAACACTGAGGAAAACGACAATACGCAAGCGTAATTGCTAATCATTTCAGCTTTATAAAGAATAAGCACAACTGCACTGTGTGGGGCTTTGAAACTGAGGAAATATTGTGGTTTCAATAATTAGTGACAATCTTGCCTGTTGATGAAAATTTTATTCATCATCAAAGTGTAACATTAACTGGCTTTCTACTGACAATCGATGCAGTCACTGAATGTCATTTCCCCATAATGTGTACCAAATTGAAAAGTTATTACTATTAGCATAAAGCCTTTCTTCTGAAAGGAAAAGTTAATGTCACTCACTGAGAAAGGACAGGTATTTATACCAGATGCTTTTGGTTTTCATTTCACAGAGATTTAGTTTCAATAGCCTATAGAAGCGCTTGTAAAAAAGGTCCAGTTTTGGCACGTGGGTTTCCTCCAGGTAACCTCATTTAGCCTCAATTAGATACTTGGAGGTAAACACAACAGCATATCACTTGACTCGTTTTGTGCCCCAAATCTGACCCTGAACTAGACCAGAGTGTCACTACGTCTTCTTTAGCTTCAATCCAGCATGTTTCTTCCAGGAATGGAAATAAGCTATTGTCCACACATGACTTATTGCCTATGAAAGGCCATCCTCATCAACGAGGCTGACTTGTGTAGCAGTCAGATATAGTCCCTCGTCATACACAAACAACACTTGTCTTATGGTAACTGCGATTCACATTTCACCAGGGCCACTGACATGTACATTGTGCCATGCAGCACTAATGGTGTGTGGAAATGCTGTGGGCCGGAGTAACAAAGCTTGTTCGTTGTTGTCTCCGATGAAGAAAGTAGGCTTTAACAACAGATCTACACTGGATGGGAAGATCTTGCTGGTTAGCTGCAGTCAACTGCTTAAAACCAATTTTTGTCCATTCAGGGTCGATGCAGAAGCGATCTCCTCTGCACGGTACAAGCCCTCAAACCTAAAAGCCAAAGGTCACGTGAAAACAGACATGCTAGGACATGCTAGATTTTCATTTCAACGTGTAATAAATTTCAGGAAGACACAGGATAGGGAGTAAACAAATAGTCTAATGTATATTTACGTACCCTTTGCCATGGCATTGGGCTTGGATTGTAATCTCACCGCTAACCAATATTGAGTTAAACATTCAGAATTCATTGATGTAACTGTCACTGATAAACCTGTTAGAAATCATTCCAAACAATAATACTGCTTTGATGTACGAAAACATCCCGAGTGCTACGTCAAGTATCGTAACACGCATCACAACAAACAAAGATTAATCCGACTGGCGACTGCCGTGAAGTAGACATCGGCGAGTATCTCAGTTAACAGGCATCAGTAGAATAAACATGGAATAATTGTTAGAATAATCACAAACCTAGCCTTTGTAAAAGGTCGTGCTTACTTTCTCTCATAGAAGTACCCTTTTCACGCAATCTAAGATTCAGTTGGCACGCCTACAAGACATTTCACCATGTATTTAAAGGGCTCGCGAAATCGAGGCTGTTAATCTATCACCACTAGTACACGCGCGCCTTCTAGTTAATGTAAATTTTCCGAATAGCCCCATTTAGACAGGTGTTCTATCGTGTTATGGACTATATCTTAGCGAATTTAATCACACGTTGCGAATCATCCATGCAGTTATAGAAGTGTTTGGTGAGTTGTGGAGATACCCAGCCCTAGATTTGCACATTTTCGAAAATATGCTTAATAGCCCTGTTGCAAGAACAGCGTTTTGTGTCCCAGAACTTTGTACAGGACTTCAGCATTTGACGCCGGTGATACCTGCAGCCAATAAGGAGGATTAAGGGATTCATAGTTGTCTCCGCTTCAGCTACTCAACAAGATATATGAACTAAAACTTGCCGAGGCACTGTTCCCAAACTGTTGCATCGCTCAGAGGATTTTCACAGCGTAGACTACCTGCAACAGTTGCCCAAGGAGAACACTCGTTCACTGTTATTGTACGAGTGAAGAATGTTTGACCATGCTTCATGTAACAAAATCGATTGATCATTTTAGGAACTCTATGTGAGTGCCGCTCTATAATTGGAACTTTTGCGACTTCGAAAGCCCGCAAAGTTCCACTTAAAAGGACGTCAAACCCGGTACTATGGGAAAACAGATTCAGAATATTTTGGTTTCGAAGGAGTTCAGCTAAGTCGTGGCATTGTTTCTTATTTTTCTCTGGAAAACGTTTGTCTCAGTGGCCGAACAATTTAATAAAACTCTTACTCACGCGTCACTGGATCGTTGTGTATTAATAAGTTTAGGTCTATTTTGGTAAAGGATTTTAACGTCGAATTTTGATAAATTAATTGTCCTTGTCTCAAAGTATCTGGCACGCCGTGGGTTTTGATTATGTGTGGCAATTTGAAGACGCGTAGCGCAAACGACTCCGTTATATCGCGTATTATTTCAAAGAACACCTTTTTACGGTTGCTCGCTGAGAAATGTTGTTTTTTAGATGTCTTGTTCGTGTAAGTATTTACTTCGTTCTTATCTAGAAAACAACGCCTTGTTAACAGATCACGTGAATTGAGATATATTTTCTCGAAAAAATCGCAAATATTAATCTAATATCATGAAGGGACGTGGCTGTGGTCCGCAATTTTTCTTTCTGGCTTGCATCATGAAAAAAATCAGTTGAAACAGTTACAGGCAGCATATGGCGCGTTTTGTCGTTGTTAGAACACGCTAAGACCATTGTACTATCAATATATGGTTTATTTCTGAAGTGTTAATTGTCTGTGTAAATCGATATTCGTTTACATGTAGCTAATTCAATTAGAATTTCATATTAGAATTGACACAAAATCACTGCAGCTGAGGACTGTTCACTGTACGTGACCAGTTCTTTAGGGAAAATGTAAAGTGAATCGTGAGTTCCGGTAGTTAGTTTGTAACACATTTTCGCTACAGGATGTTTGAAGCTTACTTCCATAAGCTGTGATCGCGATCGGTAATTGACATTTACATGTGCATATATTAATGGTCATCGATTTTTAATTTGCTAGCTACAAACTGAAATAAAACGGATACATGTTGAATAACGATAAATGTCGAAGGAATAGTGAAAATATACTTACGAAAATAAAGGACCGTAATTAAACATGTGAAAACTTAATAGCCCAAGTGTACTGTCTTGATAAGCAAATAAGAAAACGAAGTTTTAGTGATAATTGGGAAATGCTGACGAACATTTTGGATTCTTTCAAATAGTTCTGTCAACGATTACGACAAGAGAACTAAAATTGTCAGACAACCGAACTAAGTTTAAAGATGAAAGTAAAATCTTCAATCCTCAATAACTTTCCGGCTAATGTGTGTTAATTGGTTATAGTGTTTTGAAAGTTGCACCTGTCAAAATAACGTTTGGTCTAAGTGCGTGCATGGTAAATTTTGGACTATCCAAGTCCTGGGTCTCCCAGTGTGCAAAAATATTGAATTCTAGGATCTCAGTACCAGAACATGGCTATATTAGGAGAAAGGCTTTTCTCCTGTAGTTTGCTCGACAGTCACTACTTGCACAGAATAAAAAAATGATCAATTTTGATCATTTCTGCTGTGGAAATTGTGTCCTACTTTGAACAAAGAATGCAATAGGTGAAGGAGAGCAGTTCATTATGTAGAGCATTCGAAGGCTGTAAGAGTCAGTCGTGCAGAGTATGAAAAATGGTTTGCAATTAGAACCAATCGTGCCTTCAAAAACTTAAAGAACCTTGATTATTTATTACACACGAAAATCACTATAAGTTCCTAACTCTGTCATTTCCTCGTAATAATTGAAAGTACATTTTTGGGACACCTTATACTTGCTTTGTTTATAAGACTTCCAAAACCATACTTCTCGGAAAACATCGTCATTACCGCGAAGAAGACAAAATGTTGCAAACTACATCAAAGATGTATGTAAATCAGTACCATTATCCGTCTTAATTGGCCATTTATTTCTGTGGCAAATTCCTCTCTCATCAAGTCAGTAATAAAACCCCTCACGGCCACAATAGCTAATGAAAAGTATAGAATCTAAACATATCGATGTCGGAGATTTAGAATTGATGTGCATTTGCGTGCGTTCCCTATTTGCAGGCCAAGGGCGCTCTTCACATCATTTCCATTATCTGTCAGAGTAACCCCATTAGTCGTTTTAGCACTCTGCATCAGTGTGGTTTTATTCCGTGCCAGCATCCTTAAGTTCCGATGTGCGGCATGAGTCACAGACGGATCCGGTATATTATGATGGTGCTCAATAGTTTTACGTGCCCCTGGTTTGCGGCGCTTGCTTGATCCGCAGAATTCCACAAGGAAATAACTTCGAGTACGATCTATTTGGAGGTGTTGCATTGTTTAATTTTCTAGAAAATGCTGCCGCCTGCTAGCCCTCGTAGTTATACATGAGTTACGCGGTACGACTTAACCGTCTCTTGAAGCGAAGAGCGCATACGAACAAAAATCATGTGCACGAACCACAAAAACCACACATACGAACACAAATCATACGCTCGAGCATCCAAACCATTTGCACGAACAACCAAACGATGTTGTTCGTGCGTCTGATTCGATGCTTGTGCGTATTATTTTGTGTTCGTATGTATGACATGATCAAATTTCAGTTTATATGAATGTTCAAGATGTAATCTCAAAACGGTGCTCCAATTTTCTAAATTATCATTTTGTTTTTTCTTGATACAACTTTTTGAAATTTTTCATGAAAATCGTAAAAGTCCTACTCTCCTCCGGAAGCAATTTAAAAACAATTCCTGGCATCGTAAAAGAGAACAGCTCAATGAATCTGTCTGGTCAGCAATTTCTGACGATGTTCCGATGTTAGCCAAATTTGGAGATTGGCTAAGGTCCTATATAACCTTATTTAATTTAAACTGGAAACCTCGTAAGATGTTCAAAAACAATTCAAGGAATAAGCTTAAAATCTATCAGAAGTTGGCATGAATGTCAAACTATTTCGAAAAGGCGGCAGAGGAATGCAAACCAAACCGACATTTCTGAAAATGAAACGGTTGATGAGGTCGCCTCCTCGTTTTAGTCAACTTTGAGTGAAAGAATCTCAAAAACATGAGATTCTGCTGCTTTATGGGCTCTGGTCAAAGCTAATGACTTCAAGAAGTTAATACTTTCCAACATACTTCCCAAAATTTGTTTCAGCCTGGACTGTGTCCGTATAATGAGGTTTTGGACACTGAAAATGGCGCGAAATCTCCTGAGTAAAAACGTTAAAGTAGTACTTGACTATATGACGACGCCCACGTGTTCTAAACACACCACGTCATAATCAATGCGTTCTAACTTAATAAATGATAAGAAACCCGCTGTGTGTGCTGATAAAACATTGTTTTTGCTTAATAGATTGTTACAGTTGGATTTCAATTTCCGATCAAATGACTACGGATGCATGATCACAGTCGACGAAGATGCTTCGTGAAGAGTAATAGTCTTGTGAACTAGTTTCGTGCAGACGACCTGGCAGACGACAGGGAAATAAGAGTGGTCCCCTGAAGTGACGGCGACGCAAGGTAATATTCCATCAACCCGTGCATCAATCAAGCATTATCAGCTGTCGGGTGATTCCATTTAAAGCAAAAACCCATTTTATCTTGCCTGATAAAGTAAAAATGTTGTATCGAAGCTGCGGTCGTCTACTGAGTTCTAACGTCGCCATCTCGGGAGGTACTATTTCTTTTACTTGATCAACAATAAGAGCCGTCCTACACAGCCATCGTGGCCGTCGGAAACCATCAGGTAGGTTAGGCACAGGCTTAACACGTTACACGCTAATCAAAATAATTACTCATCCCTCTAAACTATAATTAGTTTGCTTATCTTAAAAACGTCTTGTTCCGGCACGTAGCTAAAAATGACCTGTTAAAGAATTCATTATGATAATATAAGTCACAAGAAAAGAAAATCCCGTGAAAAATATTCATGTTATTTAATGGCAATAGTCACAGGGGTCCCGAATCTCTTGGATGTCAGCCATTTAGTGTAGAAAACCCAGATTTTGATGTCTGTTATACAGTCCGCAGAATGTGGGATTCCTGTAAGCAAACACGATAGGTTTCTACGGTATTTGTGTAAGGTACTATGATCGTTTGAATAATTTTTCGGATGCTAAGGACAGCAAACAGAAAAGTCACAGGCCAAGCGAGTAAATCATACTAAGTACCCATATTCTAGATGGTCTACAACTAATAAGACCGCGTTGAGCAAACATTACTTTGTAATTTTTATTCATTCAATATTCACGCTGGAGTCATAAAGTTTAGGCACCACTAGGTCATGAGTTGACGGCTTATATCTTGTGAGTCGAACTAATCATGCGCATGCCGGTTGTGTCGCAATACTGTGACGAAATATTTAGCGTCTCGGTAGGTATAACAATTGCTAAACGGTTTACTGCATATCAAGATCTCCGGGCAACAAATGTTCAATAATGTCGTCGATAGCGCTAATTTGGAAGCACTAATTAGTTGCAAGAACGTTGAACTAAGCAAGCGTTTTGTTTAAACGCTTCTGACGAACATGTGAGTTTATTAATGAAAATCGCTTCCACTCATACAACGGCTTGTGAACTGCTGTAACACATCGCTGATTAGTTGGTAAGCTGTTATTTATCACCTCTTATGAACCGCAATCGTTTAGTTATACTATTAGCGGCAGGATACGTGTCTAACTATTTTCTAGGTGATTGAGTAGGCATGCACTTTGAAGGATTGTCTGGTTCTTAAGGGATATTATACTTTTTATGACAGAAAAACAACGCATTGTTGGATGTGATTGACTTCTTGGAGTTGTTAGCTTTAATCAGACTTATTAAAATCTGTTGTTGCTTCTTAATAATTCTGTTACAAATTGCCAATTTCGCCGTTGTCTGTCAAACATACCTAATCTAAAGAGCAAAGCGAATACGTTTCCTTCCGAGAACTGTGGTTGAGTACTCCTCTCATTACATCCAAGATGCGCGCGCCAGGGCTTTCATTGCACGCAACACAATTCAAGGAGAGAACACATCATCATTGGTCTAGACACGTCTTACTGACAGTTCTTTGCTTTAAATCTTATTTTGTTATTATTAAGATTTTTTCGCGTTTTATTACTTTTTTGTTTGCATCTTTCGTTATATTTTATTCTCAAACCAAAACTGGTTCACGATTCACTTGAAATTCCGTTTCAACTTGTTATAGTCTATTGAGAGACATATATATTACTTTAAAATGCAAGTAATAACGGTCTATATGATTTCATTAACAAATGCGACATACATATATTCCCAATGACGCTTTGGCAGTCCAAATTTATAGGTATGTACAACGTCCTTAGCTGCGTGATGGTCGGACAACCACTAATGTTTAATCGTGGAGTCCTGACAACACTGAGTGGCCCTGTCCCAGTGGCGTTCACTGTATTGTATTTACCGACAAGTGACGACAGAGAATTATTCGAAAACACGGCAGTCACCTTGCTGTCCGCGCTTTACTGTACATAGGCCTGCTGTTGAAAGTCATCAATAATATGCTTAGCTGCGATCACCAATGTAGAGATGCAGGGAAGGGACGGCGTGATTCAGTACAGTTATTAGTCATAATAATCCTCTAGCGATCAAATTAGCTAGATGATATCGCCGGGTATAAAATGTACTATATAAACTGTGGCTGTTTGATCTACATTAATACTAGAAAAACGCCAAGAACTTTTAAATCAATAATTGTAGCTGGTCAAGTCCAGGAGAAAATTCTACAAAAGAATAATTATAGAATTACACATTCGTAACATGAGCGAGTACCGTTAGGCTTTATGATAAGGTGAGATAATATCCTCCTTCGTTATCTGACTAAAATGTTTGGTCAGAATTTTAACAGTCTACTCACAATTTTTGTTATGGTGAGTTGGCCTACAGCTTACGTCATTGGACAACTTGGAAAAAAACGGTGAGCATTAGGGTGTAGCATTCGTCATTGAGTGTTTATTACCCGCTTTTTGTCGACGTTGATTTCCTGTCAGCGCGTGGAAATTTATATATGACCTATTTACCACAGGTATGACCTTTCAACTCATTCAAGCTATAAAAGGGAACAATGCGACCTCCGTGCGGCAGTGTTTAGACTCATGTGACGGAAGCGGCGAACTTTGGACGGGTCATGATCTTGAACTTGTACGGAGTTTCCGTTGCGGAAGCCCTGAACGTGTTAAACGCTCATCGCTTTTACGTACTGACATCGACGTATACAATGCCACATTGTTGATTCTAGCGATCATTAGAGACAACGAGGAGATCGTGGACACTCTTCTCAAACATGGCGAGGGGATAAACGACGCGTGTTCGGTGAGGGACACCTGTAGCTCGCCTCCGGATTACAGTAACGTATCGCCGTTGTTATTAACTTGTATTCTTGGGAAGGTGAATATGGCGAAAATGTTGGTTGAAGCAGGCGTCTCTGTGAACGAACCAAGCTCGCTGGGTGATACTCCGCTGTTCGAGGCTTGTTACGATGGCCAGCTCACTTTGGTTTCGTATTTAGTGCAAAATGGTGCTGATATTGACGCCGCTAATAGTAAAGGAGTAACGTGTCTCATGATCACTGCCTATGTGGGTAATCTGGACATTGCCAAGTTTTTGGTTAATAACGGAGCTGACGTCAAAAAGAGAGATAAGCGAGGGCGAAATGTTTTGTTTTACTGTATTGCTGGGGGGAAACTGGAGCTGCTCAAGTTTTTTCTGGGTCATGTCGAAATGACAACCGACTCTCAAGGAATGACGGCTTTAATGGAAGCTTCTCTTAATTGCAATATTGACATAATTAAGTACCTGATAATTGGGGATAGTACGTCTAATGTTGAGTTGAATGCAACTGATAAAAACGGGAGAAATGTTTTATTTTATTGTTGTGAGAGCGGCAAGGAAAATTTTGATCAAGTTTTTGACTGTCTTTTTCGTGGTGGGGTGCATGTTACGTCATCGCAAGACGGTCGCACTTTGATGATGCTTGCATGTTTAAAGGGTCATTTTTCAGTTGTGGAATTTTTGATTCGGAAATCGTCTGTATATGGAATAAACATCAACGAAAAAGACAACAGGGGTCGAAATTGTTTGTTCTATTGCATTACTGGCGGTCAGTTGAAAATACTGGAATATTTGCTACATGAAGGCGTTCGTGCGGAAAACAGCAGTGACAGCGTGTCTATTTTAATGCAAGCTGCTGGGAAAGGCAAGTCAGAAATAGCCATTTATTTAATAAAGCACGCAAAGCAACTGAGACTAGACATCCACCACCAAGATAAGGACGGGTGGAACTGTGTTTTCTACGCTGTTGCTGGTGGCCACTCGTCCCTTTGTCAAACGTTACTGAGAAATGGTGCTAAAGTAGCGACTTCCGGTGATGGTCGCACGGTGCTAATGCAAGCTGCCGCCTGTGGGCACGTGGAACTCGTTCGCTTCTTGTTGGACAACTACTATTCTCTTGGCCTTGACGTTCAGGATAAAGACAGTGAAGGTTGGAATGCTGCTTTCCACTCCATTCACTCGGGCAAACTAGAAATTCTGGAATTTCTTGTAAAGCGCGGGGCACGCATCGAACCTGCGCTAAACGGCGAAACCCTCCTCATGGAAGCCGCGGGCCAGAATAAAACCAATTTCGTCAACTACCTCGTGGAAAATGCGCAACGCCTGCAGATTAATCCAAAAGACGTTGACAAGGATGGTAATAATTTGTTGTTTTACGCAGCTTCCAGCGGCAACTTGGACCTGTTCGAACGTTGTCGCCATCTGGGGACGGATGTGCAAACTGATGGGCGCGGGCGTACCGTGCTAATGCAGGCAGCGTACGGAGGTCACGTCAACATGTGTGGTTACTTGGTGAAGAACGACGTGGTTTTGGGGATAGATATTAATGCACGAGACAACCAAGGGCACAATGCACTGTTTTACACGGTAGAGAACGGCAACATAGAGACGCTGCAATTGTTAATTAAGCATGGCGTTACCGCTGTTACGGATTTAATGGGAAAAACTGTTCTAATGCAAGCAGCATTCCTCGGTCACTACAATATTGTCGAATATCTTGTTTCATATAGCAGCCAATTGAATATCGACATTCATGCTGGAGACCGAGACGGAGAGAATGTGTTGTTTTATGCTCAACGGTCCGGCAAGGCAGACGTCATCAAACGGTTATTGGAGGCAGGTGTTGCCATTACCGTCGATGCCAACGGGAGGAACGTTGTACAAGAGAGTATTCGGTCGGACAGGCTCGACTTGTTGAAATTGTTTGTAACATGTGGCAAACCGAGTGAGTTGGCGGAGATATCATGGGACTATAATTACGGCACAGCTATATTCCAACAGAGTGTTCTGGATGGCGATGTAAGAAGCGTGGCTGCGTTGAAACACTTCTACAAACCTGTGGCCGATATGGACTCTGAGGGACTCACGTCGCTCATGAAGGCCTGCCAGCGGTCAGATTCCATAATGGTGATGTATTTGTTATCAGTAGTCAAGGTGGACGTTCACCCTCAGGGCAAACACCAAAAGAACGCCCTGTTCCATGCCACGGAGTCCGGAAATTTTGACAGCATTCGCCATCTTGTGGAACACGGTGCGAAGCCGGAAGCTGACGATCGCGGTCGCACCATTGCCATGGTAGCTGCGGAGAAAGGAAACGCGCTAGTAGTCGATTACATACTGAATTTAGGTGGTGGGGCAAAGTTTGTTAATAGCGTTGACAACGAAAATCGTAATATCGCGCACTTTTGCGCTTTAGGCGGTGATCAAGTGATGCTTAAAGTTCTTATCAAGAACGGTTGCAATATTGACCTTCCCGATGCCAATGGAATAACACCGCTGATGTTGGCGGCGGCAAAACGTAAAACCATGCTCGTGTCACGTCTTCTGAAGGAGGGCGCCCTTATTTATGGCACCGATGCTAAATTCCGGACGGCGCTTCATCATTGCTGTGACGTTGAGAGTCCCAGCATCACGTGCATCGGAACGCTGGTATACCGTGGTGCAGACGTGAACGCGCGTGACGATCTTGGCGAGACAGCTCTAATGAAGGTCTGCGATAGAGGGAATGTTGTCGCCGCTAAATGTCTGTTGGACCGAGGGGCTGATCCCATATTGCACGACTATCAGGGACGGGAAACTGTTCATATGGTTGCGCCGAACAATCCAATGCTGAAGAAATTGCTTCGTCACTATTCAAGTAAGATTTCTCATCCTTTTTTAGTTATGTATTTTTGTTTAGAATTCTTTACATTCGTTACAAAATTATGTGTGAAAACTCTTATTTTGCACATCTTGTTGTTCAATGGGTTTAAGTGAATTCTTGATGCATAATCCCAGTTCACGTTTCAATAATTCATTTTAAACTTGGTATAAACCCGCCTTCAATCAAAAAATGACTTGATGTAAACCGCTTACGGTTATAAAAAATATCACAACTAATGTTCGATGTTCGGGTTAGAAGTAATGTTATTTCTGGGCTTGGGGAAAGCTGTTTGTTCATGATTGGTTGAGCTCATGCTAAGCATGATTTCGAGAAACAACGAGATGTCAATTCTTCTTAAGCCCAAAAATCACTTCTCAATTGAGAAAAGGAAAATTTGAGATCTGGTGAATAGGGAAATGGTCCAATTATATAATGAGCTTTTTGACACAAGATGCCCGGTTTCGTACTACCCTCCATGTCTCGTTTTATTGTACCCGTCGCCTTAGACTAGAACTATGGAGTCACGTGATTATCTATCATCATACTCTTGGAAAGTGACAAAAAAGATTTTAATTCAACAGAGACCCCACGGAAAAAGAGAAACTGTAGAAATGCCTGCATAATTTTACCAGAACAATCAGCTTATTTTGTTGTTCATTCTATGAATATGACAGTGATTAGGCCCGTTCATGCGATCGGAAATTTCCACAGTTTTCCTCACAAATGTTTTGTTACAGTTAACAAAGCTAACAATTTAGTAGTTTTTTTTTCAGTGATGTGTTTCTTTTTCACGGAATTTGTTTGGAGTCGTGGATGTTTATCTCATGAACGCAAAATCGGCCAAATTATTAAGTTTGTTTATTCCTATAAAAATTTTGCGGAGAAGATTCCAGAGCTGAAAATTCCACAAAAAGACTCACCTTAACGGGCATTGTGTTTACTGCTGGGGGGTAAAATAACTTATGAAAATGAAAGTAACAACATGAAAGCTCACTGAACGTGAAGACACTGTGTGAGTGAGCACAATGTGATTAACATCACACGATACATTTCTCTGAGACGCTCAAATTTTATAAGTGAAACATGTAATTATGGTATTGCTAGGGTATGAGCAGACTTAAAAAGCACCTGTTCACCTTCGCAACATGTGTTCTAACAATGGTCCCAATCCCAGTATGCCACTTTCATGCGTGTCCCCAAACCTATGCTCTCGACAAGTTTCATTAACTAATTCTAAAAATGAGAACAGCTTGTGCGGTTGAAAAGGATTAGATATCGCCTAATTCAACAGCATAGTCATAACACCGTCAGCTTGGATGGTAACGAAGTGAAGATGCCTTGCACTTATATATGTAAACACGCACAGCAGATGTTACATTGGCTATCTAATCAAATCAAGCATCCCGATAATATCGACGAAGGGTTCACTGAGCGTAGGAGCGAAACACTAAATTGAACGTTTGTTACAAGATGTAAAAAGGATGAAATTTGTAGACCAACCGTACTGATTCTATTAACCTGTGCTGGTGAGAAATAAGGAAGGGGATTTTCTGAGAACAAAAATTAATAATGATCAGACCTTTCCACCCACGCCTCGTTTAGAATGCAATTTCGCACTGTCATCCTCTTCAAATTGGTATAAAAACACCTTTTACGCGTTTTACTTGCCTTTTTCATATGAAATTAAGAATCAGCGCTACGCTCTGTATCTTGTGTTGTTTGAACAAGTAACGAGAAAATTAGGCAGAAATGTCTATTTTGAAAGCGAGATTACGCAAAGCATTGCGAGATATTGCAGTGCACGAGGTTATCAATGGTATTTTAGTTACGCAAGATCACAGAAGAAGAAGATTAGTAATCAAACTTCTTCATGGTCATATCCACGTTGAGGATTTATAAGCTCTGATTTGTAGTCAGCGATCCTTCTATTGATTCTCTAGCGGGGATTGATTTACACTCCAGATGTATTTAACCACTGACCACGAGGGTAGCCGAATATTGAATTTGACCGCTGCTGTTATATAGCATTGCCTTTGTGGAACTATAAAAATTGGTTGCCCAATGGATTTTTGTCTGATGTTAGATTTGCTGGACAATGTCAGATTTATCTTAGGCTTTGCGGTGATGTCTAGAAGCCCCGATAATCCCTGTGGAAATTGGTAACCTGACTAATTAATCAATGCAATTAGACTTCCGGGAGAATCCCTACAAACACACGGGTATTCGTTATGTACATAGAAGAATCTTCAGCCAACTGCTTAGAACTCGAGTTTGTCTGGTGAGACTACTGTTTTGAATGCTGTAAAAGTGCGGTTTAAGACAGATACTATAAACTGCCAAAGAAATTGGACAAGTCACTACTCGTTTAAAGAGCAAACAAAAACATGAGACTTGACACTGATGGTATAGTAAAATTATAGAAGATTTGTGGCATACTACTTTTCTCTGGTTCACTAACAAAAACATCTCGCCTGGTTGTTTAAAGTGGAATTATCTGGATAATTTTGAAGTGAAGTTTCCGATTTCGTTAAAAACATCCAGATAATTCTATTTCAGATTAAAGCGGCTATAAACGTATTTTTCATTTAGTCCACTAACCGCTATAAAACTGCCTCCCGTTCAGTAGCGCTAGGACCTTGCTAAAAAGCAAGACTTCGCGAGATTACGTGAGATATTGCCGTGTATTTTAAATGAGAACACGTGACTTTGACTAGGTTTTAGCTAGGTCCTAGCGTAGGTCCTAGCGTTTACTGAACGCACGCCTGGTCTCATCTTGTTCCTTACTCAGAAGACAAGTGAGTTCTTGAGGTTGGAAAGAACTGACTGTTCGTTATTCCTAGAGACTCTGCTCGACCCACGAAGTAACCCGCAGTGACAAGCGGACTTGTTGAGCTTGGTCTTGTCATGGCAGTAGATGACGCAATTTGGACCCGGAAATAAGAACAGACATGCCGTCGCACTGGGTTCAAAACGTTAGGAATGTTTAGCGTGACGTCATGCTAAACATTCCTATAACGAACTGTCGGTTCTTTCCAAGACCAGAAATCACTTTTAGTCTGTGTATGGAAAAAGTTATGAGACAGATTTTATAACTGCAAGTGGTCAACAGTTGGCTCTTTGACGGAAGGTGCATTTTTAGTCGCTTTAAGAATTTGATAAAGGTCATATACATGCTTGAAAACTATGGAATATGTATGTTGTAAAATTTTCCAGTCATGCATCCGCATCTGCAGTGGGTTTTGGAAGAATTCCGGGAAGAGCTCGTTTGCATCGTGGACGTCTCCAGAATCCTCCCCTTGATGCAAAGAGACCACGTGATCTCACCAGAATTGGAATTGACAATACTTCGTCAGGAAACTACACGGGGCAAAATGGAAAAATTGATCGACGTTTTGAAAGTTCGCAGCGATAAGGCGTTCACTGTTCTCTGCAAATCGTTAAAGAAAGACTATAAGCCTATCGCATATGAAATGGAAATGTTCGCATACACGCGAGAGGAAGAGGTGTTTGCGTGACGTTATGCGAAGGCACGAGCAAAACGACTTTTCATGTTTCCTGTGTCTTCTGCATCACGATGACACGTACACGAGTTTGTGTTGTTTGAGCAAGTAACACAACATTGTCCATAAATTTCTTGTCGAAATCAATTTCCGTTAGTTTGAGGACCAAGACAAGATTCCGACCAAGTCACTCGCGTGTCATAAATAGAATAATTTTATCGTAAATCACCGGCTGCCAATATTTATGGCCACTTATCATTTTGAAACATTGAAGATTTTGTAGAAAACTGGTTGAAATGTAGACCTACAATTTGACAGTTACCATGAGCGAATCAATCTTCTCACTAACGCGCCTGACATCTACATTAGTTTTACTTCTTGGTGCTATATATATTTTTTCTTGGTTGTTCTTTTTATTCAAAAAAGAATACAGTTTCCATTTTATCGAAGTTATGTTGTCAATAATTCAAATGTTAAGCTGAGGTTGCACCCAAGTAATAGTTTTGTTTTCATTCACCTAAGCCTCGTTTATTATATTTTTAGTAAAGGTCATCTTTCCATGTGCGCAGTGTTAGATTACCTATAAAGTGGAAAACAAGCATGTTCGTTTCTACGTTTAGTAAAAATGCAAATCATTGGTTATATTGGGGATACGTTTTTGGGTTTAATTATTGTTGCTCTGGACTGCATTTTCTACCCAATGAACAATAGAACGTGACGTGAACAGTCCAACAAAAGGCCGGTTCTGCGTTCACTTCGATTGAGGAAAAACAATGCCTAATCATGCGCGCACCCAGGGGGGCTCNAAAAGGTCCGCCTCTGAGAGACAAAAAATCTGAGAAAATGAGGCAAAAGTACACTAAACAAGCACAAACGCGCAATTCACAGTGGTGCCCCCTTTTTTATTTTTTTTAGTCCGCCCGCTTTTTTGTTACCAAAAGGTCCACAACGTCAGGAATTCGAGCCCCTCCATATTGAAGGCTGGGTGCGCGCATGTTACTGGCTATTGAATACAGTTTGTGCGATTGCTCAATGAAAGTTAAAGTAGAATCGAGATGCAGTCCTTTTGTTGGCTCGTTTTCGTCGCTTTCCGTTGATCCATGGGTAAATCAAGTTTCCCTTGGATTTCTGTGAGCTCAGTTGACCGATCACGCTCTGGGGAAATCCCGACAACGGACCACCTTTCTAGTCTACCGACGATGGATCTCAGAAATCACCAGAACCCCTCAGAAAGGTTTAGGAGTTTTCAGAGCTTGTGCCCTGAAGCAAAATGATTTCGTGAATTGGAACTTTGGGGAAAATCCTCTTCGTCCCCTAAAGTCCGCCCGTGCAGTTTGACCAGATCCTGTACCTGGTCATCTGCATAGGAAGGAAAAGAATCAGAGACACCTAAGCATATTCAAACACCACAAATTCACCCTGCGCCCCATCGTAACTGACCAACTTCATTAAAATTTCGTCCTGTGTTATTCTGCCCGTCTCAACCTCGAGTTTTCCACCTCGGCCCCTGATCTGCATTCGTTGTTACGTAACTCATTACAAATCATAACTTTAGCTCAGTCAACACTCAAAACTTTTAGAGTGCTGCCGCATTCTTCTTCCTGGAAAGGTCGATATTCGTTATTTCAGCTTCGAAGAAAATTAAGAAAACCAAAAAGTACGTCAACACTGTAAAACACGTTCTAAAACTTAAAGTAAAATTTCACTCTGACATGATTTGACGCATAGGGATTACACATTCAAGAACATGCTGAAACGTCACGACTAACCAAATGTCTATTGGAAAGTAATTTTTCTTTTCTACCATGCTGGACCTGTTTTTACTGGTGTTAGATCAGATTTATAACGAAGAATCGAGTTAAAACAAGCGGTGTCCGACAGACATCTGCAAATTTACGTCGCCTCGTTCAGAAAGTTCACGCATTGAACATGGAAGAATGTTTGGAAATCTGCCTTAGACTGATCACAAATGTTCCGTGGGGTTGTTGAAAGTTCATCATATACACTGATAATAAAGATTAACACAGAGGAATCTTAGCACTTTGACCAGACGGCGGAAAGTCAATCCCAGATACGTTTTTGCTCCAATAGGCGATTCATTCCCATTATTGACGGCATTTTGATCCCAGAAAGGATTGTTTGATTCACTACCGTTACAAATGTCGCTTTCCTACTGAACTTTTGATTTATATTACAGGCCGGGGGGAGGGGGTTCGATCGACCGCGGAAAAGGTTCGGGTCCACCCTATCCGTTGGAGACAGGATATAGATGTACAATAACAAAAATTGTTGCAGTCACTGGTGACTTAAGTTACTAATAATTGTGAATTTGCTTCTGGTTCTAAGCGCTTCACGTTATCATCGGGGCCGTATCCGGGCCAACTTCGCCCGAGTGGTGTTTACGCAGATGACAGGATCGTGCAGACAATTAGAGGAGGCTTTATGTTATTCATCGGCATTGAACGCGCGTGGTGGCTACAACATAGGGCAACACGGGAGTCTAGAAGTAAATGTCTATACATAGCTAAGCTATATAACTGCGAGAGAGCTCCAAAAAATAGTGCGGTGTGAATGCCTTTGGCGACCAAGAAGCGAAAGAGCAGAAAATAAGTTTATCTGCTATTTTGGCATACTTGCTAGCATAGTACGGTAAAGTGCAGGCATTTTCAAATTTCGAATTGAAAGTGATCGTCAAATAGGCCTATTTTGTTCATCCAGTGTCCACTTTGATTGTGGATTGGTGCATTGACATGCAAGCGTATACACATCTGTGGGTTTCCGTTCTTGAAAATTTAGTACACGCCGACGGTAAGTTCATAATAGGCAGTTCTCCGTCGTTGCTCAAAATCCAAAGTTTAACTAACGTGAATATGTTCACATTACGAGCAAAAGTAGGTCTATTGACCTGATAAAAACTTTTCAGTCGCGCTGTGAAATCGGATGTGATTTTGAAATGGAATTCAGTGATAGATATATCGCGATTGATAATTCATCACTATTCCTACTTCATTTTCTTTAAAAAAATGCAAGTATGTACTCATTTTCCGTATTCGTAGGACGTGCGGGCAATTTCGCATGCTCATAAAATCCAAACAAAGTGTAGTGGTACCCGGCGTTGTTTTCGGTATAGGTACATCACTCAGTGCATCTAATAACCGAAGTATCGTTAGTTTTTGCATGTACGGTGTAAAATTACACCTGAGTTCGAATTTTTAGATATTTTCGGAATAGTGAACCTTCGGAGTAGTGAACCTTCGAAATAGTGGAGTGTTCCTATTTCCAGCGATGTAAGCAACTAAAGTAACACGTAAAAATACAATCAGATAAAAACTTTCGTCAAGTCATCCTCCGACTAAATGTTTCCGTCCCATGGGCAGCGCAGCACTGAAAAAGGTGGGGGGCTATAGCCCCACAACCCCCCCTGTGGTGCACCATCCATAGACCATGGACGCCGGAGCACTAAAAAAGTGGGGGCTACAGCCCCAACACCCTCCCCAGTCCCCTATGGTGCCCCGCCCATGCGTCCGAGTACGACTGCTTTGAAAGTTTGGCAGAATGTTACGCGAGAACGTTCTCTTTCTGAACCACATTATATCCGAATTAATTTTGAGTTCCGTTCTTCGCGAGCAACCGTCACGGCAGCCTCACTTTGATTTCTGGTATTGCGAATTCCGTCTCATCTCATGAACAGAGAGCTGAGAGTCATCATTGTGTATACAAATTTCCATCCCCCTAATTAAGCTGCGTAAGGGTCTTATCGAAAACTCTACACTGTCGACGTTTGTAGGATATCAAAGGTCCGTCGTTCTAAAAATTCGAACCACCCCGCGCGATGCTGGCTACGGGCTTGGTGAATTTTTACCATTACCGGAACAGGTTGACTTTTTGTGATATTGAAGGCTACCTAATATGAGACACGTGTGTTATGATCATGCGCGCACCCATCCTAAAATATAGGGGGGTTCGAATTTTTGCCAATGCGGACCCTTCACTAACAAAAAAACGAGGTACCACGTTCAGAGTTATGAATTTTGCATTGGCGCCTTTTTAGTGGATTTTGTCTCGTTTTCTCTGACGTTTTGTTTCTCTGAGATGGACGTTTTTGCTCACTTCGCCAAATGGGGGGCTCGTTGGAGCCCCTCGAGACACCGCCCCCCCCCCCCGGGTGCGGCAATGATGATATAAGTCGCATTTTATACGTTTATATTTTCCCTCACTTTGGATCCGCATATCCGGCCCGCCCTCTTCAAATTTGAATTCGCTCATGCGTTCATTTTGGTCTACAGAGTGCATCGCGCAGGCCTACATATTCACAGGAATACAATTTCGATAATGTTAGAAGCATCACAAAGTAACAGCACATGATGTCTCATTAGACACGTGTTGTCGTCCCCTGGGCGACAATAGGTGCCGGGTGCGACAGTATATGCCGTGGATGTCTATACATAATGTTGCCTGGAAGACAATATATGTGTCGAGTGAACTTATCGTCAAGCTAATAAAGTACACTGATGCTATTCAACTGATGTTAATCGTTTATTTAGTCTGCCCCTCCTACATATCGTTTGTCGTCTGGAGGGAATACGTTATTTTTTCATACTAGTAATTAATAAATGTCAACCGAAGTGGGTGTCCTACCTACAGGATTCTTTTCAAAGAAAAGCAAGTAGGAAACTGTGAAACCAATTTTATTTGAAACGTTTTTACAGTTTATATGGGGTGCCAAACGAGCTTGACATTATCCTAATGATTTCAGCATCTGACGGGTCTGTTGATTCCTGTTCAGTCACATAGAGTGAATCTACAAATGTTGATTTAGTGTTCCAGTGCCAAGTCATTTTCAAAATCAGGTCCCTCGTTAGTTGCGCTACACTACTGCCATTCAGTTCTAAATGAACAGTTTCATCCACGGCCTACGGTAGGACCTAGGTCCCCATAAAAATGGTCAAATTTGGCTGATTTAGTAACATCATATCTCAGAGATGGCTGATCGGATTCATATGAACCTTTAAGATATTATGCTTTATGCGCTGTTCACAAAAACACTGTTGGGGATTGTTTTTAAAAATTTCCACGTTTGCATGAAAGGCTATCAAATATAGGACTTTTGTGAAATGATACTTTAGAAAACTGTAACAGCGTTTTTGATATACACCAAATAAAAAATTATCGTGTTATTCAGTGATACCGTTGTTTTGCCATCTACATTCCTGCATTGTTGTTAAATTTTAAATAAAGGACATGGTCACGTTACCCAATTAATAATAGACTAATAAAAATACAAAAATCTAACTCTATAGACTTTGCACTTTCAGAAAATATATATTTTTATTAAGTCAAAATCTATAGTTTTGTAGATATGTCGCTAAATGCACTAACCTGTCGACAAGGTTTTACATAAACATGATGAGAATTTTTAAACACGGAACACGTCAGGAATCTTTTCGACACTGAAGAAACTGGAATATTATGAGTGGTGCACTTGAACTATTTCCATTCATTTTCGTCAAAGTTCATTCAGGTAAAATAATGTAAAAAAGCATGTTAGAACAGTCGACCACATGGTGACAAACAATTAATACTAAGAAAAATAGGGGTCATGACATCCAACTGAGGAAACAAGCACAATGAGTGGAAATATACAAACAAAAACGTGTGTATAACTACTACAGTCTATTCATGACAGATTTGTAATGACACAGAACACCTATATCATTATTCACACCTTTGGCGTGCATGAGTATCAAATCTGGCAATCTTGAACTCGGCGTCGCACTTTTTCCGCGAGTGGATATCAGGTAACCCGCCTTTAACCACTGGTACAGTGAGGTCACTATAATAGTGTGTCTTAGGAGACCTGAGAATGAAAATCTCACTATTTCAGATTGAAGATTCTTTTTAACCAATATTTGCCTCTCGGAGTCAGATTTGATGACCTTGGAGGGAAATTAACCATATCCGTGAAGTCCAACATTACTGCAATGAATCAACTAAGAAGTCGTTGTGATTTCAATGCCATGTAGGTTGTTGATAAGTAAATAGTGCTGCAGGAAATAATCGTACACCAGGGATAAAACTGTTTAAAAAACAAAAACATTCTGCTGAGTCAATTTCTCTACGTGTCGTATTATTTGACCGTTCTGGAATGTACCAGCGAAATACGCTTTGGGAGCCACTCTTGAAAAAACTTGAAACGCTTCAAGTATGAGATAACCTCAAATTTTCCAACCGGGTTGGAAATTTTGAGAAATGAAGCCTCGGTGTCTTCCCGCGCCATCTATCAGAATGCCCACGAACGTCATAGCGTGCTCGCTGGTTCCTTAGCGTGCCTACACTCTATCACAGTGCTAAAGTTTGCAGTATAGGTGGCGCTGTGTCAGAGGGTATAGCCTCGCTGGTTCCCTGCGTGCTTAGCCCAGCCAGCACGCAGGTATCACGCAGTTGCTCGCGCTTTAGCATTGGTCGATGTAATCTTGACAGTCATTGGTAAGCTTTATAACACCGTGAAAAAATGGCGGACTGTGAACGATTTTTAGCCTTGATGCAAGTAGCGTCGCAGCAACTATTTCGTTTCTGCAGTGATATTTAATAGCCTCGTGCTTGAAGCACATACATGCACAATAAACACATATTATGTGGCCGATTTAACCGGTGTGTTATTCATACTGTATAAGGACACTATCGTAAACAAAAGTCATCGACAGTAGAAAGATGCATTCCGAAAAGGCTCAGTCACAATTTCTAAGCTTCACATTTCCTGAACATAAATTTTAAGCACCGATTTGTCTGTACAACAGACCACACACTTCAGTCCATCAGCCATGCTAGTTTGCGCAAAGCGCTGCCTGTTGAGAATTCGACTAGCCAATCAGAAACGCCGGTGTAAAAAAATTACCGCGGAAAATTAAGTGATACCTGCGTGCTAGTATAGCGTGTTCCTTTTGTTGTGTAGGCCTATTATACTTGTAGTAGACCTAGATTGAAAGTGAGGTATGTTACCGGCCCGGATGTAGAATTCCTTATCGATGTAGTCGGCTATTTGTGACAAGGTCTGCGTAGGTCACGATGGACTATTACACGACGCTTGAGCCTCATACTCTGTTGCTGCTCCTACTGCTTTTAGTGACGGTATATTTGGTTTTCTCATCAGTCAAAAGACGAAGCGGGCTTCCACCTGGACCGAGGCCTTTCCCTATCATCGGTAACCTTCATATACTGAAGGGACAGCTTGCGCAGACGCTGCTCAAGATCGGACAGGTTCACGGCGATGTGTTTACTTTGTATTACGGTAGTAAACCTTATGTGGTTCTTAATACTTATGGAGTCATCAGAGAGGCCTATGTCAAGAAAGGGCGTTCTTTTTGTGCCAGGCCGCACAACTTGATAAGGCGGGATATCGCCGAGTATCATGGTAGGTCAGTTTGGATTTTAATGAACGATAGATGGCACCACTTCACAGGACACCACTCGTCAACGCAACGCCTCAAAACAACACCCAACACAACATCCGCTCAACACAACACCCGCTCAACACAATACCCGCTCATCACAACACCCGCTCAACACAATACCCGCTCATCACAACACCCCGTCACAATAGGCCTACCCTTTCAACACAAAACCCCAACACAAGTCTGAGGGTGCGCAATTGTCACACAGCCTTTAATTTGTATGTAATGGTGACATTTACAGCAGATTCCTTTAAGCTTATACGCGGAATTTCGGTTGATGCATCTTAATTGTGATTTCTATATCGACGTGAGAACACTGCTATAAACCCAAAGCCGTCAAAAAACAACTTAGGAATTATTCAGACCACTTACTGCTAAACTGGCTAGATTCACATTGAAAAGAATTGACAGTTCCTCATAAATTGACGCCGTAACAAGTCATGCAACTTATATTATGTGGTCTTAAATAAAGCGAAAC
This sequence comes from Phoronis australis, assembly GCA_002633005.1. Lineage (NCBI taxonomy): Eukaryota > Metazoa > Phoronida > Phoronidae > Phoronis > Phoronis australis. Next base: position 292,393 of record NMRA01000503.1, on the reverse strand, counting down.
GACAGTTCTTTCTAAACTCTGAAATCGACTATGACAAAGGACTATTTTGAGATCAATTTCATTCAAAACAGTTGAAGCCAGGCGGGTTAATTACTGCTTTGAGTAGGCCGAGACCGTTATGTCGTAAAGGTTACATTGGTCTTTGCTATATTCATTCCATCGAACATGTTTTACAGGAATCGTAATGAACGACGGTCTGGTTTGGCAAGAGCAGAGAGAATTTGCTGTAAATCAGCTGCATGGATTTGGCTTAGGAAAGCTAACCTTTGAACCCGTTATTGCAGAAGAGATCCGCACCTTCGTAGAATGCCTCAAGACGCATGGTGGCAAATCGATGAATCCCAAAACCTTATTCGGCAACGCTATTTGCAACGTCATTTGCCAGGTGGTACTGGGAAGACGATTTCAATATGGCGACGAAAACATGGTGCGAATTCTCAATTGCATGGGAACGTTCTCCTCAACTGCTCAGCATATTGCTTTGATGGATATTTTCCCCATATTAACGGCATTCAAGTTTATACCTGGAGACTTACTAAATTATAACAAAATTATTGGTAGCATAAAGGACATTGAAACCATGTTATGTGGAATAATTGAGGAGCACAAACGGAGCTTTGACGGTGATAATGTGCGAGACTTTATAGATGCGTATCTGCTTGAAATGTCTGACCGAAAACATGCCTCAAATTTTACAGGTAAAACAGCCATTTAATCGGTACTATTTTGATACAAAAGTACTTATGTCTATATTTGCAAGTAGAAAATTAACAATCAACATTGCTAGTTGTGGCATTTCTTGCAAACGCTTGTTTGCACTCGTACACACTAAATGGGTGTAGTGCATTGGCATAGCCAAACGCGAAATTGTTGGCTACAGGAAAGGGGGTGAAATGAATGTCAACCTGAGGACACTTTGCAATGGACAGGTTGGGTTAAACGCAAAATTGAAATGAGTTTCAATCGGGGGAGGTTTTTTTGTAATGAACAGCGGGAGTATGGACCCGTTGTGCCCCCATGGCTAGCTACGCCAGTGTTCATATGAAAGGGCGTGTTGTATGTCTTCTGTGTGGGAACTGCCAGAGAAAATTCCCAGCGACACCGAGCCGATAAATGTCCGGATCTTTGGGCAAGCCCTGCATATGACTTCGTGAATCCGACTGGAGAATATTGCAACACTGTTCAGTTGATTTCTTCGCTATATAATTATTTCCGTTAACACACCACTGCTACTGTCTAATCGTAATCTTCGGTGCGACATTTGAGGTGAAGGTAGTGTCATCCAGTCTGATCTTGGTAGAGTGAACATTATGTTGTTCGTTTGTTTCAGAGTCTATTTCTAAGCTTTTCAAAAAGATATCCTTTAAAATTATGATTTTTTTTATTTATTTGGAGAGTGGTTTATTAAACTGAAAGCACATACGGATCTAGCTATTACAATCGTTATTTCTCTTCTTCGTTAACATTACGTTTTTGTAAAAAGTATTACGTTTTGAATGTGAAAATGATACAAACTTTCTCGTTATAGATAAACAAATGCTGAAAGTTCTCACGGAACTTTTTATTGGAGGAACGGAATCAACACAGACAGATCTACGTTGGATAATGTTATTTATGCTTAGACATCCTGAAGTCTGCCAAAAGGCACGTGACGAGATTCTCACTGTTGTCGGCCCAGACAGACCGCCATCGATGAATGATAAACCCAACTTGAATTTCTGTCAAGCAATGCTTGCGGAGGTATACGAATTACCTAACGATTTTATTGTTTGCAGAGCTAAAATTGCCTGATGGAAATATAATGTTATAAGAAAAGTTCTGTTGGAAATAAAGTTTTGTTTGTATAAACGTTGTGTCAAGTACTGTTTTGACTAAATCGTTTATGACTGATAGGCATACCCAAAGATTTACTGTGTTTATGTATTTCTAGTGTCAGCGGATGGGGAAAGTTGGAAACATAGGAATGATGCACTGCACAGCAGAAGAAGTCGAACTAAGAGGATACACCATACCCAAGGGTACATCGATTGTGCAGAACTTCGGAGCGGTGAACTTTGACCCTAAACTGTGGAGGGACCCACATGTTTTCGACCCCGTTCGATTTTTAGACAATGAGGATAAATTCTTCTTACCAGAGCACTTTATTCCTTTTGGGCTTGGTAAGTAGTTGGGACCATTTATTCAGTACCTGTACTGACGGAGCGCTGCGCAATGTCAGTGTTGTAATGGTTGTATCGCAAATACGGAAAAACGTAACTTCAATTCCCACTAAAATGGCACGAGTTGTAATTCGAAGAGCAACAAGAGCAATGCGAAGACTTGATATGCGCCCACAGATCACATGAAATGGATGTTTCTAATGCTTATCAATTTCATGTAAGATACAAAGAGAAGATTTGACCACAAGTGGTAGTTGCAATAGTCAGATTTGACAAAAAGTGTAGGACAAAATGTTACCTTTTAAAACAAGCGACAAATCAAAAGGTTCAAAAATGAACAGTTTCAACATATAAGACATGCCACAAAGGGACACAGCACTTGGCATCCAAAAATCATCAGGTCTAGTCTACTTCTTTCTGTTAAGAACAGTCATGAACTTTGGCAGATACAAAGATAGACACAAAATGATATAACGGACATAGCACTTACTTGATGCACTCGAACTTGGCGGGTAGCTGCCATCATTTCCAAAATGGAAAGGCCGCTTGGGGTTTGCTGCTGCAGTACAAGTCAAATTCGCCCGAAAATCGGCTGGTACCACCACATTTGCCATCACATATTTCAGTGTTAAAGCTTCGTTGAAATCTGTCAGTGAGTTCTCTACCAGGAAACGCTCTTCCCCAAAAATACTGAAAAGTACCGCCCCATGGCCTACAACGCATGCACCATTATCAGTGCCAAATTTCATCAAAGTACGACCAGGGACTTTTGCAATAACTAGCAGACCACTGGACAACAGGACAGCTGGACAAAATGAACACTAGGTAGTGCTGCAGTGGATGAGTTCGCCCGAAAATTAACTGGACCCGGAGCAGTGCCGTCGCGTGCCTCTGTGTTCAGTTCTTTTGAAATCTATCAATTGGTTATCTAGATATCAGCCGGAAACGCTCCCCTCCCAAAAATAATGAAAAACCTTTTATCGAGACCAATGGGTGCTGCACTGGTCGAATCGGTCTGAAAATCGACTGGTGCCGGTGGAAATTGCAAGAAATCCCAAAACGAGGTTGTTGCTGAAGCATGTTAGACGGGGAAAAATCCCGGAGATGATTGGTCTGATGAAATTATCAGGTGCTGGGGTTTAAACTTTGTACTCGTAATCGGACTCGAAATTATTTTAAGCATTTTTCATTCTACTTTTGTGAGAAACTAGTCAAGACTAGTGTCAATTATTCCGTTCTCGAATACATTGTGTTTTATGTACCGGGTAGAAGGGTTTCTTGTCCAAGATCGTACTTGGTGACCCCTAAATTTGATCTACAATCTCTAGTAAAATTTTAAACACGTGTTTTACTTACTCCAAATATGGCTTCAAGACATTTGTCTCGTGGTGTTTCCTGAGAAAAGAAATGCCCTTCACGGGCTTTCCAATGTAACAGCTTTTGGATGATTCGCATTTTGGCTATTGACTTCAATTTGTTTGTCGCATATCTGTGGCACGTCTTCGTATTTTTTTTCATAGACATCGTCGCTAGCCATTAACAAATTCCGCCCTCTGTTTGATTTCAGGTCCACGGTCGTGCATTGGAAAGTCTTTGGCGAAAATGGAGCTATTTCTTTTCACAACTTCAATTTTACAAAATTTTGATATCCAGCTGCCAGGTGGCGCTGAGCTACCACGAACCGATGGGAAGTTAGGAATTACGTACTCTCCATACGACTTCGAGATTTGCTTTGTACAGCGTTAAGACGTAAGGGGCTAGAATACGGAAACGCACTTGTCACGCATTTACTAAATAAGCCAATGCTGACATTGTGCGTACATAGTATTTACACTGAGTGTGACACGTTGCATAGAGATGTGAGATAGGTCTTACCACTTTAAAGTGTTCCCAATGCAAGAAACATCAACCTTCGGGATTTTACCTGTAGAAAACCAGGGTATTATATTATTATAGAGGCCGGGCGCAATTTGCCAGTGCATATGCCCACCAAGATGTATTTTTTTCGAAACATGATTATTTCCGCTTCAAGGAAAACGTATATGAATGGAACGCTAGTTAAATATATACAATTTATAAACATGTGGTGTTTATGATTCAGTATATTTAGTCAGTATTTGTTGTTCTTTGTTTGCTGTATGGTAACAACCGACAAGCCTGTTGGTCAATCAACCGTTACGAAATGGATGTTTCGGGCACGTGTTCGAGATCACTACAAGCTTGTGGGCAATGAGGACTGACTTTGGGGCTGTATCTGCATGGTTTTATTTGTATTTTTTTTTTCATGACGACAAACCTAGTAAGCAGCAGCTCCGATTTCAAATGGAATGCAACAGAGACCGTGCAAGATTGTTCGGGGGGAAGTGCTCCACTATTTAGACGAGGGGGCGCTGCTGGGAAGTTAGAATACCCACGATAAAAGCCCATCCTTTTTGGAATTAGCATGATTAAAAGTGACTCATTTGTAGGAAGCTTCTATGAAAGGTAGGTCACCATTTTGTAATGGTGGAGGTTTGTTCCCATGGCATAGGCCTAATCCCTAATCCCGCTGTTTAGTTTTTAATCCCAACAGCTAAGTTACATCACGGCAGGGAATTTGAAACCCTTCTGAAGAAGTTGACCCTTTTGCAATTTCCCTAACCCTTAGGCCCTTCACAGAAGATTGTGTTAAAAGACACCTTCCTTAAATGCGTAGCATACTAAACCTTGTTTTGGTGATTTCAACCATTCCTCGTTCTGTCACCTCGTGTGTTAACTTAATGGCGTCCCACTTGAGCAGGATTCAAGTAAAAGTTTACACTCTTTCACAAGTAGCACTGTTGATTTGTTTAACATGGCTTCTCAATAATTGGTTAAAGTAATGAAACGACGTCATTACATTCAGTCATTCTCATCGGTTGAAATCTGGGAAACCCATTCAGTTGACTGTTACGTAGGAGGCCTATGACGACCACCTTTGACTTGAATAGTTGCAATTTATTAAAACTGGTAGTGATCGCCAAAAGTAAACAAAATCAAGGGAACCCCGATCCAGTGGCTGAATCTCGAACAAGTACAGTGCATAAAAGCGTGTGCACGTGGTAGCGATGTGATCGGTATGCTTACGACCAAGGCATGCGCACTGATGCCCACACACACGGAATTCCGAGTGTCCTTCATCATGCTTCCACAGGGCCACTTTTCAGTATAAGAAAGTCGTTTCCAATATCTTTTAATAGGCCGAAGCCGGGTTTAGTATCCTTTTAATGGATATGGCTGGTTTGTGACACGCCGAGAAGTGTGTGTTCAGGATCAAGACTGTGGAACCTTATCGTCAAGTCCATACGTTTAGCCAAATATCTACGAATCTATAGTATATAATTCAGTAACAGTATCAGTAATCTAAAGTGGAAGAATTTCTTTTCGGATATAGATGCTCAGGGCGGAATCTGAAAAACTGCGTCATATTTTTTTTCTAAATAATAATTTCGTATTTTGTTTCATGTAAGTTTTGAATTTTTAGAAAAATCCCACAAGTCCCATTCTCTCATGGCCCCTCACGTAAAAGTGGAACATTTTAGTAACAATTCTAAACAGTTGTCTGGAGATTAGCTCATAAAATATATTGCCATAAAATATATTGCCATAAAGTTTCGTTGGAATCAGATTGGCCATTCCCAAAATAATGTTCCGAAGTTGCAAAATTTTTTGAATTTTTCTACGGTTTCACCAACCTTATATTTTAAAACTGAAGTTCTGACCTCGCTTTCCAGGGAGTTTTTTCTAGTCAAATGACCGAGCGAAAGGTTAATGTCTTTTTATTAAAAATGAAAAAAGTAATGTAATTCGTCCAGTGCACGTGCTTCTATGCTCCGCTACACTACTGAACACAGGCACTAAAGCTGGAGGGTACCGGGTCTAGTTCCGGTTTCATCTTGATTGGGACATAGCGCTTGGCATGAATGAGACCACTGGTGAATCTAGCTAGGATGCAGCGATGTGGGCGATCACACTACTATTTGAAGGACAAATCTTCGCGAAAGACTTAAAATGACATAGTGGGATATCTTTTTTGCTTTTTCCAGAGGCCGGGATGGCTGCCTCGTTTCAAAANTCATCGGTTGAAATCTGGGAAACCCATTCAGTTTACTGTTACGTAGTAGGCCTATGACGACCACCTTTGACTTGAATAGTTGCAATTTATTAAAACTGGTAGTGATCGCCAAAAGTAAACAAAATCAAGGGAACCCCGATCCAGTGGCTGAATCTCAAACAAGTACAGTGCATAAAAGCGTGTGCACGTGGTAGCGATGTGATCGGTATGCTTACGACCAAGGCATGCGCACTGATGCCCACACACACGGAATTCCGAGTGTCGTTCATCATGCTTCCGCAGGGCCACTTTTCAGTATAAGAAAGTCGTTTCCAATATCTTTTAATAGGCCGAAGCCGGGTTTAGTACCCTTTAAATGGATATGGCTGGTTTGTGACACGCCGAGAAGTGTGTGTTCAGGATCAAGACTGTGGAACCTTATGGTCAAGTCCATACGTTTAGCCAAATATCTACGAATCTATAGTATATAACTCAGTAACAGTATCAGTAAACTAAAGTGGAAGAATTTCTTTTCGGATATAGAGGCTCAGGGCGGAATCTGAAAAACTGCGTCATATTTCTTCTAAATAATAATTTCGTATTTTGTTTCATGTAAGTTTTGAATTTTTAGAAAAATCCCACAAGTCCCATTCTCTCATAGCCCCTCACGTAAAAGTGGAACATTTTAGTAACAATTCTAAGCAGATGTCTGGAGAATAGCTCATAAAATATATTGCCATAAAGTTTCGTTTGAATCAGATTGGCCATTCCGAAAATAATGTTCCGAAGTTACAAAATTTTTTGAATTTTTCTACGGTTTCACCAACCTTATGTTTTAAAACTGAAGTTCTGACCTCGCTTTCCAGGGAGTTTTTTCTAGTCAAATGACCGAGCGAAAGGTTAATGTCTTTTTATTAAAAATGAAAAAGGTAATGTAATTCGTCCAGTGCACGTGCTTCTATGCTCCGCTACACTACTGAACACAGGCACTAAAGCTGGAGGGTACCGGGCCTAGTTCCGGTTTCATCTTGATTGGGACATAGCGCCTGGCATGAATGAGACCACTGGTGAATCTAGCTAGGATGCAGCGATGTGGGCGATCACACTACTATTTGAAGGACAAATCTTCGCGAAAGACTTAAAATGACATAGTGGGATATCTTTTTTGCTTTTTCCAGAGGCCGGGATGGCTGCCTCGTTTCAAAATCGCAACGTTTTGTTCGCGTTTTCAAACTTTTTATTCACGAGTATCGTTTTCGTGTCGTTTTGTACGTCATCACGAATACGCTTACATAACCCAAAACACTAAATACGTTTTCATAGGTGGATTGAGGGTTGACAGGAGAGCCAGATGCCCCTACAGAAACGACCAAAGAAGGCATAGGCATGGAGAATATAGGGTCTATGTGGGCGTTTTTCTTCGAAAACGTGTTGCCCTACTTCTACATTCTAGATCCGCCAAAACACATCTTCGTGTTGCCAAAAAAATTCGCCCACACAAGTTAATTCAACCACTGATACCCGGCCAGCGTTTCTTAAGAGTTGCATGACGTTAACTGGCACGAGTTGAATGAAATCGGCGTTTCAAAAAATTACCCAGGATGAAGTGTTTTCAAAAAGATGCGTTTATAGTTTTCGCTTTTCTTTTGAATACCTAATGTGTTTCAGTTCTAACGGCATGAAAATCATCGCATAAATATTTGAAATTGGTCCTAGTATAAACCGACTAAACTAATCGCGTCGTTTTTGACTTTTCCTTATGTTTGCACCAGGTCAGATCAATATTCGTCATTTAATTTGTAAACATTTTAAAGATGAGACATTACATTTTTCAAATAGTCTTGTTAATCTGCTGGTTTCGGCAATTGGGTTTCAATTCAGTCTCAGCGACACTTGTTACGAGATGTTAGTGGCGGTTGCTGGCGATCAGACAGGTAAAGAGTCTGGCGCATTTGGCGGGGCTGCGATTTGTAAACACCGTTCGAGGTAGCCACGGAACAATAACATGACTACTTATACATTCAGGTCAATGCACTTGGATACACTGTGCTGTAATAATCGAGATACAAAGATCCGGGTCTTTTGTCGTTCAGATTAAAGGTCTTTTTTCCCTCGCTAAGTTGGCCATCAGACATTTTTGATCGCTTGGATCGCTGTGGTGTATTCAGTTGTCAAAACTACAGGTAAGACTTGGATGATGAAATGAGTTTTTGCGAGTTTCACTTAAAGGTCGCTACACCTGGTAGTGGCGTGGTTCTGGTCACTGCTTCTTGAAATGAGTTCACCTACGACTGTAATCATGGTAATGTGACTCACCTGGCTGGCGTATAGTTATCAGTTATTGTTGCAAATCTCTTCAGTACAATACTCTGCGGTAACTCAACACAGTTCATGCGCGCACCCAGCCTTTAACATGGCGGGGTTCAAATTTCTGGCGATGTGGACCTTTTGCTGGCAAAATAAGCGTGAGGACTAAAAAAAAACGGGGTACCACCTTCACTGTGCGTCTGTGCCTTTTCAGTGGACGTTTGTCTCGTTTTCTCGAACTTTTGTTTCTCTGGACCTTTTTGCCCACTTCGCCAAATGGGGGCTCGTTCTATCAAGGATTTTTAAAAAGGGTGTCCAACAGGCCAAGTCAACAATTTGAAAATTCTAGATTTGATATCACAGGGAAAAAGGGGGGTCCGGACCCCTTCACCTCCTCCCTGGATCCGCCAAAGTCCTTGGTGGACACTAGTGGAATTTAACTCAGTCGTCCCTGGGACTGATAGTGTTAATCCCACTGACAGCGCGTACGTTGTGCCTTTTTCTTGAGACCATGTATGTAAGTTGACGAAAAAAAAATGGGATTCCACTGAAAGATTATTCCGTTCAAAGCGACCCCGATTTAGTAGCATAGATGTTCTAGACGAATGAAACCACTCATACTCTGATATCCTGAATCTACATCTATATTGCACTATTTTAAATATTTTAATCCAGATATATGTTGTAGAATTATTGTTTTATGTTTTCTAGTTTATAGGGGCTGGGCTTTCTTGATAGCGGTCAGAAATCGTTTGAAGGTCTCCTAGTATTTAATTCGAAATGTATTTCGTTGTTGTATTTATTCATTAACATTGGTCGACTTCGTTTGCATGAAGAAAGAAACAAAACAATTCCTTGTTTTTTTTCCTGCTATCGTTCGTGTACTATTATTGACGAAGTGTATCTGTGATTTCAACGTTTCACAACACAATATGCAACGCAACTATCTTACTTTCCTTGATTAGACTGCGCTCGTACTCTTATAGAGTTGATGGCTATCATTTGAGTTTGCACAGAAGATGAGCGCACGCGATTAGCCGGAAATAGGTGTACAAGGAGGGTGAACCGCTGGTATTTTTTTCAGCCAATCGAGATGAGTGGCAGTAAGCGACGGAAGTATAAAACTTTCCCATATAAGAAAAATTCTATGGTTGGACTTAGGATAAGAATTTTTAAGTACCCTTTGACAACTTTCTTTGTATGAACCCTTCGATAGAACGCAAACTAGATTAGATTGTAAAATTTGTGAGCAACTCGAAACATTTCAATTGCATTCTGGAAGAACGTATATTTCAACTGTAGTAGAGAAATTGGTATTTTTACAACAAGAATGAGAGCTTTCTAACAATTAAATGTGGAAAAATGTTTTATCTACCGACCTACCCATCTTAAAGGGGTGAGGGAAAACGCCTAGAAGACATGCTCTAAGTAGGCAGGTCCACAGTCTCATTTGAAACTGAGATGATTATTCTACGAGATTTTTAAATATGACGTGACCACAGCCTGGTATATACCGTTAATTACCGGTCTTTCTTAATCTCACTTCGCATGATATAGACGCCAATGCTTCTCAAGAGTTGCGATTAATCATTGTGAGCGCGTAAGCAAGTGATAAGTTTGGAAGAAAAAAAAACAGAAATTACTTACATGCACACTTTTTAGCCATTTTTATTGAGGTGTAATGTTTTCCCGCTCGTCGAAACTCTGAGCTGGGCATATATTATACGAAATACGGTAACTTGAGGCTGTTGCGATTGGTTGAGAGGCATCAATTTCTGTATCCATTTCCAACAGTTCATCAGAATCAGCCCCTGACGCCGACATGGTCGTAGAGAACCATACGGTTATTTGTGCCTTGGGTATTTTCGTCTCCTCTTACTCCGTCTACGTGAAAGTGAGAAAAACCAAGGACCCAGCATATGTCGCCGCCTGTGATTTCAACGAACACATGAGTTGCTCAAGAGTGTTGACGTCGGAGTAAGTGTTTACCTGTATGCAGCTGTCATTGCACCGTGTATCGTCGATCAAACTGTACTTGTTTCACAAGCTTAACAAGGGGTAGGCTACTGGTGTGTTCAAGCACTGGCTTCTGATCAGAGATCGAAAGAGATTGCATAAGTAATATTCTTGGAACGTTTCACAAACGACACTTTTCGAAGATTATATAAATTCCCAGACCGATCTCAAAATTTAGGATTCGTTGATTTAGCTGTAATCATTGCTCAACAATGGTGTCAACATTGCTCTCGATCTACTATAATAGCCTACTAGGCTTCCATCGGTATCCCAGTCAGTCATTTCCCGTCATTTTCTCATGTTTATCGATACTTTAGCGTCTGTTATGTACCCAATCCTATAGCCGGTGTTCAATGTTAGAAGCCAAAATTTTGACTCAAATGCTTTATAAGCACTGATGTAAGTAGTGTAGTAAGCAGTGAGTATAATTGACCCTAGACTCGGGCAAATATTGTGAAAAATGCAAACAATCTAGCTAGTAAGAAATATTTCGTTCAAAGCAGGAGCAAATTGGGCAAAACTATCATTTGCCCCCTCCTCCCCAAACGGCAAAGTCCAGTGACGCACTACGTTTATCGTCCTGCACGTTTTGAAGCTGCATAGTGGCGTTCTGTGCCCGGTTGCATGAAACGGTGCCAAATGGGGACTCAACTAAGGTCCCTAAATCTGATGCGTATTTGTGGACTTGTGAAAACACTGATAGTCCTTTCTTATGCTGTTTTAGTCCCATGACTAAGCCAATTCTTGGCTTTGATGCTAAGCGAGTCGAGTGAATTTTATGTTGAATTCTCAATAATATTATTGTTGAAAATAAGTAGGGATCTTTTCACGTAAAGCCCTTAATTTAAGGACTAAATCCCTATTTATTTTCATTGAATTAAGGACTCAGATTTTAGTTATACTGTTAGAAAATGTCATTAGTCAAAGAGTAGCTCATTATAAAGATAAAATGATAGAAAAAGGTTATATCTGTGAGTAAAGAACGACACAAATTTGTAAAAGATTTAGGGACCTTAGTTGAGTCCCTATTTGGGACTGTTTTAGTGCAACCAGGCACTGGGTTGCGTACCGTAGACGCAAGAAACACACGAGAAATGCTAGTGGGAGCACATTCTTCTTCTGAAATTTATAACAATTTCTTGCGTCATCTTGGGTTTTCGCGAGATTCTTACTTCTACACAATGGAGCACTGTTACCACCAATAGCTGTACCGAGTGAAAATATCGTTTGCTATATAACGCATACATCAACGTTTTTACTTTACCCTTTGATTGAAGATACAGCAACGGTTTTGGAGTGGCACGATACTTATTTGGGGAGAAAAACGTAATGAACCAACCAAACAGCATCATTGGGATTATCTTCTACAGTAGTATGCTTCTTCTTGGTAAGTTTTTGTCTCCGACACTGAATGGATTCCGTCTAACCCATGCTTACAGTAGTACACAGTATGTTACGTTGTAGCTTCTGCAAATATTTTACTAGGTAACATTTCTTCAGTTCAAGATCTGCTGACTGTTTAAATTAACGAAAGTGCAGGAAAATGTAGGCTCATGTTCCGGTCATCATATAATCGAAAACTAAGTTCACTGTAATCTTTAGTCTATTTGAAACAGAATATTTTGATGAGCAAAAAATCAAGACCATAGGTTAGTCAAATGAAATAAATTGTAGGTACTCAGTTGCATTAATAATACTATGAGACACCCGACGCTGCATTGTTATTCGTCGCTGTAGAGCAATTAATTAAATGAATTCTTGCAAGTTCTCTAATAACAAGTTTTCATCTTCTACAGGTATGGTTTCACACCCACTCGCCGTTTACCTGCGATATTATATGTCTGTCTTGTCAATCATCGGTTCCATCTACCTGGCTTATATACTGTTCGTCAAACTCAAAGACTTCTGCCTTGTGTGCATAGGAACATATGTCATCAACGGATTTCTTTTATATCTAAATTATCAACAATATCAAAAGCTTAGCTTGTAAAGGCTACAATTACGATTTGTGACCACGGAAATATTGTTGTTGTTTTTGTACTGTATGTGATAAAATTGCTGGCCGGGATACGTGGCGGGTCATGGTGCGCCGAGCTTGGTCTCAAACAATGACGAAGTGTCAGTTCTTTTCAAACGTGTGCAATTAAGGAACAATTATACGTTAACACGAGATTTATAATGGTCAGTATTCTAAATCAAAAGTTTGTTTCTTTGACGCCATGAACGTGGGCTCACAGCATCTTTAAAGAAACTGGTGTATGGCGATATACGTCAGTGTAAGCCAATTAAAAGTATATTAAACCCGGGTTTGGACTATTAGCAGATATCGTAAAGGACTTGTGAATTTAAATCTTTAGAATGAAATAATGCCCTGTTGACGTTGCCATTATACTCCCAAGTTTGGTACAAGTTTGAAAATCTCACTAAGTCTGTTAAAAAGATAACCGTGACTAACGCTTCAGGCGAGTTACATGACCACTGTGAGGAAAGACCGTCTATCTCAAAACACAAAATTCAAGTTATGATACAGTGGGACATTGTCTTTGGTCGAAAAATACTTATCACTCAGGGAATGTACTAATGGTACATCAGCAAGTGAAAGAACCAGATTTTGGTGAAATCTCCAAAACAGGGTTTAGTATCATTTAAGAGATAACTAAATATAACAGATCCACACTTTCAGAAGTTGGTATCAGAGTTTGAGTAAAATTTGATGTTTTCTTTTTCGATCATTCAGCTCAAGATGCTACCCCGCCCAACTTCACGACCTTCAAGTTGACAAAACGTCATGCCAGTCGTACTTGCCAAACCTTAGTCGCACTGCTGTACGTTTTTTATTATTTCAGGTTCATTTTACTCTCGTCCAAAATTTTTCAAAAAAACTGTGTGATGGCGTGGCTTTGCAGCTCTTGGAATTAAAAACCAAGTGAATTAAATATTTCTAAAGTTCTAAAATCGGCAACTTAGTTTTAACTGAAATGCACCCACATGTATGATTATTTCATGTTAAATGAACATTTCCTGTCTTTATAGTTTGTGGCGTAACTTTTTTCAAACAGTCATTTTTTTCGAAGGCAATTAACTTGCTTTGGGCGCCCATTGGAATAATTACCCAGTAATAAAACGATCGACCCTGGTTTGTTTGAGCAGACAATTTGCATGACTAACCACATACCATTATATAATTATACAACAGACAAAGCAATTATTCGTTTGACATTTATTTGACGGCAATAATTTAACAACAATTATCCACAATTAACAGTTCACATAATTAGGCAAATATGCATTCTTTAAAAGGATACCAAACCCAGTTTTGGCCAATTAACCCCCCCACAATTCTCAAAAAGTTTGGAGGAAAATTGATAACTCCTTTCAAAGTCTGCTTTAAAACACCAAGCGTGACCTACGCTTTCAGCGAATAATACACGACTGTGGGAATAGACCACCCACCAAGAACCACAATGTTCAATCTGTGACACAGGGAGTATGAAATTTTAATTGATTCCTGCGTTTAACTTGAAAGATTGACGCCAATGAGGCTTTAACAGGTGACAGAACGTGGTTTGGTGTAAATCCTCGAGGGTTTAGTGTCCTTTTAAAACTATAACAGTCTACCAACTTTATTCAGTCCCTGATACAATCTGTAAAATACAAGTTTTCCGAAAGTTCATCTGAAGACTACAAAACGTCAACACAGGATATACGGGCCTCCCAACAACTTTCCATAAAGAATAGGAAAAAGTAGGATAGGCAGTTCCCACCCAGCTCTGAGGAAACAGAGTTGTTAGTTTTCCGATTACACACACGATGGCGCAGTTGATTCGCGCTCTCCATCGAATACCAGCATGTATATGTCAAAGTCTCTAGGAACCATAATTATCTGTATTAACTGCAACTCCGCATTTTAACCCAGCTATTTTTGAAAAGTTAACATGGCAGTTTAAAGTGACATTATTGGCGAGGAAAATCTTTTATCCCAGATCAGCTTAAGCATGGAATCGAACCAGAAATTCTCGCATGGCAGGCAAACAACTTTTACTGACTGAACTAAATCTCATTCAGTAAGTATCTTAACCCTATTAAAAAGGTAGTGCAACCAGCTTCGATTTCAGCCAATGTCTAACACACAACAGCAAGAATTGTCAATTTGTAATGAAATCCCAAAAAGCAAGAGAGTTTATTGTTTGTAGCTCTGGTCAAAGCTAAAAACTTAATAAGTCCCACACAACAATAATCCCCAAAAGTGTTTTGGTTATTCAGCCACGAAAAACGACAATATCCGTTTTTAAGTCGGAGATTTATGCTTTCACACCAACCACAACACCTCCAAACAGAGAAGTTATGGTATTAGTGGGAAAGAGACATTAACACGTGCAAAATCAAAATAACATCTGGTTACACCAAGAGTACAAATTACTAGAATAAACAACAAATGTTCACCGTTTTGTAAATAAAAGAGGTAGAAGGGTAAATGGAACTAAAATTCTTGCTTAGCAGTACAGAGAACAATCTACTAAATGACGCCATATTGACTAACATGACTGTGTCCTGTAAAGACTGTAGCAACATCTTGGTCACAAAAAGACCAGTTGGAATTCACCATTCACACAAGGTAAGAGTTATTCAGGCAGATTGATGGACTTCAGAAACACCCCGAAATAGGATTTAAAAAGGTGAAGTTCAATGATGGCCAAGGGTTACATTTTTATTCAGTAACAGTTTCAACCCATGAAACCATATTTTTAAAATTCTTGATGAAAAAAGAAACATACTTGGTACACCAGAAACAGTGCCTAGACATTTGTTTTTTTTCTACAAATTGTCGTTACAGAGCTCCACGCAACTTCACGGTATGTAATTTTTCATACACGTTTTGTTTATTCAATTCTATTACCTACAAAAGTGTGCACAGGATATTCTTAGACGACCTTTTGGCCCAAGAACTTGGCTTTCAAATTTGAAGATTTAACATACCACAAAAACATATGACAGCTCAGATCCCTGGCAAAAAGGCCTTAAAAGAAAATCCTTGATGTGTATTAGCAATTATTGTGCACAAATGTTCACGTTTATGGATTCCAATTCCAGAAGTTGCAGCAAGTTCCATAAAAACACAACTTTTTAAGAAAAAATGGTTTCTGTGACTACAAACATCCCGGTGCTATTTCCATGAACCTGGTATGTATCTATGCTCACAAAGAATTTCAAAAACAAAAGATTTCATCAGTTAAAACTAAGCAATTTTAGAACATATTTAAAGCAATGCAACCCTTTAGTGGTGAACGGAGTCACTTTTATGAATCAAAAAAAAATATAACAAAATCAACAAGACTCTAGTTCTTTATCAACATGAATATACTACTTAAAACATCTTAGAACTGATGACCACCACAAGGTGGCACTACAATAGTTTAGTCAACAATAGTGGCAAGTTCATCAGAACTGCTCATTCAAGACTCAATGAAAGCAATAAAATGCATTTCTTACAAGATCAACACGATCTCAAGTCTTAAAAAGAATATTTACAAAAATCCATGTAGTATGACAATCTAAAAGGTACTTAGCTCAGTTTAGCATATTTAAAGTCTGGTAAAGGAAAGTGGATCCCTTTCTAAATCAATAAGTTGTACTTGCTTTGGGTCAAGTTTAGCTGACTGGATATTTTCTTTCAGATCGCTTTTGCACTTATTTTAAATCTTTGGGCCGAAAACACACAGAGCACAAGTTGACATTTTTCAAAATACTATAGGAAGACTGTAAACAGTTAAAAAATGATGCGTTTAACTAAAGGTAACAGAATCTTAATATCTTTTCTCAAAAAAATCTTTCATGAAGCTAAACTAAGTTTAGTTCGTCATAAAATTAATATCGCTAGGGTCAGGGGATAACTCCTCTAATCATTTTTTCAACGACAAAACTATGAAATCAACATGGGAGACTTCATCTCTTTCTGCAGCGCATCAAGATCGTTGAGGTCGACGTGTCCACTGACCTCCAGCCAATCTTGGAGAAGTGAGGCCGAGAGAGGGGCCGAGTCAAGTTTGGCACTGAAACACAACGATAGAGCATTGGTCTTTCAGGATCAATGGTTATGTACGATAGAGCATTGGTCTTTCAGGGTCAAAGGTCATGTTGGAAAATCAGGTCACACGAGTCAAAAAATTACAAAACAACCACAAATACTTCATGCCTTTTAATACTACAGTAAGTTAGTACGTGAGTAACTTTTCAACAGAGTTTATACATGTAGTGAATTTTATTTTAAACGAGGAACTAAAAATCATTAATGTCTAAAATGAGCTGAAATTTGAAAAACTACTCTTGGGCACAAGTTCTACACATGTATTCTTTGCACTTGAAAGATAACTGATAAGATCAACAGTTTCACAGTAAGGACAATACAGCAAAGTACAGTACAGTGCAGTACAGTACAGTACAGTACAGTACAGTACAGTAAAGTACAGTACAGTACAGCACAGCACAGCACAGCAAGTACTGTACACTGTGGTAAACTGAACTAAGAATTATCAACCTTTTTTATCCAATTGCAAATAAAATCATTCCCTATCACTGCTGATCAACTCAACATAAAAGTGTAATGAAAAAACAATCTTCATGTATTGTGAAGGATATCAATTTCCAAATAAATGTCATTCTTAAAACACATTTAGTCCTTGTTTAGCTGTCAATATTGGATTCTTAACCAAAGTACGTTGGGATTTAAAAACTACCATTTTCATCCAATCTTAAAACTATTGCTGAATGAGCTGCCAACTCATGTTACAGGCAATGCACATATGCGCCACTTTTGAATTTAGGTTTCCCTAACCCCAACAAACTGTGATGCATTTCCTCGATTCGTTTCTATATACTTTTTCGTAACATAAATGGAAACACACCTCCATAAGGAATATTGAGACTAATCTTATAACAGTAAACGACCTTTTTAGCTAGTTCAACAGGCAAAAATGCAGCTTTAACATATTTTCAAAATGTGTTTGTCTGTGTGAACACAAATTAAACACTACAACGTACTCACCTATCACCAGTCGACTTTTTACCGTCATCCTGCAAAGCTTCATTTAACAGCGTGTCCAAGTCAATCCCAAGCCCGTAACCCTCGCCGGTGCCTTTAGGGGTCACTGCTAGCATTGGTGGGAAGATGTGGCGGGAGAACTGACGTGTCAAATCTGCCATGTCTGACATGCCCATGGCAGTCGTCTCGTGAGTGTTGGCAATAGCACTGGAGGGGAACAAACTAATGTCTTGGGCAGGAGTTGTGTGTAGACGAGAGGCAGATGACATGCTGTCACTGAATGTAGCTTGAATCTGAGACAATGAGTCCAAGTGTACAGACTCTGTGTACAGAGGCTGGTAGTTGGCAGCCGAAGCAACAACATTATTTCCTTGATTTTGATTTGCGATATTTATTGGTACAGTACCAGAGCTGTGGTCAGCATGAGTTGTCCCCAGAAGAAAACTACTGTCGTGATTAGGTAACATACCAACAGAGGTCATCAATGGTTGGGTCTGAATACCCAAATCATCACTTGAGGTAACTACGCTTTGTGTCTGAAGTGTCTCGCAAGAGGTCAGCAGTGACTGAGGCTGAATACCCAAACCATCACCAGATGTCACTAACTTATGATGCAATGGGTTGCCTTTGCTGCATGAAGATTGTGAAGTCTGATTGGCCAACGTGGATGATGGCGTGATAGCATTCATTGGGTGAGTTTGAATGTCTTTGTTTTCATGCACAAGGTTGCGAATAGGATGGACAAAGGGAACTGTGTTCTGTTGCATGGTTCTCCACCGTTCCAACATGTTCTTGTCATCTGAGGTGAGACCCAGAGCTCCTGGTTCTGAAACACACAAATTAATTATTACAAGGGAACATGAATGAAAAATAAATGTTTACATTGATTTTTGGATAAAGTTGCATATTTAAAAATGGTAAAGACATTGTTGCACTGCACTTTCTTCAATTTAGAGAAAAATATGATGGAGAAGTGAAATTGTATTTTATGTAAATTTTCACTGAAAGTAAACAGGAAGAAAACATAACTTAAGTATTTGGAGAGTTTACATTAGACAGTTGCCATCAATAAGCACGTGTCTGACAAAATTTGATAACAATGCAGTGAACTTTTGAAAAATGGGAAAATGACAGCTGTAGCACTTATTTTTGTTCAAATTTGAGGAAACAATACCGTAGCTTTAGGCAATGAGAAAGACAACAACTGAAGGAGATTCACACTAGAGAAAATAATTGGGAATAGTGAGCGTGCACAAGCTTCTTTTAAGACATTTTGTAAGTACGAAAAACTAGAGCCTGGACAAACTGAGTGGAACAAATGTCCCAAGCATGACATAAGGACTAAGTTCTGCAAGCATCACACAAATCGGCAACCCCCTGCCATCATGACCAGAAAAAAAACGACAGTATTTGAATCCCCTTTTGAATTATCCTGCCTCATTGCAGAACAAAGGAGGCACTGGAAAAATGCCATGGAACAAGTAATGTCAGATTATCTCCTTAATTCGGCCACAGCCACCAAACAATAAAAACACTCACTATAATAACACTGCAAAGCAATGTGAAAGAAAATCTTCATATTTGTTTGTGGAGAAAGGAATATATGTTATCTACTATGAAAATAACAATACCTTTTTCTGGCAGTGACTTCTTTTTCATTTTCCGCTTCTCTGCCACCTTCTTCAGTTTTTCCTTTCGTTTCTCCTCTCGCTCCTTCATCCTCTGATGAGCCGTGATTGGACGGGGTTTACCACTGCATGCGTCGTTGGCGCAGTCTGTAAGTAAGACAACAAGCGAGCCATACAACTTTGACTGTAAAAAACTTAGTTTGAAAAAGAACCACTGCTGCCAAAGAAAATATCATTTTCCAGAACGTTACAGATTTACGGATTCCATTCTCAATTTAGGAAAACGTACTCTTTCACATAAGCAAATATTGCTAGTTTTGGCGAGACATTTTTAAGTCATGAACAAAGACTGTCCAAATATCTAAGTAGCCTGAGAACCCTGAAAAGGTTTCTATTCACACATTTTCTAGGTTTGATCAGGCCAAACAAGTATCATTTGTGTTTTGGTCTGTACTCTAGACTCATTTTGAAACCTACACGTTACTGTTTAAAGAAAATAAGCGTTAGCCCGCATCAACTTCATCCAAAATCTCAAACTTTTTAGAAAAGCCCCACATGCAAACAAAGGTTAATCAGCCTCTAGATGGAGTCATTCAAGAAAAGGTTAGATCATATACTGAAGAAGGTGAGGTACCTAGCTAGTCCACACAACAGCACTGTTCACACACAACAGCATTGTTCACACACAACAGCATTGTTCGCACACACAACAGCATTGTTCACACACAATAGCATTGTTCACACACACAACAGCATTGTTCACACACAACAGCATTGTTCACACACAACAGCATTGTTCACACACAACTGAATTGTTCACACACAACTGTATTGCTCACACACAACTGTATTGCTCACACACAACTGTATTGCTCACACACAACTGTATTGCTCACACACAACTGTATTGCTCACACACAACTGTATTGTTCACACACAACAGCATTGTTCACACACAACAGTATTGTTCACACACAACTGCTCTGGATATTTTATGACCATTCCACTCTTGTCAAAGAAAACTTACAATAAAAATTGAGTAACTTAACTGGCAAAAGAAATGTTTGTGAAATAACCCTGTGTAAGGCAAAGGCCATGCCATACTTCTCATCTGAATATAACATAATCAAGCTTACCTTGCTTCTTACGAATAAGCGCTGCTTTGATCAGAGCCTTGGCATCTGCTCCAACAGGTGCTTCTTTTTTTATATCACAAATATCTGGTTGCACAGCAACCGACACAGTTTGGTTGATGGCATTCACAGAATTATCTCCCTTGGCACTCAGCATTTCAACGTCTGTCTGCCCAGAGGCATTGCTGCTGACAATCAATCCACCTGAAAACACACTGTCGACGCTCCCCAAACCGTGTCCAGAAGCAACATTCATAACACTATGTAAACTTCCAACTGAAGAACTTTTGTTCATAACTTTGGTGTCTGTCTGTTCAGAACTATCCTTCTGGCATAAATTTTTACTACCAAATAACGGCTTTGCCGAAGCATTCGTTGAAGTTTTTTGTGATTGACTCATCTGCATGCGTTGATTCAGCTGAGCTTGGCTTTGTTTCATTTTCTTCAGGAAAGCCTCCAGACTGCTAGCAAGTGGCGCACCCGAACTATTCTTTAAAGCAGGCACTTCATTTCTGACAGGTTTGGCCGGCGTGGGTTTGGTTGGTGGAACCACCTGTCTCACTTGTTTGTATTCCGCAATCTCGGCCAATATCGCGTCCTTCAGCGAGTGATCAACTTCTAAAGAGTTCTGGAACTAAATACCACAGAACAAAATTTTAAGGAATTCTACCCCCAACCATGACCACGTTAATCGGGTCTTCAAAATAACAATAATTAACGTCATTAGACAGTATGCAAGCACTGAATAGTAAAATGACAAACTACAACACATCAACTTGGCTACATTCCAGTCTCTTTTTAAACTAACTATAATTAGATGCAAAAATACTTAGATAGTCAATTTTGACTATTTGGGTGTACAGATGCACCTCATAGCATACCTTGTTTAGCAGTAAGTTGCAAAATGCAAAACTGACACCATTACTTTAAAGATCACGCGTATCTCCACATTTTAATTGTCAACAAGTTAAACAGCTACAGATGACAACACCGGGGAACGTATGGTAAATTCTTGTTACTTTAGGCCACAATACGGCAGACGAGAGAATTTGCTTTTATTTCATTTCTTCACAAAAGGCAATAAGTAAGGAATACAACCTTCGTCATTTTAAGTTCCGTGCCAGAGCTGCCACTAGACAATGTCTAATGAGAAACAGGGGACATAACAACAACATCAGAAGCCTTTGAAAATGGAAGAAGGATCAGTTTTGGCTACCGTGTTTGTCAAAAATTGGGAATATTATACAGTATTAAATTTCACCGGGAGGTACAAAATACCGAATGCACATTAATCAAGAAGTCGAAGTAAAAGAAAGATTCCTGAAACTTAACCATCTCACCAGCACCTTCAGTTCCAATCACTAACTGACACGACAATGGCAGAAAGCCAACTTTCTGGTTAATAACTATAAGGATGGAAACAGTGTAAAACGGATGTACTCCTGTCTGCTTCAAGTCCTCAATCAATACTGCTTGTCAAATTGGCAGTTCAAGAAATTTTGTTATTTAGGCGACAGCCTTGTCATTTCACGTGTTGTCATCAATTTGGCAGCCAATTTTGAAACTTAGTGACAATATGACCGCAAAATTTTTTATTGAAAATAGTTCTGTACATCTGTGTATTTTTATTTTGATCCAAAATGCAAAACTAAAAGGCCAGTGACTGGGATACCCAATAGTACCCAAGAACAACCACTTGGATAGCTAGAAAAAACCAAAAGTATTCAACGGAGAAACCCGGAAACGTCCAAACTTGGCCACTTTCGAAACAGCATAAGGAACTTTCAGATATAATGTTTTAGTCAAAATTCTCCAAGGTTACATTGTTAGGAATTGTTTTAAAATGTTCTGCTTTTGTATGAGAGGTTATCCAAATATAGGGCTTATGATTTACCAAACGAAATTCAGTAATGTTATTGATACCGGGTTTTTTTTGTTAAGAATGTAATTTTTGCTAAATTTTACTAAAGATATGGTCATGTGACCCAATTAATAGCTGGCTGATAACGAACCAGAAATCAAAATCTACAGGCTTTTTACTTTCAGCAAATACATACTTTTATTGAGTTAAAATCTTTCTGTTGTGTATACTTGGCTAAATACACGGACTTGTCTATAAAGTCCTAAATAACTTTAATGAAAAGAGGGAGACCTCCCTTGTGATACCCCTTTCAATGCCAGTGGCATGGTGTGTTGGGGACCCCAGCTCCTTTGGGAACCAGAATTCAGTATGCTTACTGAGTACTAACAGAACTAATGAAATAGAACCAACAAACAAGACTACAACTCAAAAAGCAATGTTATTCATCAAAATTCTTCTTGAGGAGTTAGTCACCACCATGACAATGGCTAAACAAATAATATATAAAGATCTAAACTAAGTGAGCCCGAACCACACCTCATGGTGCAAATTAGTAATGACTGCAATGAATAATTTGAAAATTTTACAGACAAGAGAACACCGAAAAATATTGATATATACACTGTATAAGCGACAACGTTTTGAAAAGCCTACTAGTTTGTTTATATTTTAAACTGAGTTGAAGATTATATTGAGATAAAATCAAAATGCTCACAAATATATGCCACCAAACACTTGCAACCCTCAGCTGAAATGACTAAACAGAGATTAATCTTGCACAATTTTTCTAAAACCAAGCACTCCTACCGTGAACAAAGTGGCTTGATCCTCCCCACCAGACCACTTTGCTAGCACACCACACACACACAACCTCAAAGCCTGCATATTCCCACCCAACTGCCTTGGCAAGACTGCACCGAATGCCTGGAACTGGCATCAAGTTCTGTTATTTTGATCCAGCACCATCATGTACACAGGGTGTGTCCATGGCAAGCTTATTACTATGTCATTTCCAATCATAGTCCTGCTCACACATTTAATGATTTTCCCACATGGGTGGAGTAGGTAACCCAAGCTGATAACATGATGGTCAAGTCTTTGTTTTCAAATGCCAAACAAATAACAAGGGAACCTGGGAGGCCAGCTTAAAAGGTCAACCTTTGTGTTCAGATGGAGTTCCTCATGGTCAATTTCACATAGCAGCTACTAATGCAGGCAACAAAGCATCGCTTAAAATAAAAAAAAAATGCTTTGTTAACCAACTTCCTAGGATTCAAGGCTCATAATTAAAGCTTAACATAAACCAGACACAAGAACAAAATCATCAGATGTCACACAGATAAGTGATTGTCTTTACATCCTTAAAACTCATTTATTTTTAATATTGGGCGTTCCTCGTCAGTCACTGCAACAATCCGAAACAATTGCTAAAACAGTAAATCGCTCAAATGACAATTACCATCACATTGATGCCCTGGATGCGTGTTGAGTGCATTACAATCAAGAGGCTATTAACTTGAGGATAAAAAGAAAAAACTAAACTCACAATATGCCCTTCTAGAACAAACAGAGATAAATTTCCAATTATTGGACACACACACTTTTAGAGACTATCACAGGTTTGTACCAAACTTTACTACCTTTCTTAATGCACCACACAAGAAATGAGTGACCACAAAGGACATGTACCAAATATTAGAGTAAAACAAGGATTTCTACACTTTTCCCCAGTACTGAACAACACAGTGCATGCTCACACAACTGCAATTAGTCCCACCCATCAATTAAAACAAATCATTTCCTACATGGGTGTTGCCAGAAGAACTCTACGACATGCGTGTAAACACAGACCTGTGTTTCTAATTTCCTACTCCAATTTCCTGCTCCCAGCTCTTGACGCTCACTGGGCAGACAGGACAGGCAATTTAATATGGATTCTTGCATTAAATTAAAAGTAGACACCACCCAGTCAATTTCCATGAAAAATTAGTCCCAGGTACAAGGAAGCCATTGGAAGTAACCAATCAAGTGCTGGCGCAGAACACCAGCTAACTTAGAGAAACAAATGAAGCAAAAAAATACCACGTAAAAATTTTAGTGGTTTCAGCATCTTAATCTGCTCAGTAGACATTGAAGTTGTATTGAGTGCTTGCTATATTGGAAGGTCTAAAATGAATAACTTCAAAAAGCTCTTCAGTAAGACAAATTAAAAAAATGGCACCAGAGCCCCATTCTGATCACAACATGACACACCACATTTCAGAAGATTCTTGAGGATTGTAGAATTAATGTTAAGTAAGGCCGTGTTGACCAAACAGCGTATTTAGCAAAACATATCAACAACAACATATTTTAACCCAGTTCAAAGTATAATTTTATTATATTTTCTGAATTAGTATAAAGCTTGTAGAATTTAAATTTCAACTTACAATTAATTGTCATTAATTGGGTCACATGACCATGACTTCAGTAAAATTTAGCAAAAAAGAAAGGTACATTTATAGCAAAACAACAGTATCAGGAACAGGACTAATTTTTATTTGACAATTTTAGAAAACTCCAACTTTGTTTTTGAAATCTCATCTTGAACTAAAACAAAATTTAATTATGTTATTGATTTTGTTGTTTTGCCATCAATGTACCTTTAAATTTAACCAGAAATACATAGTCACGTGACCAAGTCAATGACAAATTGGTAAAAAGTCCAAAATCAAATTATACAGGCTTTCGGTTTTAAGAAAAATTTTGTACTGAGTTAAAATCTTAAGTTACGCAGACAACTGTCTAAATACACACACTTGTCCATAAGGTCCTACATCACCTTAAACAAAATTGTTATTAACTAAAGAATTAATCTCCTGACCAAGACTTGGGTGAGTAATAAATGTCAGGGTCATTTTTAGCACAGGAAGGAGATCATTGTTCTCGCTTGATGTAACTTTTGGACTGATAATGCTCTGCGCGGTATGACCATTGAAGTAATGTTAAAGAGGATAGGGTAGAATTTAGGTAGACTTCTCCAGATAAGGCATAAAAGTGGGCCATGTTTTAAACCCCACTTTCAGCAGGTATGGGTATGGGGTACAACTCTAGTTCTTGGTATAAAACATAAGTTGCTTTTTCATTTTAGCTAGGTATAAATATCGTCCCAAGTTTGGAAGCCTAGCTACACATGCCCCACATTAAAAAATGACACCTTGGGTTGCTAAGTTTCACTTTTACTAATAAAAACAACATTTGCAAAAAACAAGCTTACAACCATGACCATTTTTGTTATAATCCTCCTTTGATAAAAAGCCCCCTGAGGCCTGAAGTGCTAAATAAATAAGCAAAATATATTTCTGCTGTTTACCAAGACATAACTGGTAACACCCATGTAAACAAGCACACTGCAGATTAAAAGACAGGTCCTTCTGAGACATATTCAGCCGATTTCATAAAGGTGGTTTAAAGTTAAATCAGGTTTAAACTGGACTTAGACCAGGTTTAATGATAATCTGCATTTCATAAAGGTGGTTTAACTTTTAGACCAGTGGTCTTGTAAAACCTGGTTTAACTCCAGTTTAGACCTGGTCTAAGTCAGTTTTCATTTCACCAACGCGGTCTATATTCCTTAGACCTGTATTAAGATCTTAAACCGTGTTTAACTTTAGACTTGGTCAGACCCAGGTTTAACTGTTAAATATGTCAGACTTGCATGGTATAGGTACAACTGAACGATGCCGCGGTGTGCAATTACGACGCAGTTTTAGAGCGAAAATGGACTGTTTTCATTATTCAGGTTTACTACGACACGAGATCAAACGTAGCAGGGGCGGATCCAGGATTTTTTAAAGGAGAGGGGACGGCCAAGGACTTTTTGGAAGGGGGGATCAAGTCAACAATTTGAAAATTATAGATTTGATATCATTAAAATCAAGGGGAAAAGGGGGCTCCGGACCCCTTGACCCCCCTGGATCCCCCTATGCGTAGACCAGTACGTGCTGGAGTGTGTCCTGCGGATTCCTCAGAATACGACTGGTCGAGCAGGGCGTCATCGTCGCAAGCCCTACGGATTTGACTTAAGACAGCATACTCTGATTCTTCTGACTGAGTTCCACCTCCACTGTTCTCCGATTCAATGTTGCCGGGAAGGGGTTTTGCCTCCCCCTTTGGCCGCGAAAAATAAAAACTAAAATGACACGGAAATAAATTTGGGCATTTATCATGTTACATCTAATCATGAGCATGTTCTTTAATGTGTGTGTGTTGGGCACACAAATTACATTTTTCCTCATGAGAAAAGCTTTTAGACCTTTGTCGTAAATGTCTGCACTGATTCTACTGGTGTATGCCTTTCTATACCCACGTGATCAAGGTTTAATTGAAGCATTTCAATAGTTTCTTTGTTGGGTTTACCCACCTCGACACAGTGGGGTGTCTTTGATACTTTAAACCTGGTTCTACTGAACCAGCTCCCTGGTCTAGCAAAACCAGGCTTTCAGACTCTTAAACCATGTTGGTGAAATGCAAGTTAGGTCTAAAATTAGACCAGGTTTAGGAAGACCAGGTTTAAGACTTAAACCTGGTTTTGTTAAACCACCTTTATGAAATCGGCTGATTATGTCTAATGTAGTGTGTAAAGTAGTCTTAAAGAACAAGATTGAGGTGACATAGAGTGTCATTCCACTTCACTTAGGAAGACCTGGCATTTATTAAGGAACGAAGTCAAGTAGGTGCCGCCCATATGTTACCACCTGCCATTCTATTAGCAACAGACCAGGATTGAGATGAAACAGTCAATCAGTACAGGGTGAGTACAAGGATGTTGTACTGAATTCCAATTCGTATTAGTACAGCTGAGACTAAAACTAAACATTTTCTTAAAATGCATTTTTGAAGCCTACGGGAACAGATCTAAAAATCTTGATATGCATGAAGAACAGCAATAATCAACAGCTTACCATAGGTAGGCACAGTTAAAACATTAATGTACTGTGATCGCATGTGATATCAGCTTCCGGCTGTGTAATTTGGTTTCCCCACAAAACATGATGGAATTCTCAAATTTCAACTACGTAATTGGTTTTCCCAAACATGATAGCCAGTTGCCCGATACGTCATCTTAGGCTCAAACAGTTGCCTGATACGTCATCTTAGGCTCAAACATTTGCCAAACGTATTAAAACGTGGGAATTTCTACTTAAATTATTCTTGGTGAGCATAATATCAACACAGTGAACAAAAAGAGGCCTTTGTCAAAAGTTAAGTTTAAGGTTTAAGGCTTGAGTGCTTCAAAACATGTCACAAACACTGTCTACAGATGCTGTGAATAGTTCTAAGGTTATGCACGACCTTAACACAAGTTTGTGCATTCAGCCTAATATCGACAATTGAATAGGTCACGTGACCACTTCTTTAAAAAATAGCAAATTTTAAAAAGAATGGTACACTCATAGCAAAACAATGGCATCAATAACAAGACCAAATTCTGTTTCAAAAATATTAAAGATGAACTTTCAAAAACACTGTACAATTTTTCTAACGAAAGTCCTGTTTTTAGAGTCCCTCTTGCAAAAGCTGATCGATTTAAAAACAAAATACCAGCGCATGAAGCATAGTATTTGAAAGTTTCATTCGGATCTGATCAGCAATTTTCTGAGATATGATGATACCAAGGTAGTCAAATTTGGACATTTTTCTAGGATTCTACATAACCTTAACGCCAGCTTTGAATCGATATAATACAAGCAAACCTCTACAAAAGGTTACAGAAGCACATAAAAAGGCTCCCCTTAGAACTGACAACTCTGCACCTGCCCGGCAGGAACAGTGGAGCACCGCCATGGGGCTAAACCATCACAGCTGTTATGTTTGCTCTAATTTATTGACATAACCTGCATTACCATTGTTTTATCAACTATTAGTATCAACAAATTTTCAGCTTTGAGCGACACTGAATCTAGTCAGATGATAGTATAGTTTATAGTTGTGAACTAAACACTGGTCAGACTAATTCCTATTTATGCTCTAGCCTCAAAAGTAACGCTGGAAATAGTATTATTATACAATACAATGACAACAAAAGTAATGCTGGAAATAGTATTATTATACAATACAATGACAACAAAAGTAATGCTGGAAATAGTATTATTATACAATACAATGACAACGATGCTGTTGCCATGATGAAGAATACACCGTAAAGCTTCTAATTATTCTTTTCAGATGTGATCGAGACCCAGATATTAGGGGGAGGCATTTATTAGAAATCCAGCGTTTATTTGTTTTGGTCCTAAGGGAGGCCAACACAGGGTATTGTTTATATGTTTTGGTCCCACGGGAGGCCAACACATGGTATTGTTTATTTGTTTTGGTCCTATGGCAGGCCAACATATGGTATTGTTTATTTGTTTTGGTCATACGGGAGGCCAACACATGGAATTGTTTATTTGTTTTGGTCCTACGGGAGGCCAACACATGGTATTGTTTATTTGTTTTGGTCCAACGAGACGCCAACACATGGTATCGTACGATGACAAACAAAAAAATACACTATTGTCAATCATCCGCTCAAAGGTCATATCAAGTTTTTATAAAACCTCAAGCATGATTTTACATTAGTAACAAAATATAATTAGAGGGGGCTTCTACTAGAGACTCAGCATTCATTAATTTCATTGTACCTAGACCACCAGCTTCTATTAGAGAGAAGTGTCTCTTGGACAACCGCCTCATATTAGAAGCTTTACGGTACAAATAAAAGTACTCAGAAACACTGACCTGATTCTCAAAGTCAAAGTTGAAGGCTGGGTGGCACTCTGGTTCATCGTCTGGGTCGTGGTACTTGGCTAGAAATGGATGCTTCAGGGCCTCCGCGGCAGACAGTCTCTTCTGGGGGTCGATGACTAGCAGCTTGGAGAGGAGGTCAAGGGCTACGGGGGATGCTTTGGGGCACAGCTTGTTGAATGGGATGGGTTTCCTGTCACCCATGGCTGCAAGAGGTGGGGACATTTTACTGATGTAGTAATGAGAACGAGGAGTTGGAAGCTAAAGATTATCAATGATTTCAATCTACATATTGTCTGCCTATTTTACATTTTCTACTTCATTTTACTAGTCACGGAACAAAACTCCTTACCTCCAAATAACAATACACATAAAAGTGGACTGATTAGTGAACAATGAGTGTTTAGATGCCTTACTTATATAAACATGAATTCATTCCTTGACCAGCTTTTCTGTTCACCATGTCACGGTGAGATTGCTGTATTAGTCAAAGGTCAGACTACGCATCACGTGATCCACCATCATATCCGTGTCAGAAACAACCGCAAAACGTAACCTCAAAATCTACCTAGGTGTTTGCGGACTTTTTCGTAAGAAAGCTGCAAATTTTTGCTTAGCTTCGGAATCTTAAAACATGACCTATTCTTGGGACAGTGCAAAGAAATGAGGCGAAATTAATGATAGTCATTGACATTCAGCCTGAATGGATGTAGATAGGCCATGAACGTCATACTAAGACAGTCATGGAACAGCAATAACCCCTTCTGGTAATTATATTAGAATGACATTTTATCAGCACGGTATTAAAGTTAAAAGTCTGAAGAAAACGAAACATGTTGGGCCAAAAACAGCATAATTTCCTGTGATATGAACCTGACTTGATTTGAAACTACTCTTCAAAGCAAACATCAGGTGGTGCAGAGCAAAAAAAAGAAAGACAACCACCCATTTCAGCTGGAATCACATGACTTTGGGGGTAAAAATATATTTTCGAGAAAAATGGAGCCAGATCTATTTCAGTTGTAAATATGGACATCTAAAATGCATCACCGCGCATCAATTTTTATTAAAAACTGGCCAGAGCCTATTTCAGACTCATGTGTCAATTTACTGTGAAGTGAGTATTTTCCATAATGGTGTTAACATAAATGAATTTTAACGATATGCTAAGCAGTCAGAGGATAAAATAAAGCACATAACGATATGCTAAGCAGTCAGAGGATAAAATAAAGCACAAACAGCACACTACACCAAACATGACTGTGACAATTTCGTGACACTTACACACAAACATTTCCATGCCAGATAACAAATACTTACCTTCAACAAAACCTATCAACAAGGACTTGTTACAGTTTGTCTGTAAAAACTCTTGTGAGGGTGTGCCCAAGGCTCCAATAATCAACCTCAGCTGATCGATGCCATCTTTGCCTTAAAACAGACACATGCATATTGTTACAACTATACAGCATCTGGAACAGAGCCAACATTGACTGCCCGGCCAGAGTGTGCGTGTGTGTTTAAGCGGAAGCACAACTCAAGCCACCAGGTGTCACATCTCGCAACATTTTGTTTATCATACACAGATGAGCCATTTTATTGATCCTCAAAAAAGGTCTTCAATACTTTGTTGTTGATTTTAATTTCTATCGTAGTAAAAAGAAGCACACACGGTAGATCATCTCTAATACTGAAGATAGAAATAATTCAGAACACTCGAGTTGAAAGCGTAAGTGTGTAAAAATGCAACAACAGAACCTGGTGGATAAGTTGTTGCATAATAGCAAAATTACTGTTCAAAAACGATAATAGGAAATGTGTGAGCTAACTAGTATACTTTTCACTCAACTTGCTTCCAGCAAGACATACCTGGAAACAAGTGTTTCCTTCTCAACATCTCTGCAAATATACATCCGATGGACCACATGTCAACAGCAGTCGTGTAGGAGACGACGCACAGCATGATTTCTGGGGCGCGGTACCAGCGGGTGGCCACGTACTGGGTTAGGGTGTAGTCCTTCTGCTCAGTGTCAGACGACACGCCACGAGCCATACCTGGACAACAAAAGGATAGTACCAGTAATAATAACTGTAATAATAATAATGATTTAATCACAACAAAACCTCGCCATTTATATGATAATAAATCAAATCACATGAGCAATAAGTACAGTGAACTCCATTTAAACAACCATAAACCTGGGCTTGGTCAAAGTAGTGAACAATTATTACTACATTTGGTTAACTTATTCCTTACTAGAAATTGGATAAGAAGTGATTTCTGGGCTTATAAAGAAAGCATTGGCAGTTCATCATTCCTTGAAACCATGTTCAGAGCATAAAATGACCATTGTGACAAGCCAACTTAAACAGACTTGTCTACATTAGAAATGGACTGCCAGTTCTTTTGAAGTCCTGACATCGTTTAAAGAAGAATTTCAGACAAGGGACCCTAATCACAAGTTGGTTTTTGTGATCAAAGGCGAGTATATTGTACTAAACTACGTTCACTTTTAAGCAGTTTCTGGCACAACCACCTGAGGAGTAATGTTTATGAAAAGCTCCTCTGGGTTGTCAAACAGATTAAGTGCCACAAATGCAATGGAACTCTCACCAAAGTCTCCCACTTTCAAGTCACAATTCTCGTTGACAAGCAGATTGCTGGGCTTCAGATCTCTGTGTATGACACTAGCTGAGTGAATGTACTTCATCGCTCGCAGAATCTGATACAGGAAGTAGCGAACATGTTCCTCTGTCAGCTCCTGATTGGAGTATATAATCCGATGAAGGTCACTCTCCATCAAGTCAAGGACAACATAGACATCTTTGAAAAGGTCCAATTGATCTGGAGGCTGCAGAATCTCACGAATAGCTACAATGTTATCGTGCTTAAAGTGCCTGAGGATTTTAATCTCTCGATACGTTCGTTTGGCAGTGGCCGTGACAGCGAATATGTCAGGTATTTTCTTGATGGCCACTTTTCGTTTTGTTTTGCGGTGGACGGCTGAACAGACAACGCCGTATGCGCCAGAGCCGATGTTCTCAATGGCTTCATAGGCAGTGCCTTCCAGAGAAAACTTGACGTTAAATGAAGACTTCTTTAGAGCTTGCAAGTTCTTTTTCAAATTATCTTGTACTGCCGTCATAATGGTTCGAACCTGCTGAAGGAGAAAGACAGTTCATAAATCCATGATAAAACTTGTTGCACACAACTTGAAGCCTACTAGTAAAGCTTTGAATTCTACTAACAGTCTGTGTTCAACCAGAAATCTGTAAAAACTGGTAGCTTCAACAGTGCATGTGAACAAAGCATTTTAGCTGAGGTGCTGCAAAATGTTCAATTGACTGAAGTTCAGCAATACTAAACTAAACTAAGCATTTTAGGATAACTACCAAACTGTGAAGCAATTCAGCACTTGACCTTATCCTTTCTGTCACAAACTGTCATTTTGGGCTTGGAGGGGGTAACTAGTCTGTGATAGTCTTAGAATTTTTGGGATCATTGTAAATCATGGGTGTAGTCGACACATAATAGGCCTGAAATTGAAATGCACAGAGTGAAAGCAGTTCTTTTTGTGAACTCTGATCTTAGTACACAACTGTCCCAGTTGGACTGTGTAACTAAACACACCTTAACAAAGGGTTTATGGTCCTGGCTGAGACGGTTTGTTTAATTATCTCTGGACTTATCTCTTGTGGATTCGTGAATAGATGAGCACAGAATGTGTTGCTTTTATGAATAAAGATGAATATCAGAACAGCTAAGTATTAGAATAACAAATGAACAGTGCCTTGGTATTTCATATACAGCCTTCTTTAACACTTTAAGTCAAAACATAAAACACTGACTATATTATGCAAAGTTGACTGTATTCTCCCAACAGCAAAGAATGAGGATAAGCCATATGTTGAACTGTAGAAGGAAGCCGAGTTCCTTATACCTTGTACATACACAGAAAACTGTTCAATGTCATTATATTGTGTCTTAGCTTGAATTCCCCCACAGAACACAGTGTTTTAAGCACATTTTATAAGCAAAGGAATCCCTATGAAAACCACCTACACCTTCACATTCTCACGGACTTATAGAAGTCAATGTTTCAGCTTATGTTAATTGTTAAATACTCCAACCACTACAAATTCTTTTCAAGATTCAAATCAAGACCACAATTAGCAATAAACCAGCCTTCTGACACAAAAAACAATTGTTGACTATGTCTTAACTATATAAAATTGATCTCAAATTGTTCCTTAATCAAAATAGGTGAGATTTCTGCGATAGGGGAGAACTGACAGTTTGTAGTTGAACTCGAGACCAGGCTTTACAAGTTGACTTGTCACGACGTGTCATTTTATTTGCATTCACGCAAGGTGCCCGGCTCTGTCCCAGGGACCATGACGTCATACTTCCTGGTAAGAGCAGTGTAAAAATGGCCAATTACTAATTTGGGCAACTGAACGAAGGGCTGAGTGACCAAAAAAGGTTTGATTGTGGTTGTATTCGTTCAAGCTGAGAAGAGTAAGACATCAGCGGCTAAAGATGTGTCCATTTATAATGCAACTTAGCGCAACATGTCTTTGATGGTTTAATTAATGTGAGGTATAATTTGACGAAAAGCTGACGGTCCTATGGGATGGCCACCGTCTCTACTGGGTCCAGTTGAGACGGTGGTAGGCCTACTGTCTAACTGTATCGTCCGGTTACCTGTTTTCGTCAGGCTCCAAAGTTCGTCCGCCATCTTGTTTCGCGTGCAGCGCAACCACGCGGGACTTAGCGTTCCAATTTGGAGTTCTCGTCTGCACGTTAGGTACTAACTTATCGGAAGAGACACGTATCAAAGTAATGAGACAAAAATCGGTGAGTTTACCGATTGTTTTTTAAAACCACTTAAAAATCAGTAGATTTTACTAA
>NMRA01000503.1:181759-258404 GCA_002633005.1 Phoronis australis | reverse complement strand
TAGATAATTTATTGCCCTTAGTTCACAGTTTGTAAACCCAATATTAAAGCAATAAGTTCGAGTTTGAACTCGAAATTTCGAGTTTTTACTCGAGTTTGTAGCACGAATATAAGGGTCTTCAAGGGCAAACTTGAACTAGAAACTCCTATGCATCAACTATAATGTATTCGAGCTCAGTCTGATAACCAATTATCTTAAGTTCGCACAAAAGGAGCAGAGAAATTGCCAAAAATAGTTTCGAGTTCGTTTCGAGTACAAAGATTAGAGACCGGGCCCTGGTTCCCGGGCCTCACAAGTGACGTCACGGATTGCTCGAGGGTCTGTGCAGGAGACTAATATGACTTTTCTTGGGCAAGTTCCGGGACTGAATTTTGCGAAAACAGAAAAAATACCGTCGGGCGTAGAAAGTTAACGTCTTTGAACAGAGCTATGGGCGCCGGGATATGGTTTTGAAAACGAACTTTCAAAAAGAACAAATGCAACCGAATATAGGCCCGGGCGTATTTTCAGAAAGGAGGGCTTGTTCTCGGAAACTATCAAACATTTCATGATGGAGTTTCAAAGTGATTCTCTCACAACACTGTTCAGTGACTGAATGTCCCAATGAATTAAATAGCTCATTAGCGTCACAATGGTGTCACGTAGTGACCAATAATGTCACTCAAGATATCTCGTTTAATGATAGTCATTTGAGTGAAATCACGATGTAAGTCTGCAAAAATCAAAATTTTACATCAACATACATGTATCAGAAGAATCATTTATCAGATTTTTCAAAACACATCCCAAACACTTACCGGTTAATACGCCCATGGGATAGTTTCGGGAAATTTTCCGAAAACACGCCCACATGACTGGTTTGCCTACTTTCCGAAATTCCCGGTAGCCGACTGATTCACGTCTATTTTTTATACTGAAGTAACACAGAAAACTGAGAATCGGAAGATCTGTTTCGTTATTGCTAGGCAACACAAGAATTGAATGATGATAGGCTATTGACGCGCATTTAGGCTTGTGCTTGCACTTGTGACGGGTATGCCCTTCCGAAAAATACACTAATCCGAAGGCCCATTATTCCAAAAATCACTACTAACAACGATTTTCTGTTATTTTTGACTCGAAAACTATCGTAAACCAATTTTCAAAAAAATAATAAAACCATATACATATTTGATATTCATCTAAAATATGCGAACACCCAGCCTTTAATATGGGAGGCTCGAATTTTTGGCGATGTGGACCTTTTGCTTACAAAAAAGCGGGAGGACTAAAAATGGGGTACCACCTTCACTTTGCGTCTGCCTTTTCAGTGGACTTTTGTCTCGTTTTCTCGGACTTTTTGTTTCTCTGAGGCGGACCTTTTTGTCCACTTCACCAAATGGGGGACTCATTTGAGTCCCCGAGCCCCCCCTCCCCCTGGGTGCGCGCATGAAAAACATTATTAAAAAAAAAATACTTTGAACTGAAAGTCCCCTAAAAGTGGCTTTCCGATATTTTCCGGCAACTCTAGGCATGTGTATTGACACGTAGACTTTCGACATTCGGAAATCTTTTCCATTCGTCGTATTAGACGGATGGTAGTTGATATCAAGTTTAACAATATATCGAAGCCTTTAACATCAGTTAAAACAGTGTTAAAGTTTATAAATAATTTTGATTTCCAGTTGAAAACGAAATTGTGTACTTTGGTGTACAGGGTAATAAACAAAGCTATGCCTCTAAGAAACAAACGAGAGCGAGAGGTTGGCGGAACATAGAAAACTGGGAACATTTTCTCGAAATGTTCCAAGTCAAACTCGGCCTTCATAAACTTTCTCACACTTTCACTGGAATGGATTATTAATTTCTTACTTAGAATCAAAATGCCCGCGCAAAAAATTAAAATTTCGACACTGAAATCCACTACGGCTGGTTTCTGACGTTTCTACTCTTTTTTAGAGTTAACGACTCTTGTAAGGTATATACCTTGAAGTTGACCAAAAGAAAGTGTACCGGTATCATATTACTGTGATTAAATGAAACAAATGGGTTCATATTTGGAGGGAGGTGTGATTTTTTTCAGAATATTGTTTTTTCGGAGTGGTTGTTCTTTGGAGTCAGTGTTGCTGTGACCGAATCAATTGCCGAGTGGAATATATTTCTAATCAAATAAACTCTCCTTTTCTTCTCTCTCTACTGGGTCTTAATAGAAAGATTATTTTAATTTCAATTTATTTGATATCTATCTCTGAACCACTGAACGTACAAAAATAAAAACACACTGTATACCACCCCTATATGTATATGAAACTTGATTTCTTCAAAACAATGTTCTCCAGTCATTTTCGTATTGTTTCCCGTACAGAAATACCAGAATATCCCCGAGACTTTTCTGTAAGTGCAGAAAGGTGTCCCGTTCACTGGTGCATGTCTTAACTGTACAGTATCAGTCTTACTACTTTAAATTAGTAACAGAATGAGTTATCTCTGCAATCGCTATCAAGACTAAGCTGGTAAGTGCATTGCCTTTGGAGAAGGACACTGGATCCCGGCAAATGTAGGCACGCATTCACATTCTGGGCTCAGGTATTCAGAATTCAAAGGAAATAATAAAACAGTTTTCTTCTCAGCCAGGACCATAGACTCTTTGTTAATCTGTATTTAGTTACACAGTCCAACTGGGACAGTTATG
This sequence comes from Phoronis australis, assembly GCA_002633005.1. Lineage (NCBI taxonomy): Eukaryota > Metazoa > Phoronida > Phoronidae > Phoronis > Phoronis australis. The sequence continues at coordinate 255,733 of NMRA01000503.1, read as the reverse complement.
TGACTAAGAGCAGAGTTCATAAAGAACTGCTTTCACAGACCACGCATGTCAATTTCAGAAAGGCTTCTTATGTGTGAATGACATCCACGATTTACAATGATCCACAAAATTCTAAGCCACTATGCAGGACCAGTTACCCCTTCCAAGCAAAAAATTCACTGACACAAGTGTGTGTGAGTGTGTGTGCATATACGGACAGGATTGATAAATTTTAACCAAAAGCATATAAATCACAAATGCCCAGATTAGAAAAAAAATTTACTTAATGAAAACTTTCAGGCCATCCAACAGCCTTCCCTCTACTGAGAATGTGAAAAGAGCTTGTTGTCTGAGACAAAATGATAAATAAAAGTATATTTTAAAAACATTTATTTCTCAAAATAGTAACAAGTACACCAATGAAAATTGCACATTGAAATACTAGATTTTTGCGGTTACTACTCAGTAACTCTTACTAGTTTCAATAACTAACACAATGATTTAAATTTACATTTACATAACAGTGGAACCAGGTCAAGACTAAAATTTCCAGGTGGACAACCTAATTTTTTATAAAGATTAGCTTCAAATACTGGCTTATGCATTGAGGCAAACTAGAGTGTATGCATGCATGATACACTGGCAGCAGTCAGACACACACAGCAGGCATGCATCATGAGGAGTCCAGACCTCTGCTTGTTCACATGCAATAGTCGTAATGGAGGCCATCTCAGGCAACCCATATTTTTGGCCATTCTTGGGCTCCCTTGACAATATTCCAGATCCACTGCTACAAAGATCAGGCACCACAAATTCCCAAAAAAGAAAAATTATTGCACAAGGAAAACTTTAGACTTGTCTTTTAATAAGAAACAATCAGTGACAGAAAAATCCTATTTGGACTGAGTTCTTCTGTGCACCAAGAGCCTGAAAGCAGCTTCTGCTTGTTATGAGATAAGAAATCAATATAATATGAAAACATCAATTATTATCTTATTAAAAAACTGCATCAAGTTCCTAATTCAGTAAATATCCACTATAGGTGGAATTCTTCAGCATAGTGCATTACAGCTACCGGTAGCCGTATTCCTCACTTACAGAGAGAGAGTAGAACATTAATTCATGTTTACAGTAAAATTACTTGACTGGGTGAACAGCAAAGGCACCAACTGCAAATGCCCATAGTCACATAACCTAAACAGCACTCAGCATAACATTAAAAAGTGGGAAAATAAATATTTCACTTGTCTGCCTAACTGTGTCCAAAACTGGAGATATTTCAAGGTTTCTCAAGAAACAGGGACAGTCAGTGGTATTTTTAGGTCAAGGTATCTCGAGAAACAGGGACAGTCGTATTTTTAGGTCAAGGTATCTCGAGAAACAGGGACAGTGGTATTTTTAGGTCAAGGTATCTTGAGAAACAGGGACAGTGGTATTTTTAGGTCAAGGTATCTCGAGAAACAGGGACAGTGGTAATTTTTAGGTAACCAAGCTAGCCCAGGCAAGGTCAAATATCATTAGATATACTCCCTATAATATATTCACAGAAATATTCAAATTCTGCATTTTTAAGGCACACACTCCTTTTCAACTTGAACAGCTAACTTTTAGCTTGTCTGCCCAATATGGCGGACGACTGGCAAATCCCAGAAGCTCAGCTTCTTCTTGTAGGATGAAAGGCTGTTTAAGAATGCGCAAAATTGTACGAATCATTGTATAATCCTCTCTTTCAACGTGTTCTATTGCAGTCTGGGCAATCCAGTTTCGCAGTATATATCTTGGATTATTTTCCAGCATAGTTTGTTGACGAACTTCATCACTAAAGGGGCCAGCTGCATTCAATCGTTTAGCATATAGCTCCACCCACTTTTTAAAATACTTATTTCGACTCATATCTCTCAAACTCCAGAATTGGGTGTCAATATTATTTTGTATGAGATCTTGCATTGAGATTTCACCAAGATTCCGGAACGTCATTGTGAAATCAGCCTTTTCCTCAGCCATGATTTTCAATAACATAGCAACTAAATACTCATCTTTTTTATCAGTTCCCTGCAAACCTAACTTGTTCCTCATTAGTTTCATGTACTGGTGCTTATAGATGTCAACATAGCTGTCCAGAATATATCTACCATATGAACGCTGTCTTACTGTCAACAGAGGTTGCATGGCAGAAAACAATTTCTCCAAATTAAAGTATCCCACATCTGGTTGTCTTTCAAAACTATATCGTTTTTCATCATCCGAAGTGTTTGGTACAAACTGAGGATCATATCCATCCAAAAACCCAAATGGTCCATAGTCGATGGTTATAGACAGTATGCTGAAATTATCTGTATTCATCACACCGTGAGTGAACCCAACATTCATCCACTGAGCCATGAGAATTGCCGTCTGATTGACAACATCGTTTAGGAACATCAGATACTTATCAGGATCGTCAATACCAATGTCTATAAAATACATCCTGGTTATAAAATCGACAAGATGCTTCAGTAAATCTAATTCCTCGTTTGCGGTCAAAATCTCCAAAGAGCCAAAGCGGAACCAAGACTTTGCTAATCGTAAAACAACAGCGCACTGTTCAGATTTCACGTTGCCATTATAGAATTGGTCCCTCAATGTCGTATCCGTACTCAGGACTAATGATGCAGCTCGACTGGTTGGAATGCCTGCTCGAGAAAAAGCAATAGTAAGGTACAAATTCACCAATTTAGGACACAATATGGCCAACAGCTGAAATTTTATTTTCCCATTTTTTCATATAAGATAAGAAGCATAAAATTTATGCTTTACCAAGTTCAAGTTTTGTATATCTACCATAACACAAATTTTTTGCAAAAGTTCTGGGCCTTCAGAACAATTTAAAACGCCTTTGTAAATGAGATAACGGTAATTTTTGGCAATTATTTTTGTCCAATTTTACTGAATACCGTATGAATGAGAATTATTGTAAACTGGTTTGGAAATCTGCATAAAATTCCTGAACTACTGAATATGATTGACTGACATGTTAATTTGGTATCGCTTAGGAAAGTCAATCTGTAGGTGATGAGGGTGTACTTTTGAGAGACTTTAAACAATGAAATTTAGATATTTAAGGTTTACAGTGAAATAAGGAATTGTTGAATGTGAGCAAATTAGATACTTATCGATATTAAGACATTCAAATAACAGATTGCAACTGGAGGTGGAAGACATTAAAGAGTTCTTAGGGGGAATAGATTAGGTGCTATACGTGACCAAGATGTTCTAGAAGACTTATACTACTTTTTAATTGAATGTCTGCTTTATGGCGATTTGAAGAGCCACTTTCAAGATAGTAAGCAATCTGAACTGTGAACTATAAGTAATCTTAAAAATGTCATGAAGCTAAGTATTTGTAACTGTAAGCAAAAGGTAACACTATGAGGCAACGTAGGCATGGCTCATAAAAACAGACAGAAACTATCAACAAAGTGTCTATAAACTATCATCACCAAAGTGTCTATAAACTGTCACCAAAGTGTCTAGATAAACTGTCACCAAAGTGTCTAGATAAACTGTCACCAAAGTGTCTAGATAAACTGTCCCCAAAGTGTCTAGATAAACTGTCCCCAAAGTGTCTAGATAAACTGTCGCCAAAGTGTCTAGATAAACTGTCGCCAAAGTGTCTAGATAAACTGTCGCCAAAGTGTCTAGATAAACTGTCGCCAAAGTGTCTAGATAAACTGTCGCCGAAGTGTCTAGATAAACTGTCGCCGAAGTGTCTAGATAAACTGTCGCCGAAGTGTCTAGATAAACTGTCGCCGAAGTGTCTACAAACTGTCGCCGAAGTGTCTACAAACTGTCGCCAAAGTGTCTACAAACTGTCGCCAAAGTGTCTACAAACTGTCGCCAAAGTGTCTACAAACTGTCGCCAAAGTGTCCACAAACTGTCGCCAAAGTGTCCACAAACTGTCGCCAAAGTGTCCACAAACTGTCGCCAAAGTGTCCACAAACTGTCACCAAAGTGTCTATAAACTATCACCAAAGTGTCTATAAACCGTCCAAGAAGCGAGCATTTCATTTAGATCTCTTATCACAGCAAAACTGATCTCAATTTGTTACTTTTTAGATGAGAAGTGACTTCTTGGTTTGCAAAGAACTGACAGCTTGTAATTCAGTGAGAACAGGCTCAGGACTTAAATCACAAGCCAACTTGTGCTGCCTGATCTCAAGTAATAACAAACCGTCAGTTCTTTGAAAGTCCTTTGAATGGTCATTTGACTAAAGGAACAAGTTGAAATTAATGTCCTAATGATAAATGGTATAAATCAAAAGTTGGTTTTTGATGAAAAGTGGGCTTATTTATAACCGCTTTAAACCCTATTTAATTCTTACCCAGGTAATACATTGCCTCACTGCATAAGAATTCTCTGACTGATGAGCGAAGGACTGCCCGTCCATCACCTTGACGAGAATATGGCGTCTTTCCAGATCCCTTGAGTTGAAGTTCCCACCTTTCACCTTTACTGAAATGCGAGTTGCTCACGCATTACATACTGTCTAAACATTGTGAATAAATTTACGGAAAGCTACTATAAACCTGCCTTTTGTGAAAAAGAATTAACTATGATTCAGACCACTCACTGTTGTAGAACTGATCTCAATCTGTTCCTTTCTTAGTCTAGAAGTGATTTCTGGGCTTGGAAGAATTGACAGTTTATTATTGCTTGCAACCAGGGGACATAATTTGGTGAATCCTTTTGTGTTGAGCACCACTTCAAGCTATAAAAAATGTCAGTTCTTAACAATCACAGAAAAAATTTTAATCTGAATATGGAACACTTTAGAGATCTGTTTTATAGAAGTAAGTGGACTATATCAAGGATATTTGACAAACGTTGGGTTCATGGAAGCTTAAACAACATATGTATGGCAAAATCTCACTAATATGGCCTGAGTAGAAGTAAAATTTTATGTTTTTCAGTAAACAAATGCTACATCCTTTTTGGTACACGTCATAGCTATCATCAGACATTTCTGATAAATTCTGGGCATTTACAACAATGTCATAAGCCTTTGAAAAATTGGCAATTTGTCTGAAACTGGTGAGATTTTACCATGTCAATTATTTATCAAAATCAAAATCAAAGATAGCAAACCAAGCTTGGCAAGATAGTCCCATTGCAGATCTTGTGGAACAAAGGTCTATTAATAAAACAATGACTTCATGTCCCCGATATTCAATGTTAACTATCACCTTCATATCAGTGTCTTTTCACTTCTGCACTAAGACTCTGTGGTGCCCCATTTTCTTTATTTTATGGCTAGCTATATCATTAGGTACATCATTTCATTTCTCAACAAGCAACTATGAATGCTTCTTACCCAATGGGATTACAATAACCTGGCCTATCACATCAGATAGACTTTGATCACAGCTAGGCTTCTTTTGTTTGAGGATTAGTAAACAGGGAGGGGTGTAGGTGATGGCCACTGCCTCTTTGTGGCAACACTCTGTCACACCAATTTTTCAACACTAAATCCTAAACACTAAAAACTAACAAAATGAAAGTCAAATAATGTACTGCAATTGCTGTTCCTTTGTAGATATGTCGTTCCAACCTGCTGAGTAACACAGTGGGGCAACTTGACTTTGAGTGACCTTAAAACAATGCAGTGAAATTTGAATGAGCGGATCATGTTACGCTCAGAGAAAAGGTTTATCTGGAACATTTGAGGCTATATCACAAGAAAGAAAGTTAAACATTATTTACATGGATAACGATCACCACTACTTGCAACTACTGATACGGTACAAAAACTCAGATGGCAACAAATGTGTACTTTTTAATTTGAATTATTACAATATTACCTGTTTAAGTATTCACCAATCATTACTGCTCTCCCATCTCCAAGCTGACTAGCCCACACCCCAAATTGGTGACCTCCATAGCGATGGGCCAGTGGGATAGATCCAGGCACAGTGATAGTCCCACTGACTATATCTAGCCATTCAGTAGATGTCACTGTACTCTCTATATCCAAATCTAAAATTTTTGTTAAAACATCTGCCGAGTAAGCAACTAATACTGGGCGAGATTTAAATGGAATAGGGTTTACTGCAGAAAACAACGCATTCGACACAGTTCTGACATAGTTTTCTTTCACAGTATCGACAGGGAATTCCCGAAGTAGCAACTGCTCAGACAACTTCCAGGTCGTATACTTTTTAAAAGGGTGAAGTCCTGTCCCCAACCATTCACTATCACAATCACATTGGCGTTGGCTGCCTTCATCAAGAGGACAGTATTTGCGATTTTTAAGCGTTGAAACGAAATGTGAAAGATACCTATTTCCACATGAGGCGTCAGTGCATTCACTGGAGCATACTGCGACACATTTTACGAGTAAAATTATGATTAACAATGCAAAGAGCGACAACTGAATACACATCGACATGCCAGCTCACAACTCATGTTTACGTCGGAAGTCGACAATACGCATGCGTTCACTACAGTTTTTGCTCACAAAAATGGAACTAGACTAAATGGAACAAGATACGTTTTGTTGTTTTGATTCAAATAATTGAAATAACGAATGATATGTAGTTTATTGAAATACAGAAGTTATTGAAAACCGAATTCATCAGTTTATGTAACCTGTTTAAAATGTTTTGCTGTTTCTGTTTTAAGTAAATCAAACTATAACATGGTTGCCTCCTTGGAAAGCTTGATTGGAGAGCAGGTGCCCGGTGAACGCTGTTGAAAGTGAAACTAAAGTCGTTTCTCCGAAAATTTATGTTTTGAAGAACTTCTCTCGCGTAGAACTTTTAACACGTAAAATATGTCTGGATACAGTACTGAGTACATCAAAGAAAAGTTAACCAAGGAACTGGAAGCAAATGAAGTGGTGCGGACAAAACAATAAGTCGAAATGTTTTCAACAGGCACAGTTTCTGGGTGGTCTGGAGATCGAGAGGGGGAGCTTTCAGTAATTGTGTACAACATGACGACATTGACCTACACATATGATTTTGGTATCGTTCGATTCCTCACATCGTTGTCTCCCAAAAATACACAAAACAGTCTTCTACCCCGTTCCCTTGACCTCTTACTATCGTCAAATTTCAGCTCGCACTATTTCCCAGTAGTGATATCGCCATGTTGAATGGAAGGAGTCATCTAACAGCCAAGAACTGAACTAATTTACTGACACCTACATTCTGGAGGGCGTCGCTCTTCATAAGTTCAAACTGACCGAGACCAGTTGATCGCGGGCCCGAGCTACAATCCCAAGACTAAGGATGCGAATTCCTATTGTAACCCTGGTATGCATTCTCTAGCAAGAATACACGAAGAAGGGGTTGTTTTCGTGGTGTAAATTTATGAAAAGGGTATCAGTTCAGCGAATGATCACAATTCTAAAAATTTTGGAAAAAATGCTGCCCCTTGTTAATTGCTTCATGTTATCTCAGAAAACATAAGGGGGAATCTCACAGGCAAACACCATTCAGAAATGATTATGCTGTTCCTTTCATTATCAACAGGTGTCGCTTTAATATTGAGTTGAGTGATTGTGGTAGTGTCAACCGGGAAATAGTGGGAACAGAATTTTGACGATAAATAGTGAGGAAACACAGTAGAGGACACATTCATACATTTTTGGAATGAAAATGATCGAACAATACCAAAATCAGGCGTGGAGGTCAATGTTGTCTTATTGTAAACAATTTCTGAGCTTTCTTCAACGTAATATGTAGGAGTAGTCATGGGCGTCTGAACCAGTTTCCACTGAAGAACAACTGCAAGGGGCAATGACTTATTGAGTGAAAACTGGTGCCCGGCAGCCATTTTGAAAAGGGACCCATCTATTTGACTTTAACGGGCATGCTGTAAGTTGTAGGAGAATTCAACCCCACTCCTGATCGTCACCGATTTCAACCTTCCTCCAGTCGCCAAGTGTTTCCAGTCTCCTGTCGTCACCTGTTCCACCCCTTTCCCAATACCTCAGATTTCGCCCTTCTTAACTGTATTTATGTTTCCCATATTTTTCTAGTGGATGCTCCGCTGTCCAATTTTTTTCTTGTTTTGCCCAAATTTTTTGGAATTTTTGCCCTCTCCGTTCCATGCCTAATACGTCTATGGGGTAGTTCGGCCACTATGGCAAATTTGAACCTTGTCAAAGTGATTTTTGCTGAACATTTAAAACGTGTTTGTATTCTGTTACAGCAAGTTGTGGACCAGTCGGATGGTTGTGGTGCTAAGTTTGCTGTCATTGTTGTGTCAAGTAAATTTGAAGGAAAACCACTGCTTCAGAGACACAGGTAATGGACTACTTGGTAGATAAGGAGCAAGGTGTTTGTCTTTTTCACTTTTCGTTAGTGATTTTTCTTGAACTGTTGTGAATTTTTATTTGTTTTTGTGATGTCATATCTGTTCATTGGTCAGTTGCAGATTTTTGTGCAGATTTTTTGATACAAGTTTTTCACAACATTTTGTCGTTGTATCTCTTTACCATCTGTTTTCAACTGCATGTGTACACTAATTCAAGTGGTTGTTAACCCGAGTTCTGTCCAAGAAGTAAATTTTATTTATCTCTTCATAAAATTTGTCTCAATTTGTTCCTTATTTATATGAGAAGTGATTTTTGAGGGTTCTTATTCCCGGAGACCATGCCCAGTGCAGTGTAGAGCCTAAACTGTCAGCTCTTAAATCACCTCCAGTTTGACTAAGGAGCAATTTGAAACCTATGTCATAATGGTAAGTGGTTTTCTTTTGTGATGGAAGATTATGTGGTGACAAGACTGATGCATAACAAAATGCTACAAAAGTCTGGTGCTCAACGCTGTTGTTGAACATTCTAGGTTAGTCAATGCTGTCCTGGAAGAGGAACTGAAAACAATACATGCCTTTTCACAGAAGACTCTAACACCGAAACAGTGGGAAGAACAGAGTCAGAAGTCTTCGTGATGGAGGGTAGTGTCTTGAATTGGCCAATGCATTGGGGAACTTGCAGGCTGTGGACAATATGTAACATTTAGAGGGTAAATGATGGTTTAAGTTGCGCTGTGGCGTCAGGGTGATTAGTTGCTGTACACCTGTGTGACCTCACAGGTTCATGACCTTGGCCCAAAGTCACTTACAGGACTGAATATGGCTAATACTTTTAAAACTTGTTCAAAGTGCCAATGCAACAAGCTTTGATGTCAAGACACCCATATCTTGAGATGTCAAAATTATTCTTTGAAGGTTGGTGGATTGGTGCTTTAAACATTTCGAGCTTCTCAGAATTTCAAAGTGCTGTTGTCAGAATCAAGTAATGCCCAATAAACAGTTTCCAAAAAAGTTTGTGCATTTGTGAACATACAGTTTGCTGCATGGCTTAAAATCCTTTCAAGGGAAAATGTTTGTACAATTCACTAAATGTTAGGGACTAAAAATGACTTATTGGACAAATGAATTCTGTATTTTAAATAACTCAAACTGTTCAAAATCTGAGCATTTATGAAACTGGATGCTGGCAAGACATTTAATTCATTATGTTCTTCATAGTGTGTTTGCCTATAGTTAAGTGCATGCATTGGTCTGTAATTCAAATTGTTTGCAGGTTCTTGCTATACAAAATAATGTTGCATTTCCAAGGGAATCTGGTGGTATTTTGTCATCGTATTTGAGATTCTTCAAAAAATTGCATCTTACCATTGGGCGGCCTGGCAGACTCGCAAGTCAAAAGAAAGTGCCACAGGCATGGTACAAGGGCTTGAAGTGCTTTGCACGTGCTTCGGAAAGGGTTCGTAATTGACTTTTTGTGCTGAGTAATTTTTATGGACCATGGATGGTTTCTCACAGTCATTATTGAAGAGAGGCATTCTGTGATAAATGGCTTCAATCAGAGTGATTTTGAGTTGCTTTCAGGTATCGAAGTGCGAGTAGTTGTGCATTTGTACTCCGAGACCTGCTAGGAAAGTCATTCTACGTATATGTTTCCTTATTCCTCTGAATTTGCATTTAATAATTTAACGTCAGTGTAGCATTGCAGACTTTCCATGAGTCTCCACAGTCTACACAAATCCATGAAAAGAGAATTCACAACACTCTTCCAACCAGGGACATGACTGAAGTGTGTTAATCAAGTTTGATAGACATAGTGATCAGTATTGGGCACAATCAGATAAATTCAATGGCAATCTTACGAACAAGCACTCACGAGTGGCAGTTTCAATAGGCCTACTTGATCATTGACTTGCCAGACACCCTACTGAACCCATTCAGTGATTCACAACACGATGCAAAATTATTTGGAAAGTCCCTTGGAATTGCCCGCCATACTTTTATAAACAAGGACTGACAAGCTTCAAAAACAAGACTTTATTATAGCCAGTCACAGTCACAGTAATGGATGTAACCAGCAACTACTATTAAGAAATCAACCTTGTAATCACGTTATTTATTCACAACAAACACAAGATGATCATCTTAGCACTACCCTATCCTCCAGTGGTAGCCTACTCAGACTTCAGAGTTCGGTTCAAAAATCATGATCAGCTGAATGAATCACATCTTAAGTCTGAACTATGCTCCCACCTGGAAATGCATGGTAGCTCTCATCATAATCAGATTGCAAAATATGCAATAAAACAAATTTTTGATGTGACTGAAATATTTATTGCTCGCCTGAACTGTTGAGACATAAATTATCACAGTCAAAAGTATTCAGTTGTAAAACTGCCTGGTAAAATGAGCCAAAAATTGGGAATCGTCATCATAACTGTGATTTTGACTTCATGATCCAGACAATATGCCATCTTGAAGTGATACTGGCTTGGCACAAAAAAGCACAATGCTATTCACAAAAGGTGACTGGCTTGATGCTGTTGAACACACTTGTGGCATAACTTTAAGTATGCGAGGGAACTTAACCCTTCTAACACAAAAATAACTTATGGCACTTGCTCAACTTCATCAAAAACACAACAATTATACCAAATATTTCTACCAATAAGCCCAGATGCCTAGTGTCATACACAAGGAATTTGTTTTAAAAATATGTCATGGTGCATATTTAGGGAAGTAATAGGCATGGTTCAACCATAACACTTTACCTAGTTTTACAAAAACAAACAATCAACATTATACCTTTCATGACAAACTGCTTTACAATCTTATGTTAAGCGAATGGTACTATATGCCATTGGTCATAAGCTTTTAGTTTGAGCAATGGTTCTTGTATTGATTGCACGTGGACCCATGCGAACTCTAAATCAAAATAAGTCAGTTTATGTTCAAATTCAGTATGAAATCAAGATCAGTGTTTATAATTTTGTGTTCGAGTATATCATGCTCCTACAACAGTTACGACTCCAAAGTATGACATAAATCTCATCAAATGTAAACAAGGATTGAACACTTGCTATAAAATATTCAAGAACACAATAATGCACTCATAGTGAGTTCGCGCTAGTGCGAATGAGAAATGTCAAAAATAGTTTCGAGTTCCATTTCGAGTAAAAAATTAGAACCTGAGCTCATTGTGTGTATTTGACACTGCTGAACACTTCGGCACATTAGTAACTTTGAAAATTGGCACATAAAATGCCACCTGCTAAATACATACATATAGGGGCATGTGTATATATACTTCTGAGTTTGGGTGAGATGCCTTCAGTTAAATTTGTTTGGATTTTTGTAATCAACTTGGTCTTGATAGTTTAGTGGACTAGAGCATCTGCACAGTTAGCAGAAAGTCCTGGGTTCGAACCCCGGTCGGGATAGAGGTCACCTGATGTGACCAACACATGGTATGTAAGAAGGCTTTTCTTAATGTATAACTATATACGCATGCACAAACGCACACACACACACACGCAAACACACACACCTTCAGGGGCTTTTTGCATAAAACTCAGGTAGCAGTAAATAAAAAAGCAATGACGGTGCTACCTCATACAACTGAAAACTCCATGCTGTGGAGTCACCAATTGAGGTACAACAGTTTTAAGGCAAACTGCAAATAAACTAACTAAATGTAGCTTAATGCTGGCAAGTTATTGGCGGCAAAATACATCTGCTACACATGTTGCAATCATTAATACACTCAACAGTTACAACGCAGACAATTTGAAGCAAGCACCTCACTCAAAAAAGCCCAACACAAAAAACGGGCAAGAAAAGGTTATGTTTAATTTCAAAGGAAAACCCAACAATCGCACATTCAAACACAACAATAATTGCCATTGTTGATCAAAACTTTTCATTCAATTTTTAACCAAAACAAGGGGTTGTTTTAACATTATTATCGCTTAAGTACAGAAACACCAGCTATGCCCAGTTTTAGATTATCTGCAAAATCAACAAAGCTAGAACACAATCTAGAAATCAAGAGTTTTGGCCATCAGTCCGATGGGTATGATAACCATTCAAATAAACAATTGCCAAAATCGTATTTCTATACATCAAAGGAAATCTCACTAACTTTGAACATGATATTGCTAACAGTTGAAATGTTATTGTCAGTTCCTTTCATAAAAGATAGGTAGCACCAAATAAATGACATATTATTTTTAAAGATCTATACCATGGCTGTCATCACTTTTGAGAAATTGAGGGTATTCATAACAATGTAAAAATCCTCTGAAAAACATAAGACCAGTTTTGGCAATTATTTTTCAGAAGTGGCGATACTTTAACATACCTTATTACCTTATTATTTTTTGTGAAGTTTTATGACAGCACTACATTTCAAATCCTTCTAATTAGTAAGGAATCCTAATTCTTATTTTTGTTGAGATATTTTGTAATTTTTCTGTTAGCCATATTGTGCACCAAATGGGAGATGACTGTTTCTAGCTGGTCTTAACTGACAACAGAGGAGCTCTCCGATAATAAATACTAGCTATCTACACAAGACAAAAGTAACCAGACAAAATACCATTTCCCTGTCATGACGTTTAATTCTGTTAACAGCAAAAATGACTGATAATAACTATTAGGCAGCAAAATTTTAATTACAAAACAGCTTAGCCATCTTACTCCTTTGATAATGAGTTCGGATTGTGCCAAGCCGCCGTGACGGGAGTTCCACGTCATTTTTGTCCGAGTACTTTTGGCTTTTACGTATTGAAGATGCATAGATAAACAGCTTAGTTTCAATGAACTTCAAATTCTATTGAATCTCTAATACCGTATTGCTATGTACTGGAGATTTCTAATGTAGCACCATCTAAACAAATGTGGATGTCCTTTCACACACTCAAATATTTTGAACGCAGACGGTCGCTTGAGCACACATACAGTTGTTCGAGCTTTTAAAGAGCACCCTCTAACTTCTGTGTGTGTGTGCATGCACTGTTTGCGGACAACCAGGAATGTTCTGGCAATTTAGACTAAAATAGCAGACGAGCTGTCCTAAATAGCAGACGAGCTGTCCTAAATAGCAGACGAGTTGTCCTAAATAGCAGACGAGTTGTCAGACATCTAAACAATACGGTTGTCACTCAAAACAAATGATAAGACGGAGTCTTCAAATGTGTCTCGTTCATTGATGTTGTTTTGCTGCCATCGCTGGAGTGTCTCTTCATTAAGTCTCCGTTGGTTTTCCAATTCCTCACTCCATTGCTGTAAGCACAAAAGGGTCAGCCATTTGGCCTTTTCCTTGTAACTTAGTTGCTTTAGAAAGACCAGTTTAACTATAACAGACAATTAGTCCGAGTTTGGATATTCCTAAATGAGTTTGTGATAACTGTAACGCTGTCACACAGAGGAAAAATTATTTTTTCATAAGCAAACACTTGCTTCATCATTTTTATGCTCTCTTCTAAAACCACCATCACATAATGTTCCAAAAATATTGATTTTGGCAATTAATTTTATCCAAAATCGGTGAGATCTAACCATTGATAATAATAATTAAAACTCATTTGAGGATTTGTCACTACGATCGTGTTTACACTTGCAACATAAACTTGAGACAAAATTAAAAACTTTGCTGGAAATTCAAGACATAGACAGTACTAACGGTCCATTTATATCAAACATAATTTGACCGTGTCATTGATACCGTTGTGTTGCTATCAATGTACCTTTCTGTTTCACTAAATTTTACTAACAGGACATAGTCACATGACCTAATTCATGGCAGATTGGTAGAGTCAAAAATTTAAATTCAACAGGCTTCATATCTTCTGACAGAAAATACATACTTTTACAGTAGTAATTTCTAAAGTCTTAAAGATATGAATCTAAATGCAGAGACTTGTCAGTAAAGTTCTAGATAACCTTAAGTTAGTTTTGGTTGTAAAACAGCAATACATTTGGATATAAATATTCACATGTAGCACTTTAACACGACCTGATGAAAGGCGAGACCCTTGAATTGCCCCCATTAAACAGAAGCTCAGAGACCACATGGACACCCCACCCACCTGAACTTCATCTCTGTACATCTGTATACTGAAGTCATCCTTATCTCTGTACCTTCGACCTAGGAATGTGACCCCATTGGGCGAGTCGTCCTCTTGACGTATATACGTGGACACCAGGCGAGCATGCTTATTGTTCAACATGTCCATCTCCTCAGCACTCAGTGTTATGTCTATCCTCTGTTCACTGTGCTCTGCAAGATCGCCACATAATATTTGTAACATGAAACAATACATTGCTTTAAGTTGCTGAACCCGAGTTTAGCGAATGAAACGTCTAAAATTAGAATTCAATATGTTGAAATGAATCATGGTGCCTGATTTGGGTAGAAAAATGTGTCCTAGGATTTTCTTAACACCAAACATGAAAAGATTTAATCGGGGGCCCCAGAAAGCCCCAATTATTGTTAAAGAATGCAAGGACATGTAACTTTGGCAATTTCTTTTCAACTATAACATAAGCAATCAATTTAATTTGTATCTTAGCTGTTTTATTCACCAAACTCAGGTCCTGAAACATTAAAATAGAAACTATAGTCTACCAATAGGGAACACTCTACATACAACTCATCACTATTGTGAGAGCACAAAATCATCTTCTACTATTTCAGATGTGCAAGACGAGCCAAGTTGACAGCGACAAAATGCAATTTCTTTCATCCAAGGAAACGTTTTGAGACAATGGAAATTTGTGTGCATTTTCCCACACAACATTGGAAATGTGCACAACGATCACTAAGAATTTTTAATACTGGAAATATCCCTAATGCATTAAATCCATGTAAGAATGCAAAACATTGTCAACCAATTACCCTGTTGCCATCTAGTCACAAGGCATATGTTATCATGTAGCTGCTGTATAAGAAAATGGCTATTGAAGCTGCATTCTGCCGTTTAGATATCAACATTGAATTGTTAACCAAAGCATTTGGGGTTTAGTCATTGCAATGGTGATCTGAATTTGAATTACCCGGTATGCTAGCAATTCAAGTAACAGACAATACGTATGCATCATTTTCAAACCTGCAATTTTATGGATAACCAAACCCAATAAACTCAGAAGCGTTTTCTTGAATCCTTGATCGTTTCAATGTTCTTGAGGGAAATGGAAATATAATCCTACCACAGTAAGGAATATTATGTGACCGATAATACGAGAGCAAAAGGACTAATTTGAATTTGATTAATTTGTTAGCTAGCTTAACAGGGCAAAATGCTTAATTCAGTAAATAGCAAGCACTTGGCGAGTGCACACCTCCACAAAAGTACAACCGCTGTCCCATAGTATGCGACTATAATTATCTGAATGTAATATACAGTTAAACCGTATGGCAAATCACTTCATTTATCATGTTCGCTCACTTACAATGCTCCATCCCAGAAGACTCAACAAACACTTAGCGTATTGCAAAAAAGCTGATTTGGTTATGACGAATTCAGAAACATTTTTGAAAGTGCCGTTAACTTTGTTGTAACATCATTTAACAATATCCACAAGGTCACAGTTGAACTTTGACTGCTCTAGTCCTTATGACAGTTCGTATTTTACATTTTTTCCACTATTTTTCATTTATTGTTCCATTACAACAGAGGATTGTTGCATCAGATCATTACTTATGTCATTTCATGCCTTAAATACCTATGCACTGCTAATTAGACTAAGTCAAAACTTCAAACTGGAATAAATCAAACAAGTAAGCGCCACTGAATCTTCCCGTGGTACTTAATTTGTTCATGGTTTCATCATGTGTAAGAGTGCTAACTCGCTGTATCGAAGAACAAAAGGTTCCACTATGAACACGAACTAAAAGTGTATGCGTTTCAAAGACGGTGCTACATGGGAACAAGAGGCATTTTCACATCAAATGAAATCCAGTACTACCGAAACGTTGTAAACTGTGACGTTAACTTGAGTGTTCCTATTAGTTTTAGTAGTTAACAGATGTTGGAGTTATCACTAGGTGACGCTGCTGTCATCAAAGTTATCTCAAGATAGTGCAATATGACCTTCACCAATGTCATAGCAGTGACCCCTACTAATAACTGCGATGGACACCCAAGTTGAGTGTTCCCCGCTCCATTATTAAATCCACCTGTTTGCTGTGAAGTAAAGTTGAGCTGTTAACTTCGATCTTAGACCAAATTTAAGTGTGCCCACTGACCCACGCTCCCCTAAACACCTAAGCTTCACCAATAGGGGGAGAGACCTTTCAAACATCATGTTCTAGACCTAACGAAAGAAAATATATCTAATCACCATCCACATCATCCTTCATTTGTCGTCGGTATTGGATACGAAAGATGAATGCCTCCAAGACGAATGCCACGACTACAGTCATGACCACCATGGTTGTGATGTAGAACACCATGAAGTAGAGTCGGCTCCACTCTGATACTTTAGATGCATATCCATCCTGCAATGAAAGAAGTTGTAAAAAAGTAGAGTCGGATCCATTCTGATACTTAAGGTGCATATCCATCCTGCAATGAAAGAAGTTGTAAAAAAGTAGAGTCGGCTCCATTCTGATGCTTAAGGTGCGTATCCATTGAGCAATGAAAGCTATTATAAGTCTAAAGTATGAATGAACTTTGAAACTTAACTATTTAAACACTAGGGACCACTCTAATTGGTATTTAACAGAACACTACTTGATGGAAACTGAAGATACTAGTTTCCGATAGCTCGGTTGGTTACAATACTGGGCTATAATTAACATTACTCATTTCCTACCGACAAAATAACAACCCATTTCTTATTTAAAGCAGCTATAAACTTACACTCCATCAAATAAAACTAACTTTCGGTTTAGATCACTTACAGCTATAAAACTGAGTCATAACTTTTCCATTTCTCAGATGAGAGGTGATTCTGGAATTTTGAAGGACTGGCACTTTGTTATTGCCCGAGACCATGCTTGGCGTATAAAAAGACACGCCATGACAAGACAACTTGTACAGGCTGATCTTACCGTCACTTCTTCCAAGTCCAGAAATCACGTCTAATTGAACCAACAAACAATTTGAAACCAATTTCATAATGGTTTGTGTTCTAAATCAAAAGTTGTTTTGTGATGGAAGGTAAGCTTATAGCCACTTTAAATCCAAGTTCTGCATTCACAAGACTGACAGAAACAATGGCAGTACTCACCATAATTATAAACCAATTATTGACGACCGTCAGCTCAAACAGTGTGACTGCAAACAATGGAAACGAGAAGTGTTTACAGACATTTCAACAGCACATTGTGTGTGAAGTCTAGCACACTGCACACTGAGATCATCACTGCTTCATATTGGTAAAGTGGGTCGCAAGAACTCTTAGGTACAAATTCACAAATTCAGAAATTGAACAGTTCTTTCTCAAAAGCTCAAAATTGATACACAGGTTCTAATAAAACTAGAATCACATAAATTAACATAAATTAAAATGATACAAAATTATCCCTATTTCAAGATTACCTGAAAACAAATTGTGTTAAGAACTTAGACGTGGCTAGACAATGTCTTCATAATATATGAAAAAATAAATTAATTAAGCAAACGTGAGTAAGTCATGCATACAAATCAGGATATTTTTGGGTTTGCGCTAGACAAAAATATTCATGAGACAAAACAGAAAAATACTGAGGACACTTGTCAGAGTGAAAATATGAGCACAAATATGTAAATCTTGAACCTGCCAACAGGTGGCCTGCAGACAAAACTTAAAAAACGTTTGCAAAAATGTGAACGTATAGGAAGATCATTAGCTGCACCTTATTAACGCAGAATTATTGATAGAGAATTAAATACCTACCTCCGCTGATTAGGATGTTATCAAAGTTGTTCAGGTAGTAGTAACCTTCAAACAGGCTTGTGTTGTCATAACGATAATAATCTTTAACACTTGTGTTTCTGAAAACGTAACAATTCTCTATGATTTTCTCAATGGGGCATTTTGACACTGTTAAGTTTTCAATGTTGAATTATAAACTAAATTTGAGATTCAAAAGCATTACCACACTCAATCCAATGATGAATTATTGTCCCATGCACTGGTTACTTGAGTTACAAGAGATGCATGTAAGCACAATTTTAGGGTTGGATAACCCCAAACATTTTTGGATTATTTTCTTGAGTTGCTGATGGTTTCAATGTAGTATCAGAAAAATGAATGGAAATTGTGGTGAATGATATTATGAGACAGATTTTATGAGCTAAAGTAGCTTAATTCATTTTTGGTTTCGACAGCTAAACATTGAGGAGATGCAGTTTTGTTTACTTAATATTTAGTTCTTCGTTCTATGCTTAAAATGAAGATAATCATGTCAGTACAGCAACTGTTT
This sequence comes from Phoronis australis, assembly GCA_002633005.1. Lineage (NCBI taxonomy): Eukaryota > Metazoa > Phoronida > Phoronidae > Phoronis > Phoronis australis. Next base: position 237,046 of record NMRA01000503.1, on the reverse strand, counting down.
TACAAGTGTCCTCATGTGTCAACATACAGTGAAGTGAAACAATACAATAACGCAAATGCCGAACATAAAATGGCAATAACAGAAAATTCACTAGGTGGTGCTAGTGTAACAAGGCGCCTGCTTGTAGAAATGCATGCGTGCACACAATCAGGTCATGAGCGACCCTCATTACACAAATGCACCAGTCCTGATGAAACGCATTCTGCTCTCAATCTATTCAGAATTTATAAAGAACGCCCTCTGATGACCATTACCACCACCTAGTGAGCATCAAGTCGCTACAGTCGTACCGTAGAACCAATAATATGGTGACACACGGAAAACTGGCAAGAGAAACATGCCATTCATATAATTACCAATCAAATATCAATGACACACTGATAATTGTACGCAATAGGACAAGTACGTCAGGATCAACCAATAAAATGGAAGTGAATATGCAAATGCCTTCAGCTATAATCTGAACTCAAGCGCAGTGCTTACCTACAACAGTTCTTGAGATCATAGACTGAAAAAATCTCCATCCCAATTATGGCAAAGAAGTAGTAGAGGATGACGAGTGCAATGGCCAAACTGAAAACAATACACAGAGGAACAATTTTGAATTACTGATATATAATTGGACTGATAATATAAAACAACGCGTTGATATGTTGTAAGTAAGAATTGTTGTAAATCATCTTAAATACAATATGTTGGACACATCATGTAACTTATAGTTAAGTCTGAAAAGATCTTTGTGCCGACCAAGAAAAAATGTTAGTTTGTCTTCAACATAGTTTCTCCCCAGAAACCTATACAAAAGTCTAATTTTACACAATCAACAAAACATTTGAACTTGTATTAAAAGACAAAAACAGCGGCATTACTTTGGTATGAGTTAAGCTTTCCTGCAGAAAGGATTGACAACAGAGCTGGTTTCTACTGAAATAATTCCCATTTCGCACAAAAATGCCAATTTTTAGTAATATCATACAACTATCTCCTCACAAATAATCAATTGTATCGCATCATTTTATCATAGCTGAATGTCCACAGCATGTGACTAATAAAACATATCTGTCAAATGGTTACTTAAGTTGAAAATTTCAACAGAACTTTTATCTTATTCACCATGCTGTACACAGAACTGGTATGTGTTCTGCAGAGGCAAGAATCTCGCAGAAACCCAAAAACTTTGCGATATTGCCAGATAGCATGTGAGCACACTAGCTTTCTCCGTGAGATTCTTGTATCTACAGAAGTCAACCCAGCATGCACTAGATTAGCACTTGTGCAACACTGTATAAACATACAGCTTTGGAACTATGTGGGTAAAAAACTGGCTAAATAACTTATCATTAGATACTTCTTTGAGTAAAGCAAAAAGGTTAAGGATGCTAATAAATTACTGATGTACCGTTAATATGCTGCTGATTTTGTGGAGCACTAGCTTAAGTGTCATGAAATGGAGCGTCACCTACAGGTCAATCTATTTTTTCCTTGCTTATTCAACCAACTGTTCATTTTCCATAAGATTGTGCAGAGTTCACAACTAGTTACCAGGATTGAATTCACGTCATCGTAATTTTTTTAGTATTTTATGACCAGCAAACTGACCTTCTGAGCAAATTTTGCATTACCAAAGTTGTTGTCATCTCCAGAGAGACATCGGAAAATCGAGTCTTCAAACAGCTAGGTGGATGGCTAGCACTATGAACTGGCTAACAGTAGTTGACTGAGACTTCACGCAATATCTAATCACCATGAGAGATGTCTCAGTCTGTTACCTTAAAAACCTGTCAAGCAATATGAACAGAGTTCCCAGCACATCTCTGTAGCGCCTCTTCAGCTTGAACACTCTGAAAAATTAAGAGTCCAGAATATAAAACAAAAATGGTGGTGGCGAATTATCATGATGCTGATGGGCTGCATTACAGAATGCAGAAAAGCACATTTGTTAACCAGTAAGTTGAAGACAAACAGTTTCTACTCGAGGGTTGCAATGTTAACAAAAAAGGACATAAGCTAAGACGAGACAAAAAGGTCCACTGTTTAAAACAGCACATTTACAAGAAGTCAATAGCTCAGACAGTTAAAGTTATATTGAGCACTGCGGATCAAAAATGGTCAACTTCAAAATAAGATAAAATAAGAAGCAAAAATAACACTGATGAGCTCTATTCTGAAGACAGTGAAATTTTAATAGAAACCAGGAGTGTTTACTTGCTGTATTTCCCAACTCCAATTTCAGTCACAAAATTAAGTCAAAACACTTGACACTGTGTGAAACGGTATGTGTCAAGATAATAGTTAGGTCATCTAAATTGTGCTCATTATACCTTTAAATCCACCTAACCGGTATTTACGAATTAGAATGGAAAAATCTGTAGAGAATCAGTCACAGATCCAAGGAGTCATTTTGAAAGTGTGACACGTACCTGAGCAACCTAAAAGGCCTCAAGACGACGATGTAGAAGAAACTATCATCAAACAACTCTCCAAACACTCCCACAATGGCTGCCAAAAGAACCAGGAAGTCAAAGCTGAAACCACAAGGAAATATACTCAGTACTTGTGTAAGTATCTAAAATTATACTTTGTTCATATAATTGCCGGTTTTGAAGAGGAAATCACCAATTTTTGGAGGCTACTTGTAACAAACTTCCATTTTGCAGGGGTTTGTGTCTCCACAACAGTGTATAAATTACATAATTCACATGCCAATCTAATTTTGTAAAGTATCAACTAACCGAACCTATTTTGGGGACTGAAGAAATGGCTCAGCTGGTGGAATTCCTTGCATGGGTTTTAGAGAATTTTTTTGCTCCGTCAGGTTGATCTATTTTCCTTCCATCCAAAATGACAATTTGACCTCAGATGCCTCAAGAAAGACTCAGCGTTATAAATGTATTAACAACATCCACCTCCAGTCATGGTCTCAGAGAATGTTTAAGAGTTGACAGCTGTTACAAGTGATAAAGATACACGAGACTGTTAAAGGAAAACTATGGGATTAATGGGACAAAACGCATTGATGAGATTATTGTAGCTTTCATCAGAGCTTTAAAACAATAAGATCCATAGAGTTTTGTGTGACTTGATAGCAAATCTCCAATTCTCAACATTATCTGCCAGCCATCCGCGGAAATCAAGGCTGGTCACTTTACCAGTTAAAGATGGTAAAAATACTCCGACATTTATTGAACGGCAGCGTGTTTGTCGAATGACTGTGACCGCAGGGGTTTCAGGTTCGATCCCAAGCTAATGCTGATGTAAGAAAATACCTTAAAGTACTTACACATTCCATCCATTGGTGAAGTACGAAATAGGACCCAGCCCCAGTATCTTGATTAGTGCTTCGACTGCGTAAACTGGGTGAAATAAAGAAGTACCACGAATTTGAGCATACAGAGTATTTTGAAAAAAGTATAATAGGTGATACAAGAATTGTCTAATACCTCCTACAAATATGTAGAAGTCTGTTGAAAGTCAGACTCTGTTATAAAGCAATGGAGTTAAATGGAAGGATGTGGTAAAACTAAAAGCAGGGTGGCCAGAAACACTATTAAAGTATCTAGTACATAACTGAGGATGTCATAATGAGTGAATACACTTTTCAATACGTGCATCACAATTTAATCGACAAGCAAAGTTATTGAACCACTGAAGAAGAGCATTAAGCTAGAATGTCCCGTTAAAGACAATGTACAGTTGAATACACTGCATGTTATTCCCCACCACTTGAATAACGCTAAAAATTTCCTCACATCTCTTCACTTCGTTTTGAGAACAATGGCCCAATTTGTAGCAGCCAACCATGCAGTACTTACTAGCCACAAACATTATGGAGTACCATGTGGTCTGAAACACTGCTTGTTTAGAAGTGTCAATGGATGACTGAATGGCTTCTGCTAGAATCCAGGTGAAGTTGGCAGCAATGATGACGTCTGAAAAGAACAAACAGTGTGTAAGGTGGTACGAGAATGGCATTACAAGTTTGAAGAGCTCAGCACAGGCATGTATCCGGGATCTTAACCAGACCCCACGGTATAATCTCCTAACTTGGCTTCGACTGCGATTCTGAATGAAAACTTAATAAGTCACAGCCTACTTTTCAAATGCAAATTTGTAAGTTAACTCGAAGCACGCCATGTGTTAATTTTGGAGTTGAGCACAGAGAATAGATGCCAGCCCGAGATTCCCAAGTGAAACCAGTGAAAGTACGCGATTCACTTGTAATGCATGCCATCCAAAATCTTGCAAGAACTTGTTTCTCGTGTATAAAACACAGTCCAGATAAACGTTTACAATGAGCAAACACATGGAGAGCCCGAGATTTCTCCATACTGTTTAAGTGGCAAAGCAGACCCTCCTTAAGGTACACGCAGCTTTAGAATATAGTTCTCATGAGCCTATGGCCACACTAATGCAAGACAAGCAGAATATAATTTTTATGACTCATTGGTCAGACCAAGGGACCAAGTTTCCCGAGTCTTCATTGACTTACACATTGCCCACTCAAACCACTTCCAAGTAACAAACCAGTGGATAGCTGAAAAAAGAAGCAACATCTATTTAAATAACATTACTTTGCAATCAAAGACCGTTCAATACTATCAGTGATATCTATGCAAAAATGACAGTGTGACTTTCTTAATAGTTATCCGAAGAGTCTGCCACCTGAGGCTAACACGTTAAATACAAATAAATATGGAAGTTTTAGGATTACCAACAAATAAAAGCAGAAAGATTGCTTTCATTTGTGAGTTTGAAAGAATAGACAACCACAACACAGGAATTTTATCCATGGTAACACTCAAATATAAACATGACAAAACATCCTCAGCATAAGGCTGACGTTGGGCATTGGTTCGTGTTTGAAAATTTTGTTTTCTCACACAATCTTGATACTTCAGACAATTTTTGCAGAGAATATTACCCTAGATTCAAATGCCACAACAAAAACTGTTTTCTGAACAGTCATTCATCCAGATGATCAAGCAACATTTTAATAATGTTAAGCTGCAGAGTTTTATCTTCTCGCCAATGGTACATGTCCGTTTCATCAACACCACAGTATACTCAGTCTGCTTCTTACCATTAATATTAAATAAATCTTTTTATGGCAATTAAGAAATGATCAAACCTGAAAAGACATTCTTGCAAGGATTTACAAATCTTGAGAACCACAGCTGTTTGTCTTTTTCCTGTGACCAAAGAAAATATCAATGAAGTAACATGCTACCATGATCGTAACACCAAAAACAGACGAGGAAATGAGTTACTAGAACATACTAAAAGCAATTTTCTAGTCAAAAACATTCCAAAACCGATTTCATTCTCCGCAATCCTATAATGGCATTGTAACTCACAGAATTACCACAGAATAGACCATTCTTTCTACTTAGTACTATATCAACACTAGCTATCCCGTGATTCAGTTTGTATGAGTACGTATATTGAGGAGACTGTGTCACACTCACTAAGCAAACATAGAATGGAAAAGAAAACCAAACATTGTTCTGAAATTTTGTAAGTCATTGAATAGACAAGATTAAGTCAGTAGCACACACTAACAGTGATCAGACAAAATGACTGATCATGATTTGTCATGGCCAGTTTAATGTCATTTTTGAGATATAAAGGAATATGCCTTGACAATAGATGGCCATAGAGTGGTTGGCCGACAGCGTTTTGTGCACTTGTACGAAGGTTTAATGAAGTGAGGTTTCCCAGACTTTTTATAAGTGCTGCCAAATTACCACCCTTGTGTGGTTGGATAATCAAGATATTCACACGAAAAAATACAGCTGTCTCCAAGTGTCCGTGAATGAAAGAAACCACATTTCCTCCCTGATGACACAGCCTGTCATGTACACCAGAATTAGAACCCGAGTCAAGGGAAAGATGCTTCTGTGCTTTGACAAAACTAAAGAGTGTGTTGAATGTTCCTCATCCCACATCCACCTTTTCAACTTTCAAGTAAATTCCCGGTCAGTATGAATTATGACAGACACCTGTCGTGACAATGAATTCCACTTAAGCCCAGCCTTCATATTGAGAAATTCCAGGTCACTTTATCTGATTATTTTCTGCGCAAAGCAGTACATTAAAATTACTTTTACCTTCCACTTGAGGGCGCTGACATCATAGACCATGAAGAATTCCTCAAGAGAGAGATGGCCTGTCTCACTCTTATTGAGTGTTTTAAACATAAGGTAGACATCTCGAGTAGCTGAAAAACATGCACACAGAGACGTATAAGGTACACTCCATGGCACAGGGTCCAATCTCTACACTTGAAAATCAACTTGAAAACTGGTATGCTTCCAGTCAATTTGTGGACTTGCATTCCAATAATGTGATTAGTTGAGTTTCGTATCTTAACGATAGTCTGACTGCCCTTAGGTCTGAACGAGTTACTAAGGAGACCACTTTCCCCGACAGAACAAATGGTAGAACCATCTTTTCATTGCAACCTATCTACACCAAAGTTGTTTGAGAGACAGTAAGCATATTCCATAAGAAAATTTGTATCCAACTTATACTCAAAATTTCCAACAAGTTTGCTTTACATGTGACAGTGTCAGGCGCTTGTACATTTATATTCATAAGTCTATACATAATCTCATACCTTATCAGCATCCTAAACTGGTGTTTTTGTCTTCAACAACACCTTTATTAAAAATGTACAAGAAGCAAAATAAATACCAATACCTTTATGTAAAAATTACAGATTGTAAAACATTTGTGAGTTTATATCACACTATTTTACGTTTAACATATTTTGAACTACTAGAATCTTCTGGTCTTTATACCATAATTCGCTAATTGAAACAAAAACGAAAGCTCTCAGTATTGGTTGACTGGGACTGCAGTCACACAACGGGAGGCTATTTACGAGTCACATTATGTTTAAAGAAGTTTATCTTTAAGTTACATAGTCTTCTCTTGTTAAACCTTGGCAATATATCTTAAAGAGTGTAGAGAAAACATGGCCTCACAAAGTGAAAAACTTAACAGCAGATTCAAGGATGCGGTTTTTGTTCAGGAAAAAGAGCACCAAAGTGTTAGACTGTACCACCTTAATGCTGCATTGCAGGCACCAGAGTATTCCAAACAGTCAGTACAGTAAAGTAAAAATCCATCAGAGGTTTAGGAGACAGTCAGAGATGACCACAACATACACCCACATGAGCACAAACAGTATGGTGATTCTCTACTACTTTTGCGCACAATTTGCCAAATAGAATTCAAAATTTCTTGGCCTTGGCAAATAAATGTTGAAGCTCGACAGCACACTTTTTGTAGTTACCATAGAAAGCTGAATTAAACAAATTTGGACATGATTTAACTAAATGAGTCAAGATCGATGCAGCACCATTTTATGCTCTCCTTCTTTCAACCAGAGAAAATTGAATATTTCCATGTTGCACATTTTTAGATTTCAAAAACATTTTGTAAACTATGATCCTTACATTTGGAAGACTTGTAGAACTTCATAAGACCTCTAAAGTGACGTAATGTAATATGATCAGGTCGCTGAAAAATAAATCAATAAAAATATAGCAAACACAATTCATACAGCACATAATATTTTGCTACTGTTATGTAACACTTAATTATTTTTTGATGATGAAAACTAGTTGTTCTATCTTCAATCTGCACACAGTGCCATCTTCGAAAACCCTTTGTTGTAGGGGTGGAATCCGTAGTTCAGAATACTTAATACTTTGAGCTAGCATTCCTAAATAGAAATGATAACACAATGGACAGAATTGAGTTCGTTGACTGTTTCAAGAGGCATAGACTTACTGCTGCCAATTTGACAAAGTCCTGTTTGAAGTTTGAGATTTCGGCTTGATCTAATTACCACTGCGTGGGAATTTAATGACTGAAAAATGCAAAAACATAAGTTTGATTGATTTTGACATCTAAATGAGAAAAGTTGGATAGCATAATGCTTAAAAAGGGTTCATTAGATAAGCTAACCTGCTCCTTGACATCCGTAGTTTGAAATTGCTGTTATCCAGCTTACAAGTTATATGCAACAGTGGCCAGGTGCCAGTCAGTTGTTACGGTAGTTACCAGACATGCCACCTGATACTTACCTGCTTGCTAACGAGCAACTTGAAGGCATGTTGGCAGGCTGCTCTTTTGTGAATGAACAGCTTTTTTAACTTGTCCTTCTCAATGCTACCGAACGTGTCATAGACTACAGCCAACAACTATGAGAGAGAGAAATAACATGCTTAGTGAGTATTTATACTTATTTTGCACAAATCAATTGTCAAAATTTTGATTTTATTCCATTTTTCAATGGGAGACTGTTTACAAATAATGGGAGCTAATTAGCAAATGTTATTTTATGACATCTACATACTGCAAACCATGCTCGTAAAAGACAAAAATGATCTTCAACCTTTCTTTTTGTGGAGAAATTTGACAATGTACCATATTGCCACGCCATTAGACCTACAGGAGTCTGTACAAAATTGCGCCTATATGCGAAATTAGGCGCATGCACCAATATAAGAATCAAGTGAATAAAAAAGGCTGCAAAAAAGCATTATTTTGGATATAGACCCATGGGCCTAAAGGCGCAGCAATATGATAATACAAAGCTATTTACCGAATTTCTTCAAAATATGCCAAGGAATTTCAAAGATACCAGAAGTGTAAAAATTCCCATTAGGAGGCAAAGCGGTAGTTAAAACAGGTCTGCCTATATGCAAATTAACATATGGGCCTATGCAGGGGACAAAACCTGGGATTATATGCGAAACTTATGCACATGTGCCAATATGCTAACCACATTGGGTAAAAAACAAGGCGAAAAAAGTCATTATTTCATCTAATGGACAGTACACAAAATAATACACGACGTGCCAGCCTGCAAATCAAAGACATTGCATGCACACATTGCATTAATCATTAAATGGAAACCAGGCTGAAACATGGAAGCTTATTACTTCAAGCAATGCATCACTTGTGTTCACAAAGCTTTCTTTTACGATGGAGAATCACAACTGATTAGACAGAATTTAGATCTGTATTTAGTGGAACATGAATTATAAAAAAAATGTTACTGAATACACAAACAAATTATAATTAATAGTTGTGTCACAACTCACCAAATTCATGAGAAAGTAAAGTTCAATGGATAGATACACTATGAAGAAAATGGCCGACCATGGTGACTTGGCATAGGCTGGCATCATGACATCTGGAAAGCTGGTGAAGCAATTAATAACTAACAGTAAATATTGGACTTGTCAAATTAAAGTTACAGTCAAAGCTTCATTTCACGTGAGAACAATATCAGTGTCAAAAATTCACTTTCATTCAAGCTCAGAAAATCAATGAATTTATCATACAGGACACTATAAACTATGTGCAGCGCCATCTTTAGTAAACCATTGTTGGGGTTAATCCTTTGTTTTTGCTCTTTAATAAAGTTAGCATACATAGTTACAGACAAAACTCTGTGACTGTTTCAATGGGAAGAGTCACAAGTACTAACTTGGACTAATTCCAGTTTGAAGTACACGTCTTTGCTTGTCAGACTTAATTAGCACAGCGTGGGACTGAAGCGTGATCCAGACATTATTTCCATTAAGTTGAATTGTTGAGGCCAAAAACTATGACAGGNGTTGGATAGCATAATGCTTAAAAAGGGTTCATTAGATAAGCTAACCTGCTCCTTGACATCCGTAGTTTGAAATTGCTGTTATCCAGCTTACAAGTTATATGCAACAGTGGCCAGGTGCCAGTCAGTTGTTACGGTAGTTACCAGACATGCCACCTGATACTTACCTGCTTGCTAACGAGCAACTTGAAGGCATGTTGGCAGGCTGCTCTTTTGTGAATGAACAGCTTTTTTAACTTGTCCTTCTCAATGCTACCGAACGTGTCATAGACTACAGCCAACAACTATGAGAGAGAGAAATAACATGCTTAGTGAGTATTTATACTTATTTTGCACAAATCAATTGTCAAATTTTGATTTTATTCCATTTTTCAATGGGTGACTGTTTACAAATAATGGGAGCTAATTAGCAAATGTTATTTTATGACATCTACATACTGCAAACCATGCTCGTAAAAGACAAAAATGATCTTCAACCTTTCTTTTTGTGGAGAAATTTGACAATGTACCATTTTGCCACGCCATTAGACCTACAGGAGTCTGTACAAAATTGCGCCTATATGCGAAATTAGGCGCATGCACCAATATAAGAATCAAGTGCAAAAAGCATTATTTTGGATATAGACCCATGGGCCTAAAGGCGCAGCAATATGATAATACAAAGCTATTTACCGAATTTCTTCAAAAGATGCAAAGGAATTTCAAAGATACCAGAAGTGTAAAAATTCCCATTAGGAGGCAAAGCGGTAGTTAAAACAGGTCTGCCTATATGCAAATTAACACATGGGCCTATGCAGGGGACAAAACCTGGGATTATATGCAAATTAACACATGGGCCTATGCAGGGGACAAAACCTGGGATTATATGGGAAACTTATGCACATGCGCCAATATGCTAACCACATTGGGTAAAAAACGAGGTGAAAAAAGTCATTATTTCATCTAATGGACAGTACACAAAATAATACACGACGTGCCAGCCTGCAAATCAAAGACATTGCATGCAGACATTGCATTAATCATTAAATGGAAACCAGGCTGAAACATGGAAGCTTATTACTTCAAGCAATGCACCACTTGTGTTCATAAAGCTTTCCTTTATGATGGAGAATCACAACTGATTAGACAGAATTTAGATCTGTATTTAGTGGAACATGAATTATAAAAAAATTGTCACTGAATACACAAACAAATGAAAATAAATAGTTGTGACACAACTCACCAAATTCATGAGAAAGTAAAGTTCAATGGATAGATACACTATGAAGAAAATGGCCGACCATGGTGACTTGGCATAGGCTGGCATCATGACATCTGGAAAGCTGGTGAAACAATTAATAACTACAGTAAATATTGGACTTGTCAAATTAAAGTTACAACAGTCAAAGCTTCATTTCACGTGAGAACAATATCAGTGTCAAAAAAATTCACTTTCATTCAAGCTCAGAAAATCAATGAATTTATCATACAGGACACGAAGTGCAACTGGATTATTCAAAGAAAGTATTCTTAGTTTTAGGTGTTGAAGTGTTGGAACTCAACAGTTTTCCATTCAACAAAATCTGTCTGCTGGCAAATTTCTGTTTGGTAGTATAATTTGCCATAGACAAATGGTTGAGTGTATTGAAAAGCTGACTGTAAGAAAATGGCAAAACTTTCCTAATACCTTAAGAGTGAAAAAATGATGCTGTTTTATTTTCAAATTGTACACAATACTCAGGATCCAAATTCAATAACTTTGTTAGTGTTTCAGTTTTAACTATCCCAGACATAATTGTGTGGCAATTCCGTACATCAAGCAACTCCGGTACAATGTTTTGATAAAGACTCCACAAGTGACACTATAAACTATGTGCAGTTCCATCTTTAGTAAACCATTGTTGGGGTTGATCTTTGTTTTTGCTCTTTGATAAAGTTAGCATACATAGTTACAGACAAAACTCTGTGACTGTTTCAATGGGAAGAGTTACAAGTACTAACTTGGACTAATTCCAGTTTGAAGTACACGTCTTTGCTTGACTTAATTAGCACAGTTTGGGACTGAAGCGTGATCCAGTCATTACTTCCATTAAGCTGAATTGTTGAGGCCAAAAACTATGACAGGAGGCAGCACAGCTCTGCTTTGTGACATTTAATTCTACTGTGCTATGACAAAAAATTCACAAAAGAGAAATAAGAACAAATTGCTTACTTGGCTGTAGTTAACAGCACGAACAAGCTTACAAAGCTGCCCTGGATGGTTTGAAAATACTGAAAAAGAAAAAATGATGATTTAAAGCACAAAATAAAAAGGTTGTAGGGAAAAGAGAAAGCCACAATCTCCTTATCTTGCAATCTGCTATCTTCCAAATGATACGCTACCTACTTCACTTCAAAAAAAAATTTCAATTAATCAAATTTTGTTAGTGTGATATTCATATAATCACACGAAGATCGATTTGTGAGTCAAATGTTTTTTATTATAATTTCACATAGTAGCTGCCAGATAGTGTACATTAAAAGTAGTTGGAAACAGTTTGTAGAGAGCAAAACTTGACTTCACCGATTCTGCCGGTTCAACTGGCTAAAATATACGATTGATTGATAAGCCAGAAGTCATCGTCTTGAACCAATTAGATGTCTTAGGCAGATGACCACATAGAACTGGCAAAGTCAACCAAGTGCAGCTAACGAGTAGGAGCGGCGTGCACATGTAATGACAATAACTGTGAACATACCTCGTCACGGGGATTTGGTGAAAAGAGGTAGTAACCTGGAAAAGCAATAACAAAATTTGTCCATAACCTAACCTAATCATAAGTAAACAGACAACTAATTTAATAATCATTTCATTATCAAACAACCTCATCAAATTGGAGTTATCTTACGAAGTGTTTTCCTCATGCATAGCTGCTATTAATCAAAAACGTTATGTTTGAGACTATGGTAAACAATTGTACCAAAATTGCAAGTGTTGGATTTTTTCAAAGGCTTACGTTTGGTGACAAGGTTGCATTAAGCACCATGTTAAGAACGAAGTAAAGTGTTATAATTGAAGCTTAGTTTGTAAGAAAAATTGACAAAATGATATAATTCTACGTCAGCCATGTTGTGGACTAACCTGAGGAGTTTCTACCATGATCTACGCAGAGAACGAAGCAGCTAAAACTTGTTCCACTGTATCGTAACGACAAATCCACAGCAGATACCACATTTACAAACTGTATTTGGTCTTCTCTACAAACTCATTGAATCAATAATAAGCATTTGATACCACTGGCTGGGACACGAGTCCACGCTCAAGCCATCATCAAACACAAGTACTTACCTAATAAGGAGAAGACAAGCATGAAGAAGAGAAGTAAAACTAGCATGTCCAGAATGGGAGGTAGAGACTGTAGGATTTGACGGAAGAATCTGCAATGGTGCCGACAGAAATGTATCAAGAGGGCATGCGTGGCTACAAGTTCTCCTAGAACCGCGGACACATCTAGCAGCCATTATGGCTATCATTGGAACGGACAGTTTTAAAAAATTACATCTTGGATACCATGGCCAAGAGAGAAAAAAGACGACCTTTTTCAAGACAAGTGGCAAAAACAATGGCTATAAAAAGAATTTTACCATTTCTGATGAATGAATTTTATTGAAACCTATAACGCATTGTTTTTGTTTGATAAATATTCAGACAATTGTGATCACAGACAATTACCTTCTGCTTTTACTATAACTGTCACACTGATGATCAGCAAATGCTGGCAGCCATGTCCTGTGACGTCAGGGTGACCTTATACAGAATCCCCGCATATGGGGAGTATCAATCTTGCGAATTTGGACCCTTACTCTTTAAATCCTAGATGAGTCCTTGTCTACAACACGTTACTCGAGGAACAAGTCGTCTCTAGGTTTAGTGGTAGTGAGGATGCTATATGCGCTGGGGCACTTTAACACACAGGTAACAAGTTACACTGCCTTATCAAGGTAGGGTAACTTATTCTCCGGTAACTTGGCTAAGTGCACGTCACACAGTAGACAAAGAACTACAGACGATGTGGAAATAATAACCAGTTGTACAGGTGCTCAGTCAAATACACATGGCAGTCTAATCGTTTTTGTGCCATGTTTGAGGCCTTGTGTATCAACTGACCTATAGCAATATTTTTCTAAAATGATCCCCGATACATTAGATTAAAAATAGCATAAAACTGGTTCTGGTCTAGACCAGTCATATTTTGAAACCTGTGCTTTACATTTCAAAAAAGAAGGATCCTGTCTCATTTCACCTGGCACAGGTGACTTTTCTTTCTAAAAATTTGAAAAACTAAAAAATATAGCACCACTACATCAATTTTCAAAAAAACAATTTATTCGGGTTTAAAACAAAATTGCTGCATAGTAACATTGAGTTTATATAACCTAGTCAACATTTTTTTATCTACAGCATCACTATTACAAAGCTGGCTATAACTTCATGATCAGTTCCAACTAAACCATTATCTTAATTAAATAAATGATTGTCATAAACCCTTATCAAGTGTTTACATTGTTTACATTACTCAAAAATGACCTGATACAAGACCTCATAAATATCTTGTAAACTGAATACTATATGTAGAAAAGCTTTTAGAAGGTGAAATCTATTAGCCAGGGTTCATCACCACTTGAGATAATGCCTCAGTCAAAACTATTTACTTTATCTCAGTGACTGGTGGAACAAAGTATAAAGTCAAATCACATGTACCTATATTTCACCAGGAACAGAAGCTACAGAATGGCCCAAACTAGAGTAACATACCTCAGTATCAAAAATTTTTCAACCAAGAGAGACTGAATTTACAGAAAATGTAAGGAGCATTCAAAAAAATTTTGTCTTCTATGAAAAACATAAATGTTGCAAATTCCTGTTATTGGGAAATTCTCTTTAGCAAGAAAACAATCAATACCACAGGCATAGACTGGGGCACAAGGTATAGACTGGGGCACAAGGGAGCCTCCCTTTTCATTGTAAAATGTTGGGACAATATTGCACAGTGTGTGTGTCGGAGATCTCATGATAACTCGCAATCAATCATATATGGCCCCCTCGTGAAATACAAGTCGTCATGGTAATGCAGACAGCGTACTGCTACAATACAAATAATTCTGTGCCTACATGAAAAAGACTGTTTTTACTTTGTTGTTTCTGATAAAAGTGTCTTTGATGCTCACTATACAATAACATTCTGACATATCTAAACATTCACATAAATGATATTTCACTCCTTAAATATATTTATGTGAGAATATGAACTCGTCCCACTTATACCCCCATCTTTCGGACTGGTCCATTAACCCCCTTGTATAGATTCGCATGCAGTCCTCCTCTCGAGGCACTAGGACATTCCATTTCCAGCTTCACTATTGGTTCGTTTGTGTTAATGCCACGAGTTTGGTCAGCTCCTGGCTCCCATAGGCTGATGATTGTCATGTGTCATAGGGCTCCTTTGTTCTCAGTAAAATTATATTTCCTGCCATCAGTACTTCGCTTTAGCAGCACTTAGGTTCGAGTCTAATTTCTCCTCATTTTTTCCCACCCTCTACCATCCTCTCTTTTGGGTAGTTCCTCTTACCTGAGTGCTGGCGCTTTTTATTGCCCATCTTTCCAGAGATTATTATTTTATCTTTATGTCATTTGTACACTCATATTTCTGTACCTTATCAGTCATAATAAATGACCTTATATCGCCTATACACGGTCTCTTTTGTATCTCTGGAAACGGAGCTTGCGATGCACCTATTATTTTCGGGACATATTCCGAACATAAAATTGTTTTGGCAAACAATTAATCTGTGAAAAGCAATAAAATCACACTTCACAGGAAAGCTGCAAAGTTTAACGCTGTCAAGCAGACACTGAAAAACTGACCTTCTCACTCCTTTGCAGTTGTACGAGTGGACAATGAACAGCGGGCGTAAAGCCCGCGTTACTCGGAAATGATTCTGTTGTCGGATGAGAACTACAACCGCCTCCGTGAACATGACCACAAGGATAACAACCTGAAATAGTGGAATTGTGACAACATATACAGCAGACGTACACAAATAGCAGACGACAACATTTACATAGGATGCAAACGTGCCAAGGCATCATAGTTTCCCCGCAATGCGACTACACGCGAATGCATTAAACAAGCTAAAACGTTGAACTTGACGGTTCTCAGTTGCTAGCGTTCTATCTCCCAACTTAACTTAGATGCACACAAATCTGTTTTACATTGAATACACAAGATTATCTAGTATAAGGTTACATAGTGAGCATAACTCATTTTAATTACGCAAACCGATTGCTCCAATCTGATCATCACAAAATTTTTTAACTTCTTAATACTATAACAAATCGCTGGATATTTAAACAGTCATGACTGGTAAGACAAAGGTACAAACAAATCCGAGTCAAACTGTTCCAGTTGAATAGAGAGTATTCTTTAATTCGGGGGAATTTTATTTACAGTGTGTCTTGTAAACATCTGGTGACATCACAGATAACTTAGTGACGTGTAAACAGTTAGAACTAGAACACACCAGAATTGAAACACTCAAGTCCATTGCAACATGTTTTTTTGATGCGAGCACGACCCTCAACCATCATGCCAAAATAAAAGACTGAAAGTAAGCCTCAGAATGCATTGACGTAAATCACAAAATGACAAATGATTCTCGAGGCATACGGCATAGGAAGTTAAATCTCACCAACTAAGATGCAAATTATAAATGAGTTTACACATCCACAAGTAATCTGTGATGTCACTGGAAAAATGACTCCAGTAGCCTTAAAGAAATCCCCCAAAATTAGGGGCAAAACACAGCTTGGGAAAAGGAATTTTTACTTAGTATGATGTTTTCACAAAAATTTAAGAAAATACAGCTTCACAGTATGGTTTATACTCAACAGCTATCATTAGCACATAATTTTAGTAAAATTTGTAGAATCTTTATTGTAAAAACAAATGGGTCTAAATCAATTAACAAATGACAAATAGTAAATTTTTATAATTATTTACATGAAAACAATTATACAAAATACACTTGACTACTCAAGAAGACAAGGTGCAAAGCAATTTCCAAAATGCCACTCTAATAAAGTATAACCTAGATCAATGAGTTGCAGAACTAATAATTAAAAACCAACCTTCGCCATGGTCCTCCTGTGCTTAAGGAAATTCCTGATGCCTTGCCATCTCAGGCGTAAGATTAATTCTAGGCAGAGAATGAGCAGGGCGAATATTTCAATAGAACCATGGACCTAAAATGTATCAATGGAAGCCAACTAAGTCTTCAAGCTGTATTTAAACAATGACAAAATAGGCAAAGCATTTTCATCAGTTCTGTCTATGAAAAAAGTCATGTTTACATCCAGTTATACAAGCTGTGATGTACATAAAGATAAGAATGTCTGTCATTGATGTCTTATCTAGGGGTCAGTGGGTATTTGTGAAAAAGTCTGTATACGCTTGTCATAATTAAAAGCAAAGTGATGAATCATCATTTACTTTTAACAGATCTCATACCGTTTTGGTTTTTGTAGTGTCAAGCAAATAAGAGTACCCAGTCTGGTTTATGTCACTCTACCTCCTAATCTAAGGAAGGAGAATGGATCTGATTATGAATCTTACCAAAAAATGGAAAACTATCTGTGAATGTCAAATACTAACCCACACATCTAGTCCCATAAAGGGCACTGCTGGTTGTTCGCACATAGCTAGACCAGTGACTAAAACAGCAGCACATAAATCCACCAGATGGAACCACTGGTTATGAGCAATCAAATAGGCGGGTAATGATTGTCTGTTACGAGGATGGGTAGTAAACTTGTCATTGTTTTCACCTTCCTCGAGAAATATGGCTGCTTCCAAATAGTTCATTTCCCACTTCGTATTCTCCCCTTCATGCTGCAAACTACTCAGATCTGTATTGACATCATCATACAAATCATCTCTGCGACGACGTCGAAAGACATGACCAACAGTCGAGGCTATATTGCCCGTTTCATTCACCTCTTCTATCTCAGATGCTGGAAAAGAGAAAATGGCTCCTAACTTCGTGAAAATGTCACTTGTCCTAATAGTAAGCATGTGGTAAACATTTACATCATTTACAAAACTGAAAGAGATCCTTGGCAATAAGACCACACTCTGATTGTTGACTAAAGAAAAGAAACTGATTTGTTCTACAATATTAAGGTCTCATTGTCATGGGGAGGTTCTTCAATAGAAGAAGTATATGGGTCATCTAGCTGAGAAGAGTGATTTTGTCACCACTATAGCTTCCTTACGAAATGGTGCCTTTTCTGGTAATATTCCATACAAAATGGTGCCTTTTTCGATCTAATTCACTTAAAATGCGTAATATTGGATACCAAAACTACATAAATCAACAGGTTTTTAATATTACTGATATTTTCAAGACAATAGGTATGAAAAGCATTTTAGCAACATGTAATGTTTTGGGCTTAATGTGTTAAAAATTTAGCTGTCCAAGAATTCGGAGGAATTAGATTCATGGATTAATGCCCAGGTTTATGCAACTCGGTTGCATTTCTAGAACAAAAACTCCCTACAAAACGGTGACTTTTCAAGGAAGCTCTCTACAAGAATAGGTTGTGTTTCTTGAATCAACTCTCTAAATTGGTGGGTATCCTACTTTTCCAAATGCACCCTGTCATAGCTGAGTACCACCAGATCTGCTTAAGGAAGATTCAACAAAAAGTCACAATTTCGTAAAGGTTTGGTCCCATAATAAATAACACTGTTATATTGAACAACCCTGGACTGCATGTACTTACTTTTTTTCTTGAACAAACTTTCACTGAAGGGTTATTCAATAAACAAACAATCTGAGATTTGGAAACCACTGTTTTCTGGAGTTGACACTCGAGGAAATACTTGTAATGTGAGCAGACTAGGTGACAAATGCCCCTACATGTCTCCTAGCTATAGGAACAATATCAAATATTTATTACTCACATCTCCAAGTAAGTACCACCCAGGGAATGAGTTTGCACCATTGTGGCGAAATTGTCAGACAAAGGGGCATAATCATACAGATTTACTGCTCGAGAACAAATTTTTGTGATAACAGTTGGATGTTGGAGACTTCTTCAAGTTATTAGCTGTAATCGGAGTTGCAAAACAGCAAATTACATTTTTGTCTCCAATTCTCGTCATTGTACGCAAGCCATTCGCGAAAATCAAGACTCAGTGGTGACTTTCTTGGAGCCAAATAAGCTACCTTGCAATTGGGATTACACTCAGTCATAAAAATATTTAAGCCTGTGACTACTCACAGGCGTCCTCAGCTTCTGAACGTCTCCAATATACTATATATACTACAAGGTATATGACACTCGGGACAAGGAATTCCACACTTCAGCCGTCCCTATCAAAAACATAACTCAATAAATTTACACAAAACAGGGTTTCCACAAACCATTAGCAATTGTTCTTTCTTCTAATACCATTCACGGTGTCCAACTCCAGTGAGATCGCAACAAATTCACAGCCAAAGCACAAAAATGTTCCCAAAAAGCCCACGCATCAGTCTTCCTTTGACGGTTCGACACGAAGAGGTCAAGGGATTGCCTATTTGTCACGGAGTGTCACGACATCGATAACTCCACACTTAGTCGCCAGAATAAAAACTACTTAATGCCTGTGTAAATTTATTGAGTTTTGTGTTTGATATGGACGGCTGAAGTGAAGCACCCGTGGAATTCCTTGTCCCGAATGTCACACCTTGTAGTATTATATATAGTGTATTGGGGACGATCAGAAGCTGAGGACTGTAGTGAGACGTCACTTGACCTGTCTCACTGCTGCGCTGGCCTTCTGCCGCGCGTGCCCTCTGTCGGCAGCAAGAGACGACTGCTGTTCGTCTTGGAGACTGCCGATATTGGCCGTCCCGGCCCATGTGCCGGTGATGGCCAATAAGGGCGCTACATGAATATTCAGCGGCCTTCTGCGGCCGGTACAAAAGGCTGGCGCACCACTGGAGGGGAGCTTGAACTACTACTGAAAACAATTGAACACACGACCACTGAATAGGAGCACCATATCATAAGGTAAGACACCTTTATGAATCACTACAGGACGCCTGTGTGACTACTGAGGTCGATTCCATATTGAGGATGATCTCAAAAAACCACTTTTCTCGACAATAATGTCACTTTAATTGAACTCCCAACACCTGGCATTATAGTTCACCACCTAGGCAATTACATCGCCCTGAATGCCTTAGGCATCCAACCGAGGGGCTACGTGTTGCCTACTAGTATTCACCACCATGCCATGGCCTGTTACTTTTTGATCATATGTGACTCATTGTGACTGGAAAATTCCTGCAGTGGCAGTGCTCTCGTAATTTTTTCCACGGGATTTTAACTCATCCAACTAATAAGCAAACGCACCGATCTGCTGTGTCACACGCTCTCTTATACCAGGTCAGACACTATGGCATGATTAGTGGTGACTGCAGACCGCAATAAAGCCTAGACCCCTAGTGTCAAAATTGTGCCCATGCGTCAATGCCAGACACAACACAGAGTAAGGTAAATTTAGCGAAAATGGTATGCGCAAGGACATACTTAAGCATAAAAAGCTAACCCTGTATACATCGGCGACAACACATTTCGTCAAGCTTCAATACATTATGTACAAACCTGTGCTTTCATGCCGACTCCGTCCTTCCAACAACCTGTCGATGCCATTCTCCATGTTTATCACCGTAGTTTTGTTCAATGTCGTAAGAGGTCGCAGACACTCTGCCATGACGTCATTCAGTGACGTTCCATCTTGAATATTCGTTTCAAAGTATTCTTCCGCAGTAAAAATGAATATGGATATTCAATAAATATTCTAGAAATACCACGTTTTCTATAGTTTTCAAAAACACCAAAAGAGTTAAAAACGTTGTGATTTCTTATTACCAATACGATGAATTTCAGTAAAATTTCATTCTGCTGAGAACTACTTGCCGTTGCTAGTGAAGGTAGATGTAAATAAACAGCAAGTAAGCAGGCTCCTCTATTGATCTTCGGATGAGCTAAGTCTGAGAAAACGACATCGAAGTGTTCACGGTTATTCACTAAGACAGTGTTTGTAATTCTGGAGTTTGCCATAACAACTCGAGGGTTATTCTCTGGTGCAGGATCTGAGATTTTAAGTTACCGACCACCTGCTGTAAAATGGCTAGCACAATGACCGAAGTTTTACCGATGGACACGCTGCACATGCAGCTAAAAAGTGGAGGTCAGAAGTCGTCAGCGTCTACATCAAAAGCAAAGACCAGGCTTCGACTTGACCCTCTTAAAGCTTTGGAGCCAATGCGAAAGAAGATTTCAACTATTGAAGCGCAACGAGTCATGGCTGTTCTAGAAGAAACGAAGAAGCGCACTGAAATCGTTACCATCTTTCCATGGCTTGTCAAAAACTTGGACAGATTTAATCATGTCCTGGGCACGGAATTAATACAGATGTTACAACACCACAAAGCTGCCATGGAGAGTCATGCGGATTTAGAAAAATCCATTCGTAGTTTACTGGATCGTCGTAACAAACGTGAAGAGGCCGACAGTAAACCTCCTTCAGCTTCAAGTAGTAGAGCGACAAGTGCTAAAGGCAAGGACACTAGTCGCCCAGGCAGTGCTACCAGCATTAATTCCACTACCTCAGTGGACGACCAACTGGAGAATGCTGTTCGCAATCTGGGATTTGTTGAAAATCAGCTCAGTCATTCCACTAAGAATGTCCTGCGGGCACTATCATTGAACCCTGCAGCCATGAACTCCATCCGAGAAGAGAATACTAACAGAACCCGCGAGTCCAATGCTCTGATTATGCACATGAATGAATTGAAGGATATTATTATGGAAAAACTCTTGACAACACCAAAAGAGCAACAGGAGAAGGTCCAGTATCTTGTACAGGTGACACAGGATGAGCGGAGTAATGCTGTTGAGATAGACAAATTGGAGGCAGAACTGGGCAAAGCTCTAGAAGGCAAAGAGGCTGAGGTAAGCATACCTACATAGGCAGGGATTCACTTAGACTAGTGTCTATTCTACCTCAACAAAATTGTCTGAAAGCAATACAAAATGTCAACTGAACAGTGGTCAGGGTGCTTCTTGAGCAAAAATTCAAACATGGCGCTAATTTCACGCCATGTTTTGTCATTGTCCTCGTTTCCTTTCCTATAATTTTCAAAAACGTCCGTTTGTTATACATTATTTTCACTTGCTGGACACGTCACAATCATTTTCATTACAAAATGTTAGAAATAAATAACACTTTGTAATACCGTCAGTATTGTTTGTCTTGTAAAACATGATATAATGGCTTTACGAACATACCTTATTAATTTTAAACATGTCTCATTGCTTTTCAAATATGGCGTAAGATTATACATGTAAGAACACTTGTGTTTAAGCCATGTGTTATTAGACCCTGTAGTTGAGACACAATTTTTCAGACAACCTGCTTTTCATTTTTGA
The DNA here is from genome assembly GCA_002633005.1 of Phoronis australis. Classification (NCBI taxonomy): domain Eukaryota; kingdom Metazoa; phylum Phoronida; family Phoronidae; genus Phoronis; species Phoronis australis. The sequence goes on along the minus strand of NMRA01000503.1, from coordinate 214,913 downwards.
GTTTGTGACTACGCTATTTTGGGGGAAACGTGAAAGTGATAGTCACCATACATCTCGTCCAAGCTGATAATAATTTTGAAATTTGCATACTTTTACTTTAATTATTACTCTTAAAGTTTAAGGTCGGCTTCCTCTTACATTGCACTATTCAGTCATGATAATTTCTATTTAAATGTACAGATAAAAAAGAAAAATGACGTCATAAGAGGTCTACAGAATAACCTACATGGCATTGAGAAATACTCTGATGAAACAATTCGCCGGACCAAAGCTGAATCAGAGAAGCAAGAAGCAGCAGATACGAAAAACAGCGAGGGCAAGTGTCAGAAGTTGACGCAAGAAATCAACCAGTTGACAGCACAGTTACAGAACTTAATAACAGAACACAGGGAAGAGGAACAGATATTAAGAAAGGTAACTGTCAATTATTAGTATGAGATTTGTGGGACACTGCAATGGATTGTGGGACACTAGTTAGCCTAGCAGAATGAAACCTGAGAAAGTACAACTACATTTCCAGCCAACAGGTGGCAAGGAACATGTATGTCTACCTCATAATATTCCAATATTAGACGACCCATTATCAACCTTTAGTACAATTTAAAACAAAACACCAGTTCAACAACAATAAATCAACTTCTGATTCAGGCCATATACTGCTATAAAATTGGCCCCAAAATTATTTCTAATCTTGTTAAGGAACAAGTTGAGACCAATTTTGCATTATGGTTTAAAACAGCTGCGACTTTTTCACCTAGAAGCAGTTCTGTAGTGTGCCTGAACAAGTATATAGACAAACACTTTCAGGAGTTTCTGACACAAGCACTAGTGATTACGAGTCGGCCAAGACTGATGAGGCCACAGACCTGACACAAAAAATTAGCCTTATCTGATAATTTGGCTTATTGTTTATCAATTTTTACATGACTGGTTCAACTCGAGATGTATATATATCGCATTATACATGGTAAAAATGTGGGATCCTGAAATTTATTCCGAAATTGAATTATCTTCATTCTGGCGATTGAGACATGGAAATTTTAGTGTTCATAATTCTCAAGTATCAGACAGATCATGATCATTAAAACTAGCCGCCAACATGTTTCACGTGTCCCCATAGCGTTTAACATCAACATGGATGGTCATTTATTGTTAATTTTGGATGTCTTATACTGGCCATTTGATAAAGTCTTCGATCCTGGACAATGTAATTCATTCTTAACTCTGCAAATCTTCAGAATTTTACAGCAAGCTTCTTGTTGTACATCTTCTCTAACTTTGCTTCAGAAAAAGTACAAAATAGAAATGGAAGTAGAGAACTGGATCCAAAAGTACGATCAAGACATGGGCGACAGGCAGGACGAGTTTGAAGAGATAGACGCCGTTTATACAAAGGAAAAGAAACAGTTGCACGAGCTGGAAGAACGATTCAAGACTCTAGAAGAGGAGTACACCAGTATCATGGAAGAGAAACGTATCGCACGAGAGAAACGCGAAGCCGCTGAACGCGAGATGCAGCTCATGATCAAGGCAGCCACAACCGTTCAGGCGTTCTGGAGGTCATACAAAGTGCGGAAAGCCCTAAAGTCGAAGAAGAAGGGCAAAGGGAAGAAGGGGAAAAAGGGGAAGAAGTGATTATTGGGATTCAGATTTATTATTGTGTCACTTGTATGCATCATTCATGATGTGTCTATTGTATGCATCATTCATGATGTGTCTATTGTATGCATCATTCATGATGTGTCTATTGCATGCATCACTCTTGATGTGTCTGTTGCATGCATCACTCTTGATGTGCCTAAGGTATGTCATTTGTGAAGGATGTGTTCATTTAAAAACTGTTGCTGATTGCTGAATTGTTTCACATACGATGACTCGTGCAAATGCGTGTAATTGCTGTGCTTGTTTGTGCACTTCTCTTCCATTAATATGCAAATGGTGACAAACTGTCTTTCTGGGGTATGCAAAGTGTAGCAACTGTATGCCATGCATGTAGTAAACAAAGTGAGGAATGCAACTTAATATCGTGCAAATCGAAAGAAACAGCTCAGTAGTGACCGATAAGTTCTGAGCTTGTACAGTTTGTAAATAATGAAAAAGATAAATTGATAATAAAAATATATTTTTATTTTGACTTTATTCACAACTAACAAGTAGTTTAGTTAGTTACAAATCCCTTATCCACCCCTCACCTCTCACCATATAATATTACCAAGAACCATGTCCATGTTTCAAAATTGTTCGTGACAGTGGTTTACAGCCAATTAATAACAGGATTCAGTGGCAACATGTTATGTTCTAATGACATGTTTTATCCACTCACAAGCCCACTTGGCTTGTTCAACATCACTGCACTGTTCTGACTCGGCTTAAGACCGGTTTCCTGCTTAAATGCATTGTGTTCTGTCTACAAAATTACTTCAGCCAGATTTTCCATGAAATGTCTAACATCTCTAACACCCACCACTATGATGGACATGCAAAATAAGAAACAATGTAGATTTTGTCCCACTTTCCTTTAGGTTGTAATGGTAAACAGTTGATGCACAACGACTTGCCTGAGATTTGTAAAACATACTAGATTTCCACAACCAAGATTACAGACCTATAGCAATTTCGTCTCGCATCCCCCACTCAGAAAACCTGCATGTGGTCTATTCTGTTTTTTTTTTCTGACTAGTTTGGCATCCCAACATATCTCCATTCATGTATTAAGACCACATTATGTTGATTTTAACTCGCTCTCGCTATACTGGTCGTACTTTTTGCTCTTACCATAGACGACCTTAGCTGGGTATTTCTTTGTATTGAGAAGTATTTTCTCCGCGGCTGCCTTTGGAAGATCCACATGACAACGGTCAGCAAGCCTAACCAAGTAGTTCAACACATCGCTGAGTTCTTGTCCAAGCAAGACTCGCTCTTTTTCTGTCCAGTCTATAAGAAACCATCCCAGAACAGCATAAGTGGAATTTTTACATCTCAAATACAAGGAACAGTAAGTTCTGTTGAAAACCAAACCCACGTACAATGATAATTTGAACTCAAGATCAAAATTGCCAACTTAAAAGATAAGTCGATGAAATTTTTTGGAAACAAATCTAGATGCATATATAATCCACAAACTCCACTCTAGGTATAAGATAATGAAAAAACGAGGAATAATGACTGGTTTCCATAGTCCATTTAAAGGTGGTACTGTACTGTGGTTTCAGTTTGTTACTAAAAGCCTTCATTGAAAATTTTCTGTTATTTCAGACATACTGGGCAACACATGGTCCCAGCAATAATTTTGCAACATGAAAAAACAATCACTCAAACTTAGGCTCATCGAATGACAAGTAAAGTAGCCTTTTCCTGCCATACTGGACCATGGCAAGAATAAAGAACAAAGAAGAAAACTGAAAATAGTTTAATAAATAAACTTCTGAACAGAACACCATATAAGGATTCTTGCGGTGATGTACACAAATTCAAGTCAATAAGCCTGTCGTTACATTTAGAAATTTAAGTCATTGGTTATGCTCAAAACACACAGTCGTTGGCACATTCATGTGTAGGCTTTAGTAAAGTGGGCAAGTTGTCAGTAGTGGTCATTTGTGGAGATGCCAATACCCGCTACTTACCAGGCAACCCTTCCTTCACTTCACCTTTCCATTGGCTACAAAGAAAACAATTGAAACATTGCACTTTCAGTCAGGATTAGCCACACGTCAAAGAGCTCGAGCCAAAATCGCAAACTTCAAAGTGATACAAATCACTTAATTAGCAAACGTGAATTTTCTGTCTCAAACAATCAGAGAACTCTATTCAATCTATGCTGTTATGACATGTAATTAGAAACACCAATTTCTCTATACTAAATAATGCAAATTAAGCCCTGAATCAAGTTTCTTGGCCGGCTTTTTACATTGAGTAAATGCAGCAGAGAATTCCAATCTCCCTTCTGTAATCAATCGGCCATACATGTCCGTGAAGTAAATAGCTTCATAAACAAGCCAACTAAAAATTATATTAATATCTATTGAAAAGAGGAAGCTTCCACCAAACTAGTGCTAAGTAGTTGCGACATAGTGCCACCACAGACAAAGAACTACAAGCTTATCTGTCTGCCTCAGGTGAACAATAGCTGAGCTGACACCTCATTGCCAGGCAAGAACAACTGAATGAACTAGCAGCTACTTAATTCCATTATTGTCATATTTTCACATGTTGACATGCGCTATTAGCTCAGCTACTGTTCACTTGAGGCAGACAGTGTAGCTCCTAGATCTCCATTAGTAGTTAGTCATCGTAACCATATCCATTTCAATAACAACTACAGAAAACATAGTCTTCAATGGTTTGGCTCAATTAAGTCAATCCTACACAGGTCATTCAAAATGGCCCCTGCATCCTACTGCCCATGTGCACCAAATACAGCCTTTGTCAACTGTATACTTACAATAGCTCAGCCACTTCTCCCACCTCGCCCATCATCGCCAGAAGGAGATTTCTTGGCTGGTGGTACTGGTCCCAGTTTCTCTCTGAACTAAACTGGGCAATTTGTTGACGCCTAAAATAGATACATCAAGCCTGGAGTGAACATGAAATCCTGTGACAATTTTTTTTCAACAAGTACAGAGAAACGGGGAATTAGAAGCACCACAACAACAAAAACAACAATACCGTAGCAAATAACTGAGACTCCCACAATGTGCAACTTAGCACACGAACACTCCACATCCCTGCCTACAACTTCCGCCTTGCCACTGTATCTGAGATATGTGTGTGTGTGAACAGCAATTTGACACCAATCATCTTGCGCCATTTCATTTGCGCTACATGTCAAAAGTTAATGTCTAAACCGGACTAGAGGGTTATATATTGACAAAGACAAAGTTTTGGTAGTTAAATATGGGACCACAATTATGTACTGTTGGTGTAATCAGAAGTGACAGTCCCTCATTTGTGACCCAGTAACTTCCATTGAATACCTAAGTAACTGGTACTGTGAGATTAAACGTAATGATATGTCTGATCCATAACTATCACCCAGACGAGAAACCACTGCATGGCTGATTGTAGTTGGTACATTAACCCTGAATCTAAACAGGGTTGGAAGTCCGCTTATTGAAAGTGTAGAATTTGGTGTCATTTCCATGTCGCACTCCAAATGCACACGTCGAAATTACGATCGCGCAATGAAATTTAGCTGCAGAAATGAGACAGCGAATGTATCTGAACTGCGACAGAAATCAAGCCCTTCAATACAATTCATTCACTTGAAGTTTCAACATTTTTCTATTTGCTTGTCATTCCGCCAATTTGCATTTTTCACCGAGCACAGAACTTGTGAACTAAGGTATTCACTTGGCTCATTGGCTGGCATTCTGGTCTCAACTTATTATAATATGATATAAAAAATAATTGCAGGCGGTCTGGTACACGTTGTACCAGACGTGCGCAGGCCGCATGCATGTGGGTCCATTACACAGATCACTTGGAACTATTTTTGTGTTTTATTAATATATAGTAAAAACTGCGCTGAGGAGCTAGAAACCTGATTCAAGGGTCTAACATTGTGGCCCAGTAGGACTCGAACCCACGACCTCAAGTAAAGAAGGCGGGCACCTATCACACAAGGCAAACTGCCTCCTTTTATAATATGATAACAAGGTAACCAGTTGAACTAAGAACAGTTGTAAATTAACTGGGTTGCATGTGAAAAATTCTAAGTGGCCAAAAGCTATTTTGCAACTGTAGTACAGCTGTAGACATACTCCATCTGCAAACTACCTCCAGTTGCTGGTTGAAATTCTTTTAACATTTTGTGAATTTTGTTTTTATGCACTATAGTCAGTATAGGCAATTACATTGCCCCTGAATGCCGCAGGCACACAGGGGCGATAGTACATCCCCATAAAAAGTTACTCGTTTCAAAATATAGCAAAATAAATCAAATGAAACATGCATATAGGAACATGGAGTTATAATCAACACATACCATGACTCTGGACACAATTTCGTCAACATAACTTAAGCATATCCATGACAATCTGTCGAAGTTTGCTCGAGTTTTCTCACCGGGTGCCATTTTGAGGAAGTTACATGGAATTACGCATGTTGACGAACAAAAACTCCAAGGGACATAAATCTTACAAATTTCACCTGATATCTTCCCATGCTATTTTGCAAATGTCACGCACCAGGTCACGCGCTTTGCTCAGTCTAGCGCTAACATTTGCCTAACAGACTCAGTTGAAATACTTTGTGGTTATCACGCGCAGTGAAAAAGTTAACAGTGACCAAAAATATGGAGTTGGAAAGTCACCTTAATTTTCATAGCTATGTTTCATCGAAGATTTGTGTAGAAGCAGAAAGGATCACTGAAGAAAGTAAACGCTTTTTCAAGTGATAGTTTTATAAAGTGTAGAATGTATTTTTGAGGAGGTGAAAACTCAGCCGGTGTGCGGATTTCGCTTACCGCCCGTTTAAAATACACGGGATGAAATTAGTACAGAAAGCGATGGTCACAACTGAGGGGCTACGTTTTGCCTATAGTCAGAATAGTGAATACGTAACTCCGTTACGCATCCGCGCTGTAGAATGAGAACCTGGTCAGCAGCCTGATCAGCCTGTTGGGTTACACCTGTGTTTTTATCAGTTTGGCAGTGGCAAGCCAATGTTAACATAGTCCAGCTCTCTCATATTGTCGGCTTTGATAAGCTCACGTAATCGAGCAATTATGTTGTAAACAGTGCGTCTAACGCTATCCTGATATTGAAAAATACTATTTGCAAATGACTTTCAAAAATGTTGTGAAGCAGATGTATGTGTTTTGTATGAAATACTTTCACCAAAAAACTTTTAGTGGAGAAAAACGATTGACTTTCAGAGAAATTAGATTTCACTTTCACCTGTTGATTCCTTTGTGTGACTGTAATGTCTGACCAGCTTTGTGTACCAACACAAAAGGCTTACTTGACAGGTTTAATCGAGCATAATTCTAGATTAGACTGTGATAGTGGAAATTTCCTCATTTTTACACTCCAGGAGAATGGTACCAGGATTTACCGTAGATAAGCCCATGGGCGTGTATTTGGAAAATGAACATTTTCAGTTGTTTTAGGTAACACCAAATAAACGTCTGGGCATCTATTCGGAAAAGGGGGGCTTGTAAACGGAAACTACTGACTATAACATTTTTAATTTAAGCTGTGTTTTTAAATTTTATGTTATTAAATGCACCATAGTTCGCCAACACCTTATTCGTTTTTGTAAATGATAAATGTTCCACAAAACTGAATTTGAGACAAAAAAGTTGACGCTGAGTGGGCTTTTAAGAAATTTTCTGAATAAACCGCCCATTATCTGGACACTTGACACCAGAAGTTGTAACACCAAATAAACAACCATGGGCGTTTCATCGGGTGAGCTTATCTACGGAAAATCCTGGTACTAATAACTAATGCCAAAATGGTAGTGACAACGTCAACGAGCTGGTGACTTACAAATCTTCCAAACTGGGCTTCGAGCTGAATTGAAAACTGCTTGATTTCATATTGGACGTTTTGTTAGGGTCATCATTGAGTTCTAAAGCTTCTTTTTTCAGCGCAGGTTCGTAAGTTTCTTCGTCAACACAACTTGAATTCGAGCGTTTTCTTTCACCGTCTGTATGCTTGTCCGACATGCTTTCTGCTAAACTCTGGAGAACTCTGCGACGCCATCTAGCGGGAAAACTTGTTTTCGTAACTTTCGTTGCAGAAGATTCCTGTTTTTGCTCTGGTGCATATTCACGAAAGACGTCGCTCTAGTCGGTTGGCACGGCTCTGGTGTTCTTCAGTCGTAACTGCCCCAGTGGCTTAATTTTTTGAGGCGGAAAATGCCCTTTCAAAAATGTCACATGAAACCGGGCGTATTTTCGGAAAAGGGGAGGTGGTATTTTTTCATTAAAATTGTCCTTTATACTGTGCTAAAACGTTTAATTACCAACAAAGTCACACAATTTCTAGTTAGTAAATTATAATCCGGCATTTGAGGAAATTCCAAACTATGATGTCTTGTCAAATTGAACAAACTTTTACATCAAAAGAAATTACATAGGGACGTATTTCAGAACAATCCATCTGATTTTTTAAAACATACATTAACAGTAACCAAACTGAAATACGCCCATGGGAACCATATCGGTTATCGAGTCAATAGGAATACAAATTTTCAAAAACATTACAAGGGATTTAGAAGATACAGCGGTAGATGGGAAAATGTCACTAGGTCACCACAGTACTTGGACCCGTTTGAAAATCCACGTCTGTCACTTGCTCTTGTCAGTAGGAAAACTTCTGCCAATTTACATAAGGATCCTCTGCCCGGTGTCAGTCCGGGCAGATACAGAAGCAGACGATAAAAACAAAAAAGAAATAATTAAAATGGCTACTAGTTGGTGCACAATACGTAGCATCCATCACAAAATGCAAAGGTTTTGTCGACTTTATAATAGAATCTTGTTTGTCTTCGTGAAAAACATCAAGGAACTTTAAAGTTACAGACTAGGCAAACGTAAAAAATAAAATTGCCATTAGGGAGCACAGCTTTAGTTGGTTGGTCTGAAACTCGCGTCATCCGTTGCCATATCCATGGGAACCACTGAGTCTGCTAAATTTCGGAAGGTGTTGCAAATGGTGAAAGAGATACAGCCGTGGACGCAAAAAAAAATAAAATTGACTTCTCGTCCCCCAAGGCCGGCACTGGGAACATCATGGCGACTTTTGCTATACTGAAAGACAATGTTCAACAGGCTAATTTGTAATCGGTTAAGATTTAACTTTTTTGTGCTAAAAGAGTAAGGAATACACCGGTGTGAATTCAGTTGCCAACAATATTTGAAATTGTTTTGAAATCGTGTCTTTTTTGTTTGAAAGTCAGTCGTTCTTCAAGGCTTGATTATGTGTCACAATAGGACACATACAACAAAACTGTATCCCACCTTGCTCGTGCACACGCCACGAAATGCAGGACGAAACGACAAATTAGTTTGTAGCATATTTCCGATATGTTTCGTGTCTACCAGTCCCGATTGTCAGACTTGCATCTTATTTATTTATTTTTTGAAGTAACAAGTGAATCGAAAAGAAATGCACATGCCTAATATTGGTTCACAGTCGGCAAAGTTTCTGTCTTCCATTTACGATGATGAAACATCAGAAGTGGCGCGGTCATCCAAGGTGTCTTCGGGATCTGCCACTGTGATCCCAGTCTTCACCCCAAGCGAACGGCGCACTTCAGAGATTGGTTCGAACCTGAGGCCTACGGCCGATTTGCGTTCTCAAGAGCTCGCTCTCGATGAGCTTCGCTGACTATCTTTTGTGTAAGATGCTTCCTCACACTGGAGTGAAACAAATCTAAAATTTCCCGGTACCTTTAAGACTCAGGGTTATTACTCTTGTATTCCATGTTGGTGGTCCTAGTGTCCAGCTGCGAGTGGACACTGATGTATAACTTATTGTTTAACACGACAATTTCAGTTGCAGTTTAATGATTAATGTTCAATTGTATTTGTCGACGAAACAAATCAACCACGGACGCTTAAAACCTGTGGAAAACGGTGGCCATTGAGAAGTGGATAAACTGACGATGTACTTGAAATAACCAACGGTGCCTTATCATTTACGACAATTCCTTTAAGTAGGTTCTGCGACTATGACAGCAGCACGTCGTGCTACTACACCTACAGCAAACCCTGATGAAATAGGCAATTTTCTTTTCAAAACAAAAAAGGGCTTCGATCTTTAGTTTTTAAAATTATTTCAGCACGTATCCTTAGATTCTGATCAAATGAGAGGTCGTCTGAAAGCGGCCTTGTATCCGGCAACTCCCACAGCCTCTTATTCAAAGACACAAGTTTCCTAAACACAGATATGCACGTACGAGCCACAACCAAATTCAGATAGTCCACAACTTGTCACATGGTGGGTAAAATTTTGTGTTTTTTTGTATACCTGTAGAAAAACAAATGGCGTTTACACAGAAATTTTTATCACTACAAATTAAATTCGTCAGTTCAACACGCTAGTGACGCATTAAAACCCTATTTTGCTGCCCCCTACTAATGAATTTTAGTCAGCTGACAGAGAGCGAAGTGTTTAAGCATGGTATTGTCATAAGCATTAAAAACTGCGATTAAAATGTACACAGATGGAAATGTGCAAGAAAAGATATCACCAATAGTCATCAAACTTTTATTAGTAAACAAAGCATTTGTCTGTTCAACTTTAACCATAGAATTGCACTCATGACCCAAACATGGGTAGAACTACACCTCCTTGGATCAACAGTTACAGAAAGCAAGGATATTTATGATATCACCACAAGACAATTAGGATTTCATCTAAGGTGCAGCTGTCGTTTTTTAAATCTGCGCCTGTTGTCCGTCGTTAACATCGGATGACATCACATAACTTATGGACCTGTAATCCTACTACTAATCTGCGTTTTCGGTTGTGAGATCTAATTCAGTGGGATCAAATAGCGTGTACCGTGGAAACCTTTTGCCCAAAACTATGCAAACCTATGTATTAACTCAATGCATTTTGCGGCGCATTTTCAGTTTTTATTTTTGGTATGATAGTTGCTTATTGTTAACGTTGATGACCCTAGATTCAATTCGAGTCCGTTCTTAAAAGACAGACAACAGCCATCTTTTAGGAGGTCACTTGATATCTATTACACTTATAGTCATAGACTTATAGTTATAGGCCAAAACGTACGATGAAGTGGACCTGTGCTTTCAATTCTGGTGACCTCAAGTGACAAATTTTGTTTTCGAACATATTAATGTCATCAAGTCATCTGGGATGTCACAAGATGTTTATGAGCCGACATCTGTCTCACAATGCATTTAAAAAACGACATCAGCTCCACCAATTGAGTAAGTTTTACCATAGACGAAATCCCCAGGCAATAACTAAATAGGGATCAACACACATCACAGACATGTAACTTTTCTGAATGTGTTATTTTTGCCATAAACTTCAACAGTGATTCAGATAATAGGGCAGTACTTTATTGTTCAGTGTACAAAACTGAAAAAGGTTCACCAAGAACACCATAAACCTTAATAGCTCCTAAAAGCTACTTCAGTGTCATGTATTCTGACACTGTATTACATATGCTGTGACTTATGCTCAACAGTCGCCATGGCAATCATTATCAACAATAAAAGATATAAAGCAAAGCTAAGCAATTTAAATCAGTTGACAGGCAAGCATTTTAATTTTCAGTCAAAACAATGAGTTCAAATTTGAATGGGATTTTTCAAGAATGGTACAATTTTATTGCAATGGTCACATGGTCCAATTTTACTGCAAAGAGCGCAAGGTTCACAGCATACAGAAAATGGATGATGCACTTGGCAATACCCGTCAACTATCAACCACAAAAAGGGAGCTAATATTCCCTGTTACCATGTTGGGATGGATAAAATTTTCTTTAAGACTCATGCTCTGCTAATTAGGTCAAGCTGAAATTGCATACTTCATACTGAACTAAAACGAGTTGGAGCCAGTGAATCTTTTCGATGAAGCAATCAATGAACTACATTCAGTCTATGCCTTAAAAAGTCGTGAATAATTATGAATTAATTAATCATATTAAATCAAAGCAATGGTTTTCAAAGATGGCACAGCATGGGGCTTCTTGGCAAATGTTTATAAATACCAAAAAATCGCATATTAAAATCATGTATTTCTTCTTACTTTGTTCATGAAATTTACATTTTACCAGAAGGTAGAATGTACTCCTATTAAATTAAAACTCCATCCACAACTCTACTTCTTCTCCATCACAGACAACCAACAGTGGCTCCTTCTATATTGCAACTAACAAACTATGAACACTGTCTTCTTCAGTCCAGAGTATCATCACCCTCTTCCACATCTTTTAAACTGAGCAGTTCCACTTGACCATGACCTTTCAACTCTGACCTCACAAGGTCATCTACTTCCCGATAACATCCAGGATCAACAAGAAACACCTGCAAGAATATAACAAGAAATTCAAAGACAACAAAATCTTAAACAAAATCATTGGCCATTTTTCAGTATTAGAGATGTGTAGAATATCGGCAATGGATTGTGGGACACCGGAATTTCTAATCAACCAGAGAAACTACACCTACATTTCCAGTTAACAAATGGTATATGCAACAATTCATTCACCAGAAAAAATGTTCATGGATACTCATCAAAATTCACAACTAATTCTCGCTATTATACTGGGACAAGTGGTTTTTAATGGCAAATCTGTTTTTTTATTTTGCCCCTGTCTTAAAAAGTGATTGGAGTTCTCAACTAAGACAAGTTAGTACTTCAAATATGTTTGGCATGATTAGCAAGCTGAAAATTCTCTTGTTTATTATCCAACCTTGAAGTTGAGGATGTTTAGGCCACTGCAAATGCTCTAAACTTTTTGTTAAGTTTAGTACAGTCTAAAAATACATTGAACACACTGTAAGCGTGAAATAAAAGAAGTGTATTCATACTAGTACTCACTAATTCATACTCGTCTTCATTATAATGATCTTGTTCTACTTTGCTGGCTAACTTTTTAAGCTTCTTATTCACTTTCTTGGCATCCTTGGCTGCAAAAAAATCAAATATTGTGAGTCAATTACAAGGGTCCCGCATTTGGAGAACCAGTTTTCTGCACTGAATAACAGGTATGAAACTGGTTCTAAAAATCCGGTACCCGTATGAGTGATATTGCCTAAACTAGCTGTAGTTCCTTAGTCAAATTGGAGATGATTTCAAGGCGTTGAAATAACTGTCATTTCATTAATACTTGCGAGCAGGCTCTACATGTCGACTTGTCAAGGTGTGTCATTTTATGTGCCGACAATGATCTAATAAAAATGACGAACTATCAGTTCTTTTCAAACCCATAAACCACTTCTCACCTGAGTAAGGAACAAATTGAGACCAACTTTATAGCAGTAAGTGGTTTAAATCAAAAGTTCACTTCTTAGACAGAATGGGTTTAAAGCCACTTTAAACAAGACACAATGAATTGGTGTTCATACCAGACTGCAGACACTACTAAGAATTCCTTTTTGTTTGAGTTTCACAAAAAATTGTTGTAAAAAACTAACGTTAAGCTAAGTGCTTAATCTACAAANCTGTCTTAAAAAGTGATTGGAGTTCTCAACTAAGACAAGTTAGTATTTCAAATATGTTTGGCATGATTAGCAAGCTGAAAATTCCCTTGTTTATTATCCAACCTTGAAGTTGAGGATGTTTAGGCCACTGCAAATGCTCTAAACTTTTTGTTAAGTTTAGTACAGTCTAAAAATACATTGAACACACTGTAAGCGTGAAATAAAAGAAGTGTATTCATACTAGTACTCACTAATTCATACTCGTCTTCATTAAAATGATCTTGTTCTACTTTGCTGGCTAACTTTTTAAGCTTCTTATTCACTTTCTTGGCATCCTTGGCTGCAAAAAAATCAAATATTGTGAGTCACTTACAAGGGTCCCGCATTTGGAGAACCAGTTTTCTGCACTGAATAACAGGTATGAAAATGGTTCTTAAAATCCGGTACCCGTATGAGTGACTATTGCCTAAATTAGCTGTAGTTCCTTCGTCAAATTGAAGATGATTTCAAGGCTTTGAAATAACTGTCATTTCATTAATACTTGCAAGCAGGCTTTACATGTCGACTTGTCGAGGTGTGTCATTTTAAGTGCCGACAATGATCTAATAAAAATGACGAACTATCAGTTCTTTTCAAACCCATCAACCACTTCTCACCTGAGTAAGGAACAAGTTGAGACCAACTTTATAGCAGTAAGTGGTTTAAATCAAAAGTTCACTTCTTAGACAGAATGGGTTTAAAGCCACGTTAAACAAGACACAATGAATTGGTGTTCATACCAGACTGCAGACACTATTAAGAATTCCTTTTTGTTTGAGTTTCACAAAAATTGTTGTAAAAAACTAACGTTAAGCTAAGTGCTTAATCTACAAAACACCAATAATTAGAAATGGTTGCCAGGTCACTTCATCGTCACTGTAAGCCGTACCTGTTGCTGTGACCCTTAACCTCATTTGGGCACGTGCTATTGGAAAAGTGTCAGTCTCTTTAAGTTTCTTGATCACCTCCAAAGCCTGTAAATTACACCAATAAGTAGACTATTATAATAACATGCAAACAGCAGACCAAGTGACAAGTACAGCGCGAGTGCTCAGAACTGAGATTTGTTTCATGAAAAGGGACTTAAAACTTAAGACAGAAATTTGGTGTTAGGCTTCATTTCACAATTACCAAATTAAGGTTTAATAATTGTGTAATTATTAGCACTGCACAGCTGGAAACAATTTGTACAAATTTGATTCGTAATAAACAATGATGGGTATATTTTCAGATACTTAATTAAAGCCTACCTTCAATGGAATTTTGTTATTTTAGATGTATTAGGCTAACCAGATAGTCCTAACAAAGCTCTAGTAAAATAAGAAAACGCGAGTTCAATCACGCAAATGTAAGTCCGTCTAATGATAGGTGAACCTGCCTTTTCATGCCATGTTGCATCACTGTGAGATCCCAGCACAAACAACAAAAGGCCGATAACAGTTGTATTGAATAGGGGTCTGAATAGAACACCATTGCGTGCGGATGTCATTCGCAGATGTTCGAATGAAAAGGTGATTCTAGCAGTGACGTAGACAAAAGCAAGCCAATACGCCTAATGGTTCGTTACATTTGGCAATTTATTGCAGTAGTTGGCTCAGAGCAATGCTCTTCACATACTGTAGGAACCAAATTTACTGGTGTTACCATTGAAGATAGGCTTTAAATCGTTTGATAAATGTTAAGTGAGTTTAAGCTACTTTTCAGAAATAGTTTTGTGAAGCGCAAGACCAACTTCCTGTCTTTAGCCAGTCACAGTTGTATGTTTCTTGGAAATGGTTTCTCGCGAATTTCATAAGATCACACAACATTATGTGTGCATCTTGTTAAGCATCAACTAGCAAAATGGCTACCATTAAAGTGACTTGGCAAGGCTGCAATGTCGAATTATGAGAAAAATTCACGATAACTGTTCATTGACCAAAGATTTTTGGTTGCAAGTATCTCACCAGTGTCTAGCACTTCTACTCCTGTTCTGAAACACCCCAGAACAATTTTTTTGGTAAAAAAACTCTTCAGTTTGGAACAAAACTAGTTTCTAAAATTGGCAGTTTTCAATCTGTCTACGGCTACTCACATTGCAGCAAATTGTGAAAATTCTAATATAAGTTGTTTGGTTACTTCCTCCGATGTTACTTTTGTAGAGACTCCTGGCGACACTTTTTACTTCCAGGAAATCCTACAAACTCTGAGAAATTGTAATTGTATTCTCACATCCAAAAAACTTTCCTAATATGGAAAGAGCTCACAAATTCTGGTAAAAAATAATAGTTGAAACTGCCATTTTTCATTTTTCGACTTCTTCTGAATGCTGTTTTTTGAAAATATTGCCTGGTCGTAACTATGATAAAGAGCCTGAACATTATAAAGCATTAATTTGTAGCTTCTAATCTTTTATGAAAAAATGAGAAAATTTCTCTTGTATACCCTGTCGTATCTCAAATTGATGAGATTTTACAGTATCAGCCCATGAGCACATATTTGGGGGAAGGGGCTGTTTGCGAAAACTCTTGGTACCACAAAAGAAGACCTGTTGCTTGGCACTTTTTGTAGGCTTCACAGAGAAGTGGATGTCCTTCATGGCTTTCTCCAATAGCGTTACAGTGTAAGGCCTCTTGGATTCTGGGTTCACACACTTGTCACTGACAATTGTAGCAATGTCACGAAACATGGACTCTAGTTGGGCGTGGCGCTCTTTCTCCGAGACTTGTAACTCACCCTTAGCCAGAATCTGAAATGCATTTCGAAAGATTCACAACTGCAACTTAACTTTAATGGAGGTTGTGCATGCATGTACCTGGCTCACAAAATAGCGATACTATAATGAGAGGACACATTTATATTTGAACAATGAATCTAGATTTGTTTCAAGTTTGAAATGAGATGAATCAACAGTTACATTCAATTGTATATGAAAATTTTCGTTAAATGCAACACAATTGAAAATAAAACTTTCTGACTAAAAATGACATTTGTGGCATTGTTAGGCTTCTCAATCCCTGCGATTGAATGATGTCAAAATAGCCGGACTTAGAAATCACTTTTTGAAATATTTTTTGTCATTTTTTAGGTTCTAGTTGGAAATGCGCACCGCAAACAGATTATTGTTTCATAATACGCAATGAAGATAAATGTGATTAAGTTTAGATCAGGTGTTAAGAATATCAGTAAGCAGTACAGGCTTTCCTGTTAAATAATTTATATTACTAAAAACCCTTTCTGGTGCCATCTTTGTTCTGGTTCACGATTTCGGGTAGAAACCTTTGTTTTTCATTTTCACATACATTGAGTTGGCGTTCCCGAGTACATGTGTTAAAATCGTGGACCCAAGAGAGTTCACTGATTACTTCAACGGGAAGATGAGAAAGTTCACTGATTACTTCAACCGGAATATGAGAGAGTTCACTGATTACTTCAACGGGAAGATGTGTCGCCATTGTTAACCTGATTTAGTTCAGTTTAAAGTTTGCACCTTGACCTTGACCTAATTAGTGCTTTGTGGGTCTTCAAGTTCAGGCCACGACCCAGATATGTAAGATTGTCCGACAATGAACAAACACAGATTTTTTTGACATTTCTCCACTGCAGTGCTACAAAAGATGATGGCCCTAGACTCCATCAGGATACACGCATGAAGTTTCACTCGAGTGCAGCACAGGGACTACCAGAACCATTACCTGTAAGCATATTTCAGACTGGTTGTCTGTTCCAAAAGATTTCATCAGATCATCCTTCTTGGCTCCTTGTCCTTTTGAGACGTTCAGGAAAACTGTGTGTGTTTGAAGCACCTCATCAATGTCGGTCTCACTGAAAAAGTACACTAACCTAAATCAAATGCTATATGAAAAGAAAACTCTGTTTGGCAGCTAAACAAATATCATAAAGCTCAATACTCAAACACTCTAAATCAAACTATGGAATCGGAAATTAAAGACGAGTATTGATTTAATAAATATCATTTATGCATTAAAGACTAAACCCCATTCAGTAACAGACACTTTACAATAAAATGACAAACTATTGAAGTAAGCTGTATTGGGAGAAGCCAATGGAAGTATTTTGAAGACAAACACAATTTACAGTTCGTGAACTTAACATATTTAGTTCCCCCGAATGCGAGGTCAGACGAGACAGACTTAATTTTGGGATGTTTGCCAAATGGAATTGTCACTTACACTTTATTTCTCCATGAAGTTACTTTATTAGGATAGCAGGCTATCTCAAATCGTTTGCCTCCTTTTTTCATGCGTACAACAGCCACATTTGTGAGCCGCTTCTGATTTGTGGGGGTGAATATTGTAGCCATGGTGACTCTGAAAGCAATACAACAAGACACACAATGACAAAATATTCGTACAATGGTTGTAATTTCTAAGATATCAGTGTAACTAAGCTGTTGACAACACTTCTAGGATCAACTGATACACATGTTGCACCAGAACGTCATTAAAAACCACACCTTTCCTTGACTCCAGCTTTAGTAAGTCAGTAGGTTACCAGAGTTAAAAATTGCCGTCATTCCCTTATAAATTCTGCTGCAAAATATGTGGCGCGATCCCAAGAGTTGGCTTTGAGTGCCATAAAATAGAGCATCACACCATCACCAATTGACTATGCATGGAAAGAGAACCAGTACTATTACCAGTATTTCATAGTAGTAGTACATGGTTGTATGTTTAAGAAACATTACATCTCGAGCACCTGAGGTTATGTCTGCTCTGCAATAAACCTACATTCACAACAACGGTTACGCCTACGTCTATGACTATGCCCACGGATTCCAGCACTAGACAAGCACAGCACTGCGTGTGTGAGTCACTGTGAGTGAGAGCAGATAGTGACAAAACAGCTGCCTTGCTTCAACTTCAAGCGGCAAGCCTTCAAGGTGCTTCTCCAATGGAAATGTAAATGCACCTTAATTTTTCGCTTTAGACTAGGTATCGAGACTGTATACACTGGAAGAAGACGAAGTTTACTTACGACTACGTTGTGCAATCAAGGGTACCGTGCTCCTGAAATAAATTGCCACTCCATTTCAACCGGAAGTACCGAAGCGCTACCTGGAGTCTAGACCGAAAAGTAAACTTTTGACTGGAAAACAACAATAAACATTGTTGCCGGTTCGTCCTGAATTTAGCGTATTGTTTCCATTTGACATGTTCGAAAATGGTGCACCACGATGCCATGGGAACTAGAGTCTGGATGGGTATAAAATTTTCCTCGCTACTGTTGCCTGATTGAATTTCCAGGGCGATGTAATTGCCTAGGCCTGTACTACACTGTTCTGATGTGCGCTAATACCATCGTCTCGACTGGCGCCAGTAGTGACTGTAGAGTTAAGTAGAGATGATGGCCATCCCATTGGCCCTCTATACGCTAGAAGCGAATTATGCTTCGCACTGATTTAATCGTCCAAGTCCTGTTGCTATAAGTGCCTTTTGCCCATAGAGGGAAGCCTAAATTAGGTCCATTGATCATGATTGATGTCTTTACTCTTCTACTTGCTCGAACAAATACTCCCGTAATCTGCGCTGCTCATGCCAAGGGATATGGCATCATATCCCTTAGCGCAAGCAGTGTAAAAATGGGCTTCCTAAGGTGTCCCTCCACGCGCTAAAGGTACTAATAACAAACCGACTTTGATTGTTTAATCAGTGTGAGGCATAATTCGCCCAAAAGCTTCCGGTGTATAGAGAGCCTATGGGATGGCCACCAGCTTTACTGCAGCCAGTTGAGATGGCAGTACTGTTTATAATTGCGCTAGACAGTACCACAGTCTCAACTGGCCCTAGACACGCTGACCATTCCATAGGGCTGTCACATGGCAGAAGCTTTTCAGTGAAATATGCCTGACACTGATTAAATCATCAAAACAAGTAGCATTTTGCACATAGAGGGACACCTTAGGAGGCTGTTGATGTCTCTTCCCATTCCCGCAATCAAATTTTTTCCAACAAGTCCTTCATTCAGTTGCCCAAATCGGCAAGTGGCCATTTTTACACCGTGCTTCACCAGGGAGCATGACGCCATGCCCCTCTGTTAGCAGGATTCATAGTCATCAATATACATTCACTAAATTTCTTGTTTTTTCAGTGTTATAGAGGTGTACCATAGCATCATGTTCGCCAAGCCTGACCTAAACAAAAAGGGAAACTTTCTCGATCAAGCAAAGGCTGCCAGACGGGAAAGACATGAAGAAAAACGCCGAGATGAAATGTGCACTAAGATACAGGTGACACTGGCTTGGTCATTTTGTTGATTGTATTGCAGAACCAGTGCTTTCCTCAGTTCACTGTCCATCAGGGTAGACACTGGTTTCTGTTATTAAGCATGCTGAAGCAAAATCTGTGTTCAGTCCAACTAAACTTGGTTGTATCTCTTTCCGTAATTGTTAGTGTTGCCATTCACGCCAACAGTTAAACCTGTTGTATCCTTAGGTCATGGTTCCAATTCACCCCAGTTTGTGTCTTATTGCGCCATTGTTTCCAACAAGCTTTGACTGCAGCGCCATCTACTGACTTAAAACTTTTATAACTGCTGTGTTCACAACAAGTTAGAACAGTTAAAACCTCTGGCTAAACCTCTCTCACCAGGAGTTATAACCGTGATACAGTTAAAACTTTTAAAACCAGTTGTTTTAAAGTGTTCATATGGAGAGTTGTATCCTTTAGATCAGTTTTAAGAGTTTTAACTTCTTTGGTGTGAACAGGGCATAAGTCTGATAACTTAAACTAATACGTTTTAATGACCAGAACATAATATGTCAGAAGACATAGCCAACACTAACAAAAGACTGGCTATGAAAAGATGGCCACAGGTTTATCACTATGATATTCACAGCTCACTATACGCAAGGGAATAGCAATGCTGTGTTTGTGCTGTGCGCTTTCTGGGCTTTTATTTGCATGCTCCCAGCTAAGGGGCGGCACAACGGATGCTTCTCAGCAGTTGAGGGTCTGCTGATCAGCAAATGAGGTCCATTTTATCCCAAATCACTTGATTTCTAATTGATTAACATTGATATGTCACAACTGGGGTGGAAAAGTTGGTGTCAACCATTGTTAAGGGATGAAGGTTTCAACTATGGGGGCCCAAGGGCCAAGAATTCTTGATGATTAGGGGCCTGTGTTAAAGAGCAAAGGTCAAAGCTTCACTGATTGCAAATTGTGCACCCACCTGTTTTAAAAGTTGTTTTGATGTGTAAATGTACCCCCTTTATTTGAATCTACTCTCTTAGAGAAGTCACCTGTGTGCAGTGCTAGTAAAAGTCTGTGATGACTTCTTTCTGAAAACTGCTTGTAAATTTTAAATTCAGGCTTACTACCGAGGTTACTCAACTAGGAAGACATTGAAGTGTGCTGTTAGGTAAGTAGGTTTGTTAACTCTATTTCCTATTAAAACGTAAATAAAAGAAGATTGGTTTGAGACATGCTAATTTAAGAGTGGAGCTTTTGTTAAAAATTGATGTTACGACCATTAGCACTCCACCCAAATAATAATTTTCAGTTGTTGCTTTCTATTTGTGATGGCGTGGTTTAATAATGACTTCCAATTATGTGATATGTCTTAAAACCATCTCGCTAAAGATTCTGTTCTGTTCTAGGAAGGAACTTGCCTCATTGCTAAAGATCCCTGACAACTATGATGGGGATTACAAGCCAGAGCTGCATAGTGCAGCTCGGGTGTTTCAACTCCTTCAGCGCTACCTGGTCCTTCACAAGACTAATGCTAATGAGCAGGTGATTGCTTCTACTGCTTCTATTTAGTTGTCTGGTGACAAACAGAGAATCCAGAAGAACCCATAAATATGCTAAAATTTAAAACTGGTCAAGCCAAGGTCTGCATGACATATTGGTAAAGACTCGATTTGGGTCAAATTTAGTAATTACCCAAAATAGCCATTTCTTAATTTTCAAGAGGTTCCAACATTGCTCTGAATATCTTCATTTTTTTAAATGTCTACTGGAAGCTGTGGCACTGAACTTGAAAGTAGAAAAACATTAATCTTGTGCTGTATCTTTTATGGATAAAATTAGAAAATAAAATTTCACTTGTCCGTCTCTATCCTAAATTGGTGAAGTTTTGGTGTTTTTGGTAGCAACTAGTTACGCAAGATTCTGTATGAACTAAGAGATGATTAAGTTGTAGTAAACATCTGTTATGTATTAATACTCTATTTAGGTAATGGGCATGGTTACTTCCCAGTGGAACTAATCCTCTTATCTGGTCAAAGTGTCCCTTGAATGTGAACAATAGGGGCTTGCTGGTCTGTCTCTCCTCTGATATATAAGTTAACTTTGTCACCAGACTTGAGCTCTGAATAAGTGCAGCGATCCGTCTCAAGGCAATGGCTGTGTTACACTTTTCAAAGGTCTGCATATGCAACAAACTTTGATGTGGTGCAAATTGATGTAACACAAAATTTCCGTTTTGTCACCCTTTTTGGAAGAGTGTAAAGAGTGTGTGGTTACCTTGTGCTGGGTCAGTTGTCCATTTAAATGCACAGTGTACAAATGATGGTATTTATCATTCAATTAAATTTTCTTGATGGTTATTTTTGTTGAGATATTTTTGAAAGTATAATTCCTCTATTCTCCCATATTGTTGAGAATTTTTATGGTGATTTTTGCTCTTGTTAGACGCTCTACCTTATGACATGTTTTATGTTTCCTTTTTCCTAATATGAACAAAAAAGCACATTTGGTTTTGGGTCTGTTTCATGAAAAGTGGCTCAATACTTAGAAATTTAGTGTTACTCTCCTCAGAACTATTTCTGAGAGATAGTTAAGTCTTACTAGTTACAGAGATAATTTTTATGAATTATTTCTTGAATGTGCTACACTGATAATTATTATACTAAACAGGTTTTCAGCAGCTGTGAAGTCGGAGCTAACACCAAATTTCTGCCTTAAGTCACTTTTTAGGGATCGAACCTCTGGTCTTTACACCGGCTGAAAAAATGCTCACTCGCATCAGTTTCAGAGTAAGTCTTGTGCTTTTTTTGAAAAGCTGCACAAGGGCACTTAAGTAAGGATAAGCAAGGTTTGGAGCGCATGACTTGCCAATGTATTAGCAAAAAAAGAAATCCTGTATCATTTTTGCTCATTCCAGGTTAATTTTCTTTTTTAAAAAGGTGGGTAATTAAAAATACTGATTCGATTTTCAAAAAAGAAAACAGACCAGAACCAGATATGCTTTTTTGACCTAATGGAATGAAAAAAATGTTGTGAGCTAATTTTCTTATGAAGACATTTTTTATTGCAGTGTTTTGACTTCATATGTAAATATCTACTAATGTCCATGGAATCTGAAGATCTTAAGGTGAGTATTTGTGACTTGAGGGCTTGAATAGTTTTCACAAAACCTCATGAAAGATTGCTAGGATATCGTAATAAGGCAGTAATTAAACCATTTGTGATTTGAAAGAAGCAATTAAAGCAGCCATAAACTCGCATTCTACCCAAGAAACAAAGTTAGGATTTAGCCCACTTATCGCTATAAAATGGCAGGTCTCAACTTGTTCCTTACTCTAGTGAGAAGTGATATCCTGGTTTTCAAATCACTGGCAGATCGTTAATTCTTGCGACTATGCTCGTCACATGAAATGACACACTGTAGCAAGTCTACGTGGGGAGCTTGGTCTCTAGTAACTGTCAGCTCTGTTGAAGTCCTGGAATCACCTGCAATTTTCATATTAGTTGGTAAGTGGTCCAAATCAAAAGTTTCATTGATTTCTCTCTTGGAAGGCGGATTTTTAGCTGCTCTAAAAATAAACTTGTTCACCTCATGTTTTTTCGTTTTTACTGTCATTTACTGATACCGTCTGTTCTGATTTCAGAAGAGTTACGTTTCTCTGGCCTTGTCTAAAGATCACATGTTACTTTGGATTCATCAGATTAAAACAATACTGTTAAAGTGTTGTTCGTACTTAGATCAACTCAAGGTGAGTCTTGGCTCTCAGTTATAAGGAAATGTCAGGGCATATCTCTCCAATAATTTTTACCTAGTAAGCCCAGACTCTCAATATGTGGACAGTTTTCTCTTGGCTAGCTGTTGTTACGTCTTTTGTATTTTCTATACTTTTCGTTATGAAGTAAAGCACATTAAGATAAGTATACATTGTTTGAACTCACATGCACAGGCCTACACATTCACACATACGAGGGAACCAGAAAAAATATATAAACAGTGGTGATATAGGGGCCTGTTTTCTATTGAAATCGCTGTGCTGCAGTTCTAAGAAAAAGATCTCTTCTACTCATAGCCTTTAAATACCTTTTTAAATCCTGTCAAAGCTGGGTGTGTCCTTCTTACACCTCTGTGGGCCTGGTCTTGAGAATATGAGATTCTGATTGGTGAATGACATCCGAGAGATTAGTTACTGAATACGCTTACCGTGCGCTACTTATTGATAATTGACCTTTAGATAACTGACATATTTAAGAATGCAAATCTAAAGGTCCCAGGCTAGTGACTGATCTCATTGCAACACTTGCTACGCTAGGGATAAATTGCTTTAGAGCAGCTGTAAACTAACACATTCATCCACGAAGCAAACTTTTGATTTAAGCCACTTGCTGCTATAAAGTTGGTCTCAACTTGTTTCTTACTCAGGTGAGAAGGGGTTTATGGGTTTGAAAAGAACTGACAGTTTAGTTGTCCTTGAGACAATGCAACGCCACACAAAATGACACGCCATGTCAAGCCAACTAGTAGAGTTTGGTCTCGAGTAATAACAAATTGTTTCATTCTTTTGGTGCTTTTAATTTGACTAACAAATAAATTAAGACCAATTTCACAGCAGTATGTAGTTTGATTGAAAATTTTTGTGATGGTAGGCAGGCATGTTGATAGCTATTCAATGTGTTGTATTATGGTATAGTTTGGTATTATTTTGCAGCCTGAGTCGGCCTCCGACCTTCGGTCCATCACGGTTTACCTGCACATGTTGCTCACATTCACAAGCACTGCAACGTGGAAGGTTTTCAAAGGGAAGATTGGCGAGGCACTCAAGAGTGGGTTGAACCAACTGTGCTCAAACTTAATGGGAGAGCTACACAAAAAGGGCATGTACTCTGTGTTTAAGGTATGCATTAAAGTTTTCCCAGGATGTTACTCATTACACTGGTCGCATTGCCAAGATCTTTATTTCGGAAAGATATTGAACAACAAACAAGAAATTTAAATAAAAAGAGCATCTGCTCCATGTTTGTTTGAACCTTATTACACTGTCTATAGCCACGGCTTTTAATTTCGATAGATTATGCAAGAACCTGACTTTTATAACTCTCGATTAAGTCTGAGTAAACATCTATTGTATAGCAATACTGTGATGGTCACTGGGATACTCATCTAGCTTTGGGTTCAAGTCAAGTCAATATTTATTTGAAGTAAGTTTTAAAACTGCTCCTTTCACCGACAATAAAGTAGCAATAGAGAGTCACGTTGATATCCAGTGATCTCTGTCCTCTAATCTAATCAAGTTGACCACTTAATGAGAACAATGTAGGCTTGGTGGTCTGTCTCCATTCAGTAGAGGAGTTAGCTGATCACAAGGGAGTAGGCTACTGACTATGTGTTATGATTCATCTTCGATGCCTATTGTTTTGAATTGCTTGAGTTGCCCTTTGATTGTTTGTTGCCTTGGATTCTCTGATTAGTTGTGAATACTTTTTGAACTGCTTCATCGGTGACTGAAACTAAGAATAGAAAATAAGTAGACAGTAGGGTCATATCTTTTGACGTTTGATCAGTTTGTGTCGATTTTCAGACACTCTAGGAGTTGAAATGTATAGATGTCTTGACTTCCAAGATTCGTTCAAAGGAAGTCTTCACCATGATCAGGGAAAATTAGAATTATAGAATTTTATTTGGTCACTTCATGGATCAAGTCTTCTTGTGTAGAATGTTTGTTTTTCGTGTTGTAGAACTTGTTGATGAGAGGCTTAGCTAGGAAGCAAGTCACTTTAAAAAGAGCTACTTTATCTGCAATCATGACTATTTCTTTGAGGTAAGTATAAGTTATATGTAAATAAGACATTCATTTTACAGCTAGATTCAGTGAGCTATAATTACGCTCAGTTACACTCAAATAACATTGCATCTGGTCGGTTCATCAGTCCATTACTGAATTGCAGCTGATGAAAAAATGGTGTGTTGGTGGACATCACAATTGTGTCCATGTGTTAACCATACATCCTGACATTACATTTTCCTTTCAGACCACTAGTAGCTGCCAACTATTCTCAGCACCTGATGACAGTGTTCACTCTACAGGTCTTGGCTATACCTGCTCTCATTCACCACCTGTCAAACTTAGCTTCGGAGGTACTGGATAATATCAGCCGATCCATTGTATTATGTAATATGTAGTAAACAGTAGAGATACATCCATTACAGTTACTGTCAACCATTTTTTATTATTGCGATAATTCATAAGTAAGGTGATGTAATAATAATATTGTTTTTAGCTCTTCGTATGTTTATCTTTCATCTATGTGTAAAGTCTGTCATCACAAAACTCTTGTCTATTTATTGTAAACGTCGTAACAGGTATTTTCCTGCATTTACGTTTCTAGGTTTTGTCAAGTCTGGTCAATTCTGGATTGTTTGCTAAACTCCTTGACTTCCTATGTGAGTCACAGAACATGCGGATCGTTTGCAGTACACTGGAGAGCAACTATACTCTGTGTCTGCTTGGTAATCACCAGCAACATTTACTTCTGTTCACTTGAACCAGTTTTATAAAAGTTTGCAAACCACAAAAGCATTGTCAGTACTAATATACATCACGTTGCAATTTCGGTAACTATCCTTTAGTTTTGGGACACTGAAAAATTAATTATTTTGTTCTTGGTCAGATCTTGTACCAAATATTAGAAATTGTCAATATTGTTCATTCCAAATTCTAGAGACTGTCTCAAATTGAAAACTGTTAACCAAGCTATGCAAAGCATTTGTCATTGTGCATTAGCCAATAATGTAACAATCAAAGTTCCTTGAGTTGCAATACGTATGTATCAGTGACTGGGATCCTATGTAATTTCGTCTTACATTTTATGTAAAATTGATGTCTTTAACAAGAATTGAAACCTCAAAAACTAAGTCCTTCAAAAAACTTTCTTGCAATTGTCATGATGTGACTAAAAGCTGTCAAGAAATCTTTGTCAAATACTGTATACAGTGTCGGACACTATATATTCTGCTAGGTGCTAGAACACTGTTCTTTTCCCAGTAATTGATTCAGGCTTTAAATGTTAGTGGCATGTAAGTTCTCTTGTATCAGCAGGTTTAATGACTAGATAATGCATGATTTCCCTGTGGGGACTATCCCCTGTTTTGTCATTATATGATAGTTACCTTTACTTTTCAGCTAACATTGTTCAGTTAGGGAGTCAAGAAGGTGACAACCTTATTCCTTTGAAGGAGAAATTTACAGTAAGTCGCTGCAGAAACTTGTTTGGAATTTTTCACTGGTCAAAACATAATTAGTGTCCAAAAATATCCCTAACGCTGATAATATTTATAATTTGTTGTAAATGTCTTGAAAAATTAAAATATGACACCTGAATTTGGTAATTAAAACAAGTCAATTTTTTTTTTTAAGTGGGGTCAAAATTTTCTAGTACGCAAAGTTTCTTCAAATTAGAACACAATATGGCGGAACATTGAAATTTTTATTTTATCAGGATTTACGAGTATTAAACAAGAAGACTATTGTGCTTTATTATTTGAAAACTTTATGTAGTACATCTGTCATCAGTAAACACACAATGAAATTTTTAACATTTTTGGCAGTACAGTGAGCGTTTGACAGTTTTGGCCATTATTTTTGCTCAAATTTGAGGAAACTACCTTACAGGTGATGCCATTCCCCAATCACTGTCTCTGAATGATCAATAATGGTTTGGATTTCAATAACTCGAACCACAAGCTTGTTTATTTTTACTAGCGGTTTTTTGTTTGGAGACTTGGGAATTTAAATCATTTGTTAGTGTTAACGCCGCTACATTCTACTGTCTTGCCACACAATAGGTTGAGTTGGTTTGTGTTGGTATTGGTGTTGTTATTTGAACCTGTATTTTAGAATATCTAAATGCCCCTAAAATATGCTGAGTGTAAGTAAAGAGTTGTGTAGCATATGGTGTAAGTGATGATGACTGTTGGTGACTTGATGTTCCAGTTTGTATTGACTACACTTCTGGAGAACTGTGATAAATGTTTGAAGAACAAGGAGAACAAAGCTACACACTGGCATCCTGTTCTTGGCTGGTTGTCACAGAAATCTGATCAGAGGTGAACATTGCCTTCTAATCTTATTTGTAATCTAACACATTGGAGGTTCATACACAATATACCTTAAGTTTGTACATACCTAGCAATAGTTACTAACCGGGGACCTGGATTTTGAGAACCAGTTTAAACACACGTTATTCTGTGGAGACAACTGGTTCTCAAAATGTGGGACCCCTGTACGTGTCTTTTATCCAGACCAAATCCTAACTGTAACCCTATTCATTAACGTGTGAAATTTACCTGACATTTTTCCGCAGTCCCTACCATCAGCTTGGCGTTATACGCTCACTTTTCGGTATAAATTGAATACTAGGTTGTTATCAGGATGTCCTTTGGGGACATTTCACTCTTTTGCCCAATAGTCTTGTCTCATTTTTCTGACGAGTTAACAACTACTGGGATGGTTGCACCGCTCTGCCGCACAAGTTGATTCTGCTCTTACACAGTGTTGTGGGAAAATTATACTACATGCACACAGAACGGGTTGTTACCAGCAAGTCCATGTTTGCAGGAATGTGTTCTTAAAGATCTTAAATATCCTCTGGTAAAAGTTAAAATCACACTTAAGCCTTCTTTGTTGATTTCTCCCAAAACTTATTTACCCAAAATAGCAAAACCCATAATGTTATATAAAAATCTTAACTCTAACAATCAATGCAAACTGTCTTGTATGGTTAAGTAGAAGTGGAAAGATTATCCATAGGCTTAAGTTTCAGTCTAAAATTGGAAAAAATTATGTAGTGATGCGTGATTAATTAAATTCTTTATGGGTTTGTTAGGCCTCCTGTACTTACGTTCTTTCGCGAATTGTATAGCACATGATTCTTCAGATATGTAGCTACATGCTTTTTAAAACTAAGCAAACTTTGGTAATAGGTCTTCATTCAAATTTTTTTTTTGAAAATGTGACGTGTATTATGTCATGGGTTGTGGATAGAGAGAAAGAATATGACAGGACCACAGTCAATTCATTTATTCCAACTCAGTACACAAGTACAGCTCAAACACGACTGATCATCATGAATCACTCCCTATTTACACAGACACCTAACACATGGTTTCCACTCCCGTTGTCCCACCATAACCGAGTTCATTGCTCCATCTGACAATCAAAATGTGATCCAGACAGTTGCTCACAGGTCACAAGGCTTTATTTCATTAAACCGCAACAAACTAAACATTGCCCGTTACCCATCTTGTCTGATTTATTAACAAAACATGTTTGAACTAACGAAACCTTAACTACATTTTCAAAACAATGTATTTCAGCCTGTATGACGCCATGCCTTCTGTGATGACCCAGTTACAACTACTCTGGTGCAATAACCTTATCAGTTACATGTTCAGTGACTTACTTACATATACTCAAGCACAGAAGACAACCAACGAAAAGGCAG
This sequence comes from Phoronis australis, assembly GCA_002633005.1. Lineage (NCBI taxonomy): Eukaryota > Metazoa > Phoronida > Phoronidae > Phoronis > Phoronis australis. The sequence continues at coordinate 186,056 of NMRA01000503.1, read as the reverse complement.
CCAATGAGCCAAGGAAAAAAGGTATAACTGATATTTGATTTTTGCCACAGTTGTATTCTCCAAATGTGATTACTATTGCGGAAGTATTGAATGATCGTACGCAAACAAATAGTACTTGTCCTTTTACCTTCATTGCCTACATAAAATGTAAAGTAAAAATTCTTACATTTAGAAGACAAATAGGTAGTCATTTTGTTATTTTTCAAAGCCATTTTGTTATTTTTAGCCTACTGCTTTGTGGTAAGTGTTCAAAATTTTATGAAATATGAATCTTACAGAATGTTGATTGACAGCTTCAGATAATTAATGTTAAAAACAAAGTAAAACTTCCTTGTGTTAAAGTTAGTTTTATCAACAAGTTTGACAAATATAAAATTCTACTTGCCAAATATTGTGTTCAAAACTGAAGAATGTTTATCATGAATAAAATGCGACCTTTGACCTACATCAGCTGTACTTGAAAAGTTGGCAACATTTTGTGTTTTTTTTAAATAAATACCAAGTTAATTGAATGTTAATACTTGTCACTGCACGATGACTTGGACACTAAAGTGAGTATATCTATTAAAAAATGTGGACAAATTTCAATGAGAATTCCTCCTTATCAACAAAAGTAACATTGTTTGAGAATCAGATTGCTTAATTCTTTTGCCAAGATGTCTGTTTAGAGAGGGATTCTCCCTTCCAATACCGTTACAAGCATTTTCAAATTATCAATCGATTTTAAAGGTTTTTGGAAGAAGATAACATCCAAGAGTTCGAGCAGTAAACTTCCTATGGACAGCACAATTGTTGTCAACACGTGTGCAGCCTGCCAACTCTATCAGACGGCGTTGATGACGATGTCACAGCTTAAAATGGACATTCTCGCTGGTATGATGTTTGTAATTAACTGCTTTGCAACCAGACGATAGTCACTTCCCCAATCCAATTGGAAGTATTTAGTCAAATTACTGACTAGTTGTTTGTGAAACGTATTCAAAGCCAAAGTTAACGTTCTTGTTACTGATTATCAAATTTTTACAAAACGTTTTCCCTTAGTTTTATTGGGAAGCTTGACATAATAAACTTCCACTTAGTCCACCGTATTGTTTGCTGAGCTGTTGAAGTTTTGGTTGTAGGTTTGAGTTACAATGCTGTTCTTCTACCCTGCTTGTGGGTGCTTGTGAATGACCTGGGACCCAACTTTGGACTGAAGACATTTTTGGAGACCATTTCTTCCAACCCGCTTCACGAATTGCATCCTATATTCCAACTCTTGATTCTGTTCTGTGAAACAGCCAGCCATTTACTCATGTAAGTATTATTAGCAAGTGACTCGTGAAGAACAAGCATCCAGCATTCAACTCTTAAGCATTTGAAAGCACAAAACAATTTCCATTAATCTTAGGTCAAATTCTAGTGGAGACGATGAGCCAAGTACAAAATATATGGTATATGCATGTTTATCCCACGCGCGTTGAATCTGTTGAGGGAAATATCTAATAAAGTTTTCCGTATTCACCTCTTGCACTACTTCAACAGCATCCTCTGACATGGAAAGTTCAAAAGGTAGGTCAATGTCTACTCGTCGTCTTCAGCTGGTTTGATCATCAAACTTTCCGAATATAGTTTAAAGTAATACAGTTGCAACAGCGTAACTAACACTCCACATGTAACCAGGCCCTAAACGTAAAATCTGGAACAAAACTGTTAATTATAAGACACTTTTTCTCAGTTTTCAATTGCTGAATAGTATATCGTCTGCAACTCAGGCGCCGATTCCTAGGAAATTAAAATATCAAAAATTGTTGTTTTTTTAACTATTTCCAGGAGATGTTACAAGTTCACTGCACAGTTGGCGTTGTTTTCATCTGTGTTATATCTTTTCAAGTAATAAATCGTCACATTTAAAACTGTTTCTTTTTCAAGAGAAAACTTGCAACATAACGCGTAAGTACATACATATACGATTTGATCCGCCACGTGAACAGTCTGGGCGAAGTATTTGAAAAATCTGCCGAAAAATGTAAGAAACTTAGGTATTCGAAGTGCATGGGATAAATACAAAACGTTTCAGTCTCGTTTGATGCGTGGAATAATGTCTCGTGGGATATTACTTCATGTACGCCACTCTCGGTATGTTTTGTGTATATACAGGTCATATGTTTGAAGCTGTGCCTATATCTGGAGTAATGTGCATACTCCTCTATGTGGTCATGTAACATTACTGTAGCATTTTTTGATGTGGCAGCCAGAGGTGCGCTCCATAAAGCAAGTTTCTTGTGAAAAAAGCAAGATTGTGCAAAGTGAAAGTGAGTGTTTCATAAATCCACTTGAGATCTTACTTGTAGATTAGCAAAATGGCTGCCATTAAAATTATTGGTGGACGAGGCATGAACGTTGAGCTACAGGAGAAAATTCAGGTTTTCATTCAATAAGTAAAACTTCCTTGCAATGAGTGTCTTGCCTTACGGCACGCACCCCTTTTTTGTTTTTCTCTAACCTGCATCTGATTCGTCTGTTGTGTAGCATCCTAGATGACATTGAGCTCTACGACCAGCAACAGCCCCTCAATCTACAACAGCTTGTGACTACATCATGCTTCATCAACCACTTCCTGTTCAAGGCCGTCTGGAACGGACTCATCAGTAAGTCCAAACTTATCGCAGCAATTTTTCTAGTGTATGAATCTAATAACTTTCCATTTCTTGAAATTCGCTTCTCTCATCGAACATGTATTTTGACACTAATTATACTGCTGATTTGTATACAGTAAAATCTTGCCAATTTTGGCCACAATAGCGCTTTCCTCTTTTTTCAAGGGCTTCTAACATTGTTCTGAATGGTCACAATTTTCCAAAATATTGTTTGTTGATATCTATGGTGCAGAACTTGAATATGACAAAGCATCATTTTGGCACTATATGTCATTTATGAAAAATGAGACAAATAAAATTTCTCTTGTGTGTCATATTGTGTCCTTAATTGGTGAGATTTTACTATTGTCCAGGGATCAATTCATATGGGAACAGGATTTCCACACCACGGCTCAACCACATTTCAGCACTTGAGGAATATAAAGTGTTACCTGTATCTCCTTTGTGAGATCTTTGTCTGATCTATCCTAGGTGTAAAGTCATATCAATATACAGCTTTGGATAAAAATTGAGGAAAACAAAATTTGACTAAAAACTGAAAAAGTGGGCATTGCCTACATCATTCACTATCAGTGTTGTGCTACGTTTTGATGTTCTGTCATACACAGCTAGAGTAGAAGACAAAAGTAATCAGACAAAATACCATTTTCCCTGTCATGATGGTTAATTGTGTTAACAGCAAAAATGACCGGTTGTAAATATTAGGACACCAAAATTCTAATTACAGAATGGCTCAGCCACCTCACTAACTTTCCTGGTAATTCCCCTGGATGTTATGGCAGAGTTATCTGGGTCATTTTGTCTGAATACTTTTTGCTTGTACTGTAGTTAGCTGGCTACGTCTGGATATATGCCTGGTGTTTTTTGTAGGGTGATTTTTCACTCACCACAAAAATAATGGCCAAATTAGATGTCACTTTTTGTATTTTTCAAAGGTTGATTACCTTTTTTGCAAATTACGAGAATTTTATCAAAAATGTATTGTGACTGTGCTTAATATGTGAAGAATTGCCTTAACAATAATTTTTTAGAAATTTTAGACAGAGACAAAAATTGACTGTGATACTGAAAATAAATAAATGCTGTTACGATTATACGTTAAGTGGGAGACTGCAAGTAAAACAATCAATACTTGTAAAACTGTTATAGAATAACAGCATTGGCAAAGAAACAACAAATCTATTTCAAAACTAATCTTTAAAAACAGTTTTGTGCAAACATTATCAGTATTCTCTATTGCTAGTCACTGACATAACCAGGATTCTCCCTGAGATCAACTGCTGCATTTAGACAATAGGCAACTATGGCTGTCAGTCTTCTATACTCCCTCAAGCCCTATTGCTGTACTTCAATGTTCAGTTTGATCAAATACTAGAATTAGTGTTCAATGGAATCCACCTTGCTGCACACCTGGCAGTGAAGTGAGGTAGTCACCATTGTTTTGTCTCACAAAAATAGATGCAACTGTTAAACCAGATAGGTTCTTGCATTATCTGTTACTGGCAAATATCTCTTAGGATAGAACTTGGCAGTGTTTGTAAGGTGAAGACCGTGGTATTATCACTGTCATGTGTAGTCACTAGTAATCAATGTGATGCCCTGAGTTTTAATGAAAAACAGCCATGTGCATTGTGAATAGTTCATTTTAGTGCTGTGTT
>NMRA01000503.1:109097-181716 GCA_002633005.1 Phoronis australis | reverse complement strand
CCAAGTCAAGTTATTTTTGAAATTCATCCTGGTACAGGAATTGGGGATAGTTAGGCCTATAAAAGATCTTTAACCCAGCCGCAGAGCGTCTAAAGCCGCGCACCGTACCAGTGACTGCTGGCAACTCATCGGAGACTCAACTTTAACATCCTTCGCCGCAGAGATAACAACTCTTGGGCTGTCTCCGATGAGTCCATTCTTTGTTGAATGATGTTTAGGTAAATAAATTGCCAATTTTGGCCACAATAGCGCTTTCCTCTTTTTTCAAGGGCATTGTTCTAAATGGTCACAATTTTCCAAAATATTGTTTCTTGATAGCTATGGTACAGAATTTGAATATGGCAAAGCATCATTTTGGCACTATATATCATTTATGAAAAATGAAACAAATAAAATTTCCCTTGTGTGTCATATTGTGTCCTTAATTGGTGAGATTTTACTATTGTCCAGGGATCAATTCAGATAGGAGCAGGGTTTCCACGCCACGGCTCAACCACATTTCAGCACTTGAGGAATATAAAGTGTTGCCTGTACCTCCTTTGTGAGATCTTTGTCTGATCTATCCTAGGTGTAAAGTCATATCAATATACAGCTTTGAGTGGGTAAAAATTGAGCAAAACAAAACTTGACTAAAAACTGAAAAAGTGGGCATTGCCTACATCATTCACTATCTGTGTTGTGCTATGTTTTGATGTTCTGTCATACAGAGCTACAGTAGAAGACCAAAGTAATCAGACAAAATACCATTTTCCCTGTCATGATGGTTAATTCTGTTAACAGCAAAAATGACCGGTTGTAAATATTAGGACACCAAAATTCTAATTACAGAATGGCTCAGTCACCTCACTAACTTTCCTGGTAATTCCTCTAGATGTTATGGCAGAGTTATCTGGGTCATTTTGTCTGAATACTTTTGGCTTGTACTGTAGTTAGCTGGCTACGTCTGGATATAAGTGCGTGGTGTTTTTTGTAGGGTGATTTTTCTCTTACCACAAAAATAATGGCCAAATTAGATGTCACTTTTTGTATTTTTTAAAGGTTGATTACCTTTTTTGTAAATTATGAGAATTTTATCAAAAATGTATTGTGACTGTGCTAAATATGTGAAGAATTGCCTTAACAATAATTTTTTAGAAATTTTAGACAGAGACAAAGATTGACTGTGATACTGAAAATAAATAAATGCTGTTACGATTATACGTTAAGTGGGAGACTGCAAGTAAAACAATCAATACTCGTAAAACTGTTATAGAATAACAGCATTGGCAAAGAAACAACAAATCTATTTCAAAACTAATCTTTAAAAACAGTTTTGTGCAAACATTATCAGTATTCTCTATTGCTAGTCACTGACATAACCAGGATTCTCCCTGAGATCAACTGCTGCATTTAGACAATAGGCAACTATGGCTGTCAGTCTTCTATACTCCCTCAAGCCCTATTGCTGTACTTCAATGTTCAGTTTGATCAAATACTAGAATTAGTGTTCAATGGAATCCACCTTGCTGCACACCTGGCAGTGAAGTGAGGTAGTCACCATTGTTTTGTCTCACAAAAATAGATGCAACTGTTAAACCAGATAGGTTCTTGCATTATCTGTTACTGGCAAATATCTCTTAGGATAGAACTTGGCAGTGTTTGTAAGGTGAAGACCGTGGTATTATCACTGTCATGTGTAGTCACTAGTAATCAATGTGATGCCCTGAGTTTTAATGAAAAACAGCCATGTGCATTGTGAATAGTTCATTTTAGTGCTGTGTTGTAATGTTTCAGACCCAGCAACTGCCGAAAAAGAGGTACTGTTTACCTCACTACATAACCTGCTAATGGTACTGTACGAGAGAGATTGTCGTCGCAGTTACTGCCCTGAAGGACACTGGCTGATTACGTATGTTACATAGTAATTTGTTATGATTGAAGCAATTGTCCATTTTAGAGATGAAGTAAAAGTCATTTATGAAGTGGATTACGATTATCTGAACCATTATAGCAAATGAAATCATAGTTGCGCATATTGCAACATGAAAAAGTGGCAGATGTTGATCAAGGATGACAAGCATGAAAAGTGTCTGTGGCATTTTTAGTCATGCCTGTGAAATGGAATGGGTAATATAATAGGGAAATAGTGGGAAATAAAAGGATCAACCATGTGTCAACACTATGGAGGAAGTATTTACTAGATACACAATATATTCTTGCAGGATGCGGGACAGATTTTCAAAAAGTGGGATTGTCCTTATTTGTGTAAGTCTCGCAACTAAGTTCTGTAAATCTTAGTTTTGTTAAGTCGGATGCTACTTTTTGAAAATGTCAGATATGCTGTTTCTTATTTGTGAAATGGTACATTGTCGGGCTGCCTATTTCGTATTCAACTACAGTATACATCATATGCTTAATAGGGATACAGCAATATTGATGAAATGTGTCTGTTGTGCATTATTTCCCTGCGGTTTCAGGGACACAAAGCCTGTTGTGTTTCTCCAAGAACTTGAAAAGGGCAGAAAGTCGGCCAAGCTATTGTTACAGAAGATGCCCCATATCATTCCACACAGAGATGTGAGATTCAGTTTTGATTAAATTTATTTATTAACTTTTAAGTTAAAAATCAAGTGCTACAAAACTAAAGGTTGTTTGACTTGCAATGTGTTAGATTTTTGTCCTGTGTTCTTTTTGTATGTATTTGATATATTTTTACGCTTAATTACTGTTTATCACGTGTCCAAATTATGTATCTCCATTTGACAAACACGTTTGTTTTCAAAATTTCATTCTTGTATTCCAGATCATTTGTGTCTTTCAAGTAACATGTAGAACATTTACATGTCTATTTTAGCGTGTTGTGTTATTTCGCAAAAATGTCACAACGGAGAGAGAAGCCCTTGGTCTTGTTGACAATCCTTCACTGTTATCCAATCCACCAGCCACACTCGTGACAATACACAGGCCAAGGCTTCTGGAGGTGCGTTGACTAGACGATCTCATTACACACAGGTGGTGCTACTGTCAAGTCAGTGATGTTCTGTTAGTCAAGCAAGTCATTACAAAACCACTACTATCGGGGCGAGAGGGTTTATAATAGCATAATACAACAGCCCAGTTTACATGATACTGGCTACAAGTAGATAGCAATAGATTTATCACTTGGCTACTAATGACTTGCTAANAACCCCCCCCCCCCCCGTTTTTGTTGTGGTTGCATATTTAAAGGTTTCACTATAAATATGTTCAAGGACTCTGGTGTATGCCCTAGTTTTAATTTGTAGCTTTCGCAATACCAGAGACTTTTTCACCATTCTTAACTGAAGAATAGAATCAATCTGTTTACTGACCGTCTCAGTATGCCTTTGGAATACGGAGTTAAAGAAGTGATGGTGTGATCCATCAGCAGACCTGCGTGTAAAACCCTTGAAACTCGAATGGTTTGGATGTTGACATTGTTAATGGGCCAGATAAATAACAATGCATTTCATGAAAAACATTGTCTGTGCTTTCATTAGAAACACGACCCATCTCTCAGTATCTTGTAGTTTCTCAAGACATATGTACAAGAACCACCAGTGCCAACCCATAGCTTTATCATGAATATTGATCTCATGTTCCTTTTGTGTAAAGCAGAGCAGTTACCACATCAGTAATGACTTCATTAGTAACTCTTCTAAGGGTGGTAGATAATTAGCCTCTGTATCAGTGTGTGTGGTGCTGCTCAAAAGACTAATGGCAATGCTATGTCAGGGAGTTGAAACTAAACAGATGTTTGTAAAGGCTCTGTCTGTTCCAAGAACTGTAGGTAGTTCACAATATCCTTAGAGGCTTATTTCAAGGATTATTTCTGCTGAATATCATCTTTGTTCACAATGGATTAAAGATTATTGATTGGTTGTGGTTGCAGGATGGTTATCGTCAGCTAGGTATGTTGCCCGCGAAGGCCCTCAAAGGTCTCATCCGGGTTAAGTTCATCAATGAACAGGTAAATATTGTCAAGCAACTGGAAACTTACTTGTGTTATTGGTAAATTACTACTGAGACTCGAGGAGACAACCATTTGTTGGGAGTCTGTGCATCTGACTCTTATTCGTGAATTAATGAAGAAGACCAAGTCCACTGGGCGAGGCTGGTATATTGAGGTCACTTGGGACCATTATCTCACAAACTTCCCCTTGCTTTGGCACAGTTTTCTGTTCTCTGTTACTTCAGGTGATAGAAATGGCCCTGTATGTACTAACACCATTTTGTGTATTGCGAGTTGCCCATTGGGTCAAGGTTGTGTTATTTCACAAAATGTTGTTTCTTCATAAAAGTGTTCAGACTGTGAAGAATTTGTAAACAGAAAGAAATGTTATGCACTCTCTATGTGAGTGTTGTGTTTTTCTGCAGGGTTTGGACGAAGCAGGCATTGATCAAGATGGCGTTTTTAAGGAGTTTTTAGAGGAAACAATTGACAAGGTGTTTGATCCTTCTCTTAATTTGTTCAAGGTGAGTGCTATTGTGTAAACTTCCATATTTTTGTTTACTTTTAAAGCAGCATCAAACCCTTGCTTTGTGACAAAAAACCACACCTTGACCTGAAATTTAATGACCTTCGTCTGAAGAAATAACGAACTTCACTAGCCCAGACGTCACTTCTAAATTCAATGAGGAAAAAAACGAGAGCGCTCGGAGGAGCGACACTTGGCGGAATTAATCGAAAAGACGACGATGAGGGAGACGACGATAATCATGACAATCAAGACGGCAATTATGAATAACACGATAACACTCATGTGACTAGCGAAGAAATCAAATGGAGAGCATACAATCAACTACAATAAAGAACAATAGATGGCGCAACATGACGGTCAAGTCTACAGTAGAACAGTGATGGCTGGGTCAGTCTGGGTCAACTAGGCATAACCAAAACAAAGTGAACTGAAAACCAGCCAGCTGCGTGCTTGCATAGGTGACCGAAGGAACAACGGTATCCGAAAATCTCGAATAATTCAAAAAGTAGACGTCGTAGCGCAAACACGATGACATTCATGTGACTAGCGAAGAAATCAAATAGAGAGCATACAATCAACTACAATAAAGAAAAATAATTCAAAAAGTAGACGTCGTAGCGAAAATGGAAAATATCTTCTGAAAGCCCGTTCAAAACTCTATCTAAAGTGGTAGTTTGGCAAACACGATAACATTCATGTGACTAGCGAAGAAATCAAATAGAGTGCATACAATCAACTACAATAAAGAAAAATAGATGGCGCAACATGACGGTCCAGTCTACAGTAGGACAGTGCTGGCTGGGTCAGTCTGGGTCAACTAAGCATAACCAAAACAAAGTGAACTGAAAGCCAGCCAGCTGCGTAATTGCGTAGGTGACTGAAGGAACAACGGTATCCGAAAATCTCGAATAATTCAAAACGTAGACGTTGTAGCGCAAAATCGAAAATATCTTCTGAAAGCCCGTTCAAAACTCTATCTAAAGTGGTAGTTTGGCAAACATCCAAAAAATTTTCGAGAAAATTGAAAATTTGCCGTTTTTTTGAAATTCAAAGTCAAATAACTCGAAAACGGTAAGTCTGAGAAAGACGCTCTCGCAGACTTTTTGAAAGGCCATACTTCAAGGAATCCACATGCAAAAATTCACGTTAAAAATGCGACACCAGAACGATTGAAACCGTGTGAACATGCGCTACAGCTGCCATCTTGCAAGTGACTTCCGGTTCAATAATTTTTATAAAAGCTTATTAAACTCAACAAACACATGACCAGTTTGAAAGTGATTGGTTTGCAAATGCGCCCTCTACAGGAGAAAACGTTTTTGGCCATATTTCGGGGTGTGCTTGCGCCACGTCCAATATTTCCGCCATCTTTAACCGGAAGTCAACGATTTTCTGCACAGTTGTAGCTCATGCGTTCTAGTATAATCGTTCCGATTTTCATTCATGTACGTCGAAAAATGCGGCCTCTAGGAGTATTTGACGGTGAAATCGGATACAAAATGGCCGCCACATCCGCCATTTTGTATTCGATCATGACCAAAAACAATAGGCTTCCAGGACTTTCCGATCTACACGTCGTGTGAAAATTTCGTGAAAATCTGACGAAAATTGCGACCTGTAGAGTACGAACAAACAAAAAAAAAAACTTGCTGTCAGGCCAACATACTTAATAAAGCATAAAAATATTTCCAGGTGATCAGTGCAATGGGCCCACATGCGAGGCCTGCGCACGTCTGGTACAACGTGTATCAGACCGCCTGCATTTAAAAAAAAAAAACACACTTGGCGGAAGAATTCCGCCAAGTAATAAGATTAATATTACAATGATAAATGGCCTAATCAAAATTTATTCTTTACAAAAAGCACATTCAATTTAATACTGTTTCAAATCTTCACACAAAGTGCGATATGGTATTACTTGAATTATGAAATGTATTCCGTCGTTGAGATTTATTGGTTTTATGAATATTACTAATATTATTCGCATTGTATTCACATGCTTATGCTTGTCAACATTTTCAGATGACAGGGGAAAATCAACTGTATCCCTCCCCACTGTCTCACCTGCAGGAGAACCATCTGCAGTTGTTTGAGTTTGTTGGCAGGATGTTGGGTAAAGCGGTGTACGAGGTTAGTGGAACAGGATGATGTGAGGATGGTGGGTGAAGAGGTGTGTGAGAGTGATATATGTGGGTGTCATGACGATGTTGCATGTGGAAAGAGTTATATGAAGTTGATGGGAGGTCATTGGGTGAAAGAGTTGTGGGATGTTGATATAGCAGGAGGGCATTTGGTAGAGTTTTGGGAGATTGGTTCAGCACGGTGTTGGGAGGGTGGTGGGTGAAGCGTTATATGAGGATGTGGTAGGTTAGACTGGTATAACAGGACATTGGTGGATGTTGTGTAAATAGTTGTAGTAGGATGGGAGAGGACGTTGGGTAAAGAGTGTATGAGATTAATGTAGCATGATGTTGGGAGGGTGGTGGATATAAGGATTGGTGCAGATTGAGGTATTTGAGATTAACTTAGTTTTCAAATGTGTTTAAATATTGACAGTGTTGTACGCTTTGCAAGAGAACAGTTGATGGACTACATTCATGGTTAAGGAACATGAAATGAATAAAATGTAATATGGCTAGGTTTTTAGCATCATTGGAGGACAAGTCAAAGAGAAATTGTTGAGGCTGGTACCTTCCTACTGGGTTTGTATTTACCTTTTAATCACTGAGTTTCTGCATTGTTCACAGAATGTTCCAAAATATCGCCAGACTTAGGTTGATACTGAATGGCTTTGCTTTTGTTTTTGTTATCGTTCATTGCACTGTTCTTGTTGACAACTTTCATTGGTAGAGTATCAACCTCACAATGTAGTGTTCTTGTTTTCCAGGGTATTGTGGTAGATGTGCCCTTCGCGCCATTCTTTTTAACACAGATGTTGGGTAACAGACAGGGAGCCCACTACAGCTACATGGATGAACTGCCATCTTTGGATCCAGAATTATACAAAAGTTTGACATACGTTAAGGTAAGGTCTTACTTAGAGTAAAGTGTGTTTCTCCTCACCCAAGTAACCGTGAAATGTGTGTGCCATTCAAAAGATTTTTTATTTGCAAGCCGATTTTTTCTGTTGTAAAAACAAAAGGTATTTTTCAAAGAAAATGAGAACACCCTGACTTTGAAAAATATAACGCAATATTTAAAATCCATTTCAGAAATCAGCAGAGTAAGTGGAAACAGGACAAGCTGGCCTTATTTTCTTAGTCCATTGCAGAATGAAATATAATACAGGTGAAACTTGTTAGCACAAAAAAATTGTTTAACCGGTTCTATAATCATTTCGAGATGAAGATAGAACGATGTTTAGTTGTGAACCAGTTGTCACTGATGGTTGTTTCAGCATTATGAAGGAGACATCCGAGATTTGGAACTCACATTTGCTTGGGATGAGGACATTTTTGGAAAGGTGGTCACTCACGAGCTAATACCGGGAGGGAAAGCTGTGCAGGTCACAGATGAAAACAAGTAGGTTAATACTGAGTATTATGGCATTAGGAAAACCATATAGTGACGTACTGGTCCAAAGTAGCCTATGGCAAGTCTTCACTACTTAGCATGCATTATGGTGGACAAGTGAAATTTTATTGTCTTGAAATTCTCAAGGAAAATATAGATTAAGGAAATTTTAGTTTATTATTATCAACTTGGTTTGTGCTGAGGAGATGTTACAATACAACGTTAGGTGAAGTTTCAACAAGCCTTTTAAAAATAGAAGAAAAGCGACAATTTTGGAAATTATTTTTGTGCAAAATAAGTGAAGAATTGCTGTTAATCTCGATTGACCTCTGATTGACATCTACTGAGGGTGTTTTTGTCTTCAGATTGTTAAAGCGAGTCTGTGTTTGCTTTTGGTGGGGCCCAAAAATTTGTAACTTGAAATTGTGATAAAATAAGATTGAGACGGTTTAAGATAATGTGAAAGTTTCACCTTATTCAGATGTAAATAATTGCCAAAATTGTCTTTTTTGATTTTCAAAAGCTTCAAACATTGTTGTGAATTTCTAAATATGCTGTCTGATAGGTACATGTATGTATTTAACTTGAAAATGATAATTTTTACTCATCTACTTGGTGTTTTTTATCTTATATGAAAAACATAAAAAGTATAACTATGTCACTTGTCCGCCATATTGTCTCCTAAGTTGAGATTTGATGTTAATACTGTCTGTGAGCCCCACCCCATCTTCTATATCAGAATTTAAGGGGAATCTATAATTTCTATGAACATTTTGTAAACGCATACTTAACTAAATTAGTTTACTGTAGCACAACTGAAGTTTGTTCTATTCAGATCCCAACAATTTCATGCATTCATTCAAAGTCACTGGTTGGAAATGAAGTACAGTTTAACATCAGGGTACCTGATCAGGGTACCTGAATAAAATGGCTGTTGCACTCATCAACATAGTTGCTCACTTAGAAACATGACTTTGAATCAGAAGTTAATTAGTTCACCCACTCACGAAGACATCTCACCAACTTCCAAGCGTAGTGGTGGATTCACAAAGCATGGCTTACGTACCCATAAAAACACACTTCATCTCATAAATGTGGGCCACTGACCTCCCAATAATGCTCATAGACATGGAGTTCGTGCAGCGTGTTTGTGAATCTGAGGGTGAGTGGGAGTGTAAGCTGTATTTTGTGAGTCAGCCACCAAGCTTGGCAGTCAGTGAATCGTGTTTGTGAATCTGGGCATGAGTCTGCGAATCATTGAATTGAATTTATTGGGTCTGTGAGTTTTGTTTTTAGTGAGTACGAGTGTGGTAGCCATGTTGTTCAGGTAGCCTAAACATGTGTACTTCTAACAACTGTACCATTTTCATTGACCAGATAATTTATGCATAGCAGACTATTACCTGGCACTAAATAATTCCCTAATTGTTTTTCAGAATAAGCTATGTTCACCATATGGCCATCTTTAAAATGTATAAGCAGATTAAAGCCCAGACTACATCATTTATCCGTGGCTTTAAGAGCATCGTCAACTCTGATTGGTTGGCCACATTCTCTGGGCCAGAACTTCAAAAATTGATATCGGGTGATAACGTTGATATTGACATCGAGGATCTCAAGTAAGGTTATATTGGTTGAAGTTGGTTATAAAATGACAGTCAAAACAGGTTACAAATGTTATGATTGGAGTAGGCCTGCCTTTAAGGCCCAAGTTTTTAATGTCACTTTATATGTAACTGCCTGTCCTGAAAGGTATTTGCGCAATTAAATGTGGCATGAACGCTTGGCATAATTTGATTTAAGATTCCCAAGGACACATGCTGATATCACACAAAATTTTTGGTTCAGAAATTGAATTTCTTCGACAAGAAATCGAGGTCCTGTGAGGGAATGAAGTACGTCTGGACATTTTGTAAACTCCTTGTAAATGCAGTTAGCATATCAGATACTAACAGTCACAGTCCAGTGATATATGGGTACAGTACCAATTCCAAGAACAAATTGCTGTTGATTTGAATATTTACAATTTTGATTTCCAAGCAGTTGTGAGTTATCTGAGCTCATTTTTGTTTCAGAAAGCACACTCAATACTATGGTGGGTTTTATAGCGGTCACAAAGTGATACAGTGGTTGTGGGAAGTATTGCAAAAAGATTTCTCAAAAGAAGAAAGGCGGCTTTTTCTTAAAGTGAGTGTTGTATAAATATTCAGTCATGTTCTCTCTATAAAAATCAATGTATTTGCTTGCATCTTGGTTTGTCAGGAACTAGAAAAAAATATTAGAATGGTTTATGAGACAAAGAAGTAACTGTCAAGGGAACAAAATCATCCCCTCCCCCAACAAATACTGTGAACTGAGGATCCAAGAAATAGGACAAGGCCTTGGGTTATGTCCGTCCCACAGTGGATGTCGCTTCACCTGGGGTACAAATTACAACACCAAGTTCATTCATTTGGTTGAGGTCACTAGATGGCAGCACACATAACCCTATTTAAAATACAATGTCACAAAGATAGCCATTTCTTTGTACAAAGTTGACCAGCAGTGTAACATCTTATTACAGTTTGTTACCAGCTGTTCCAAACCACCCTTGCTTGGATTCACTCACATGGAGCCACCCTTTTCAATACGATGTGTTGAGGTCAGCGAAGAACAGGTAATTATGTTTAGGTCATTTCGGTAGATCGTATAACTGTAACAATTCTCCGACTCACTATCTATTGGTAATTTCATATTTCAAGTCTGAAAATGTTTTGTCGCAGTCACTCTTGAATTTTTAAAATATTGCAAGAAGACCCAAATTTAGGCCCCATTTGAAAGTGAATATAGGCTACATGATGTGACCAACAGATGGGGCATAAGAGTTGTCTCACTTTGACATCGTAGAGTTATAACGGCATATTCATAAAGGGGTAATTCTGTTTTGATTGTTTTAATTCAAATACAATTTAATAGCTGATGAGCAATAGCCAGTGTTTTTCTTCAAGTTGTTCATCAGTCATCAGTAACTGCGTGGATTGTTCATTGAACAAACCTCTCAAGTCATTTAGTTGTCCTTCACTACCGTTGAGCGTCACCAAGCAACATTTAAGGTTATCAAAATTTTATCGAAAAGGCTCATATATTCTTAGAAGTTCTGTAGTTGGTATCTTGAAATGTTTTAGGATTAAAATCTCTTATATGTCAGCTATTTTAGGTCAAAATATTTGCTCAACTACATTGTCGTGCAAACCAAAGTCAACATTTCTCGTTTACTGTAGGATACAGGCGACACCGTTGGCAGTGTACTGAAAGGATTTTTTCGCCTGAGTAAGAAGGAGCCTGTTGGCCGTCTGCCAACGTCATCCACATGTTTCAATCTACTGAAGCTACCTAACTATCAGAAAAGATCAACACTCAGAGACAAATTACGTTATGCCATTAGCAGTAACACAGGATTTGAGCTGTCGTGATTTGCTCTGAAGACGGGCACAGACGTGCATTTACGTGGTGCCACACAAGAACAGTCTAGAGAAAAAATACGTTCTTAAAAACTGTCCAGTGTTGGAGTTGTGAAAGTTGTGCAAAGATAATAGAAAAAGGACCGTTTTAATGCAACAGTAATATCGGTGCTTTATTACCTGAAATAAAATTCTAATGAGTTGCTTCAAACACAGTTTGATGCAGTACAAGAAAACAATTGTTTATGAATTTTAAAACCTTTTAACTAGACACGAGACGAAATGTGCATCGCTCTCAGTTAAGATTGTTACCATTGCTACAAAGTTGGTATCTGTACATTCCTGCAGTTAATGAAAAGCACAAGTAACCATATCACCCTTCCTATAACATTTGCAGATGAAATTGATGTAATCAGTGTGTCATTGTGAGCCCTGACATTTACATACGCCAACATAGCCCCGGGCTATAATAGCTAAGTACTACAGTTACCTTGCCACAGCACCAATTACATTACATACACAACATATTAAACAATAAACAAACTAAATCCAGTCAGAAATTTACTGAAAAAATGCCACCAACATAGCCCTAGAACATTACAATTCCAGACAAAAGCACACATGTTGAGATAAATAAACCAAACTGTAAACAGGAAGAAGTATGAATGAAATTGGGTAAAATATTTAAAGCAAGAAGACCAGCAAAACTTAAAACCAGTGCATTTTGCCAAGAGTTGGACATTGGGTCAAAAATATATAGTTGACATAAGCACAAATATGACACCATTTTTTTAAATACCCAAACATTTAATGTATCATTTCCAGCATGTGTAAGGTTTCATATCAAATATTACGATAAATTACCACCATTTCAGGACAGTCTTTTTGACAATTGAAATTTCACTTAGTCATTTTTCCATAAAAGATATGCAGAACTATGTTGATGCTTTTCCATATTCACACTATATACCATAGCAACCACCAGGCAATATTGTGAAAAATTGTGGGCGTTCACGAGTTTGAAACCTTTGAATAATGAAAAAATGGAATATCTTTGTCCAAAAGTGGTGAGATTTTACTGTATCAGTAGCAGCATNAGGCTACTTTAGTTTTTGACAATATTGGACAAGACAACTAGTTCTTATCTGTCAATCATCTAAGTTCTTAACAGGTCCTCCTGGAGGCGATTTGTTTGCAAGTGTTGGATTTTATGTTTCAACCTATTAAAAATAATTAAAAAATTATGGGTCATGGGTTGGAGAAATAAATGAAAAATATGGGCGGTGGGTACGAAATAAAAGTGCCTTCCCCCCCCTCCCATACAGATTTTGCTGGAACACCATTTTTTTAAATACCCAAACATCATTTCAAGCATGTGTAAGGTTTCATATCAAATATTACGATAAATTCCCACCATTTCAGGACAGTCTTTTTGACAAGTGAAATTTCACTTAGTCATTTTTCCATAAAAGATATGCAGAACTATGTTGACGCTTTTCCATATTCACACTATATACCATAGCAACCACCAGGCAATATTGTGAAAAATTGTGGGCGTTCACGAGTTTGAAACCTTTGAATAATGAAAAAATGGAATATCTTTGTCCAAAAGTGGTGAGATTTTACTGTATCAGTAGCAGCATGTGTTATGGTTTCACGTCAAAGCTGTTGTCCCCGTGTACTTCATGCATGTGTTCAGCAAACCTGTAAGGAAATACATAGATGTGTTACAAACAGCCAGTTGTAACACTGTGTTGACATGAAGTATCCTTTTTCAGATGTGTGTTGAAGGGTCATATTTGAAAACCACAGTTTGGGTGCATGTTTCGGGGTGGAATAATTGTTTTTATTTTTAGAACGGCAAGTTAAGAGCTCCAAATTACACGTGATGAAGCCACAGATCGGGTTGCCTCATTGGTCAATTTATTCCAGTTCCATCTTTGCGATTTTGGCTTGACCTAATTAACTTTCTGTAGGACCTTCAGTCATTCTGTAGAAATAACTGCAATCGAAGCTGGTGACCATGTCAGTTAAATACTTTTAAAAAGCTCAGTACTTGAAGCACTGGCTTTTAGTTTTAATACCAAAATGTCAGACTATGACTGCTGAGGTCGTGGGTTCAAATACAACTTGAGGATGACCTCCAATACACAACACAGCTGATATGGTAATGCCACTTTAATAAGGGGTTACACAAATGAAGTGTGTGGCTGAGAAACTAGCCTCAGAAGCAATCAACATCATTTTGTTTTCACAGTAATTAGTTACGGAAAATTTGGAATACTAACTCAACTCGCTATAACATCCAAAGAACAATTTAGATGTCTTTAAAAGTGTGCCACTCTATGTAGGTGGCTTTGAGCAATCTTTTCACTATTTTCCATGAGCCGTGTAGAAGTTGCCAACTTGCTGAGCTCACTCTAAGATGAATTTAAGAGGAGTTCACAGAAGTGGATGTGGCCTATGGGCCACATTTTTGTCAATATTGCCCCTACATGCCCCTCCTTTGCCCCTGAGCACTGTACTCACTTCTGATGGTAGTCAATTGCCATGTCCCTTCGGCAGGATTCTGTGTACGCTACTTTGTACAACACCTAAAATAAAACAAAGTATGTTAACACATCAGGCATCTGTTTCATGCAAAGTAACTCAAGACTTAAGAAAGAAATTTGGTCATACCCTCCAAATAACTATTTCTGAAAAATAATTAAAACTAACTTTAGAAATAAAAAGAACAAAATACTTTAGGATTTATCCATGACTAACTACCTATTGAGAAAATTGTTCGAATTATTTCTAGGTAGTGTTGTGCTAACAAATACATGACAAACTTTATTTGACACTTGTGAAGTGGGTCCAGGATTTAATCTTCAGACTTAGACTCGACTAAGACTCAGAATCTAACCAATCACCATGCATGATTAGAGTACAACTTTGTGTAAGTTTACTTGAAGTGTGACATGCGATTGGTCAATTTTTGAGTTTTGAGTACAGAGATTAGACCCCAGGCCCAGACTTCTGTCTTAAGTCTAGCGTCACTTTTCACGAAGCAGACCCTACAAAATTGAGGTATGTGATTTTACAAGCTGAGCATGGCCCCGTGCAGTAACCAACTGTCATTTATTCAAAAACCACGAAATTGCTTCGAGTCTGAGTACGGTAAAATCTCATCAAAGGGGACAAAAATAATTACCAAAATTACCATTTTTTCAACATCTAACATTGTTGTGAATGCCCACACTTTTCAAAATATTTTCTGTTAATAGCTATGGTAAAGCATTAATTGGATGCTACATATCTTTCATGAAAAAAATGAGAATTAAAAATAAAATTTTCCTTGTGGGCCACATTGTGTCTTAAATTGATGAGATTTTACATTAAGCAAAAGCATGAGTTTCATGAGGAGAACTGGACTGAAACACAAGTTATTGTTTTAGATATTAGGATAGGTAAATCTCACCAGGAAAACAAGGAGATGCAGAAAGATTGTGTAGAAGAAGGCTATGGTTCTTCCCAGCTTGCTGCCCATGATAAAGCGACCCTAAAAGTTAAATACAATGCATTTATCTAACAAAACAGTACGGCAAATGGTAACGAACTAATGACAATACGTAATGCACAAAACACAATATTTCACTGAAAATTGTGTCGTACATTGAATCTAAGATTATTCATACACTTGCACATTTGAGTTTTGTACACAGATAACAAACAACACTTAACCTTGTGTCCGTTCAGTGTCTTGTCAACAAATAAAGTTTCCTAAGAACCTGCGACTACCAACATGATTCTTCCAAACCCTTAATCCATGTACTGGCTAACCCAATGTTAAATGCATGAGCTTTAAACAAACACACACTCAGGCTCATTTACAACAAAACACGAAACTCACCATACTAAGTGTAATCTTATCATGGACCTTCAAATTGGTATATTTTCTCATTCTTTCCTGAAAGCATAAGGATTAATGCCACTAAATGATGCAAACTGCACCCTCTTCACTGCCAATGAAATGCATGCTATTTCCTTTCACCTGGCACCTGTTTCTTGAAAAATCTATTTGTTTTCTGACTTTTGCCTAAAAAATCAGTCTATTAGCCTTTAGTATTTCACAAAACAGGATAATTCATTCAAAAGTCTATCAGTGATATCATAAACAAAGAAATGAAATGACTGTCCCAATCAGGTCAAACCAAAGTCACAAACTTCAAACTGGAACGACGCAAGTTAGCGGCAGGAATCTCCCAACTGAAAATATCAATGAACTCCAACAGGTCCATGATTTTATCATGTTTAAGAAGGAACGCTCTCTTGCCATATTAAAAAGTAAAAACAAAGGGTTCCACCCTGAAGCATGACCCAAAATGATGGTTTTTCAAAAATCGCTCTGCACTGACCTTTAAAAACTAGCTAACAACAGATCAAGTTACAATGTCTCTCTATGATAACTTTTTAATTTTTAGCAGAAAAAAACAAACATTGGCATTTCCATTTAAAAATAGACCCATCCTTGAACTATTTTTATCCCACATGCATCCTACATACGGTAGTTTTAGGTTGAGAGGATTTACCTTTTTACTGAATGTTTGAAATGGGTCGAGTCGTTCCTCGTAATCCATAGCGTAGCGACTTTCAGCATCATTCTGTCGACTCTGCAATCAATACAGAAGATTTAAGCAAAGCAATCTAGACTAGAACAAACCTTACAATGAAAAGTATCCATGAAAAATATGCTGTCTGTGAAAAGTCTAAAGCACAAGAATATTTAGAACTAAGTTCCACTAATTAAAATCATATTATCCTACTGGAGATTGGACTTGATATACTCCTAAAATATTTACAGAAGTATACTTTATGGAATATTTGTTTTTTTAGAATGACCATCTAAAGATATGTTAGAAGATGCCTGCCCCTAACACAAAATACCAGAATAGACAGATGCCCAATGAATGCAGGACCGGGCACCTATTTAGAATCTTGTGAAACAAGAGTTTTTAAATAGATCAGAATAAGCTTGAGTGAGCACCCTTAATACACTATTAACAGCAACGGTTTTAAGCTTTGTATGTTAAATGCTTTGAGCCAATGCTATCAACTGATATATCCAAGAGAAAGGGTCTTGGTATGAATTGCATTTCATATAACAAATCCATGAAGCCCAGTGCCTTAAGAAATGTGGACACTTTTGGAAACCAGGCAGTTGTAACCTGTGGAAACCAGACAATTGTAACCTGCATGGTTCACTTTTGTCAAGCAGCATTTTTAAAAAAGAAACAAAGCAATATATCATATGCTTGAAATGACCCTCTACCATGTGACTATGATAAAGTCACTCCACCCAGTGTTCAGGCATAGACCCAGTCTACTCCCCATTCAGTTTACGGCTACACTGCTTTCAGCTCATGAAATGACAAATTTTGAATTCTTATTTAGTTCTGTCTTCAGTAATTACATTTTGTTTGTTTCCAATCCCAGAAAGCTGTTCTAATCAGAATAAAAGTATTAAATTCATGAAGGCATGTACATTTGGGATTTAAAATTATACATAAAATGAGGCTCCAGGAAAACAATAAGCTTCAACAAAACAAAAGGAAAAGGTCAAAACAGCGATAACTGACAGCAAAGTTATTGTTTTGCCTCTATTAGAAATCCCAGTTTTCCTGAGGTCTGTTCCGTAAAAAGAGACTTAAGACAAAAATTTGGTCTTGTGCTCCACATAACTATTTCTGAAAAATAACTAAAAAAACTTATTTCAGCAATAATGAAAAAAGGACCTGAGAATGTACCCAATAATTGTTCCTTGTTGACAGAGGAAATTTGTACAAATTATTTCCAGGCAGTTATGTACTAATAATCACATGACTAAACCTATGTTGGCATTTGTGAAGAAGGAGCGTAAGATCAAATTTCTGATTTTCTGTCTTAAATCTTAGGTCACTTTTCATGAAACAGGCCTCTGGGCTGCGTTCCATAGACCCTTGTATCCCATAATTTATTAATTCTATCTCCTAATTCAGCATTACAACCTCACTGACAAGTCACTTCAGTGGCCGCTATTTTCCTAGGTTACCTGGTAAGGTCTAGAGTATATACTCGTGAAACACTTGCCTTTCATTCACGTGATTCTGCATTACGGAATCTCTCTTTTATTGCAAGAAACTTGGTCTATGGAACGCTACCCTGAACCACAGAACTCTAGCCCTGGAATGCCAACTCCCGAATGTGACCTATGTATTCTATTATAAGAGCTTGCGACCCTGAGACTAGCTGCAAGAGTTTGCAGTGAGAATTTCTGGCTGCCTGCTTGACTGAGTCTTGATCGAGAGTTGTAGTCAAGCATAATTTCATTACTTCATTTTCATTTTGTTATTATTGTTCAAGCGAGACGTTTGAGATATGGTTCCATAAAATCATCGATTTCTTGGCAAAATTAGTCAACAAACCCATCTATTACACCAGTCATTCTTTATAAGCACCAACCTGTGGCCCTGGGTGGACGACGGGAGTAGCTTGGCCTTTGATATCTTTTCAGCTCCAGTTGTAGAACCACTTTCAACGACCTATCATACTACATGCCAAGAGTTTTTCAACGAGACATTTTTGGGTGTTAAAATCATGTTACAGTTATTTTAAGGAATAAGTTCCATTTGGCCAAAATGAAAAGTTTAGGCCCAAAAAACAGGTGTGCGTCCGTAACTTTCAATTACTCAGAATTGCTTAGCTAAGTGTATTTGTTCTCAGGCATGCGCGACGCAACCTCAGTGGCCGCGAGATCAGAGTTGGCATTCCATGGGTAACCAGAGTTCTATGCCTGAACAAAGATCGTTAAAACATAGTCTCACCTGTCTCACTACCTTAATCTGTGAATGTGAAGAAAACTGTGATACACAATATTCAGTGGCAAGGTAACAAACAACTTATATGTGAGGGAGTCTACCCATTAGCCCATCACAAAAACCTCCCGTTTGGTTACAATTCCAGACTACAGCGGTTTCTTAATCCAGGCTAGTCCAGATATTAATCATTAAGCGTTCCCATTCTGATGCTCTTTTGTCCGGCATCACAACTTGCAGGCCAGTTATCTAACACGGTTCAAAGAGTTACTAAAACCATTCATCAACTTAATGCACCTATTTTGGCTTATTTTTATCGTATCGTATTTCTTAGGGTAACAATGATCCTAACTTAATTTGTTTATGAAGAATTCCATTTCAGGAGCCAAACAGCTTGAAAAATCCCCAGGTTTAGTCCATAATATAACACTTAATCTTAACACATGTTTTATTGTGATGAAGCCATCGCTGAAGTGGTAATTGCTCTACTCCCCACAATAGGAACTTAGATCAGGCTCCCTGGCTGGTAAATAAGCCTTTAGACAGTGATAACTCTACAAATGTTTTGACGAAGTACATGGTGGTGTGAAATGGGTCGAGTTTCTAATGTGAAGCCCCACTGGTCAGGGGACTTAACTTCGTTTGAATGACCATTAGTTGAGCCAATGTCAAACAACTTTCAGCAACTGTAACATCTGCATTCTTTTGCAGTTTTATCAATTAACCTTTTGGTCCTGAGGTCAATTTTCAGATTTTTGTAAATTTGGACTAATAGACCTTTGGACCAACAGATCTGACTTTGCCCATCTATAGACTCTTTAACTGGGATAGTCTACAACCAAACTTTGAATTTATAAAATATTTTTTAGTTTAATTCATTCAAAGATGCAAATAGTTTATTAACATGTCTTTTATTAGAACACTGACCCAGTAGGGTCATTCAATTATAGAACCTTAATGGGCATTAGTCAATTACAGGGATTTTGAGAACCAGTTTGATGCCAGTTCTTCAGCAGACAAAACTGGTTCTCAAAATGACTGACCCCTTAAGTGACTGTTACCCTTTAATACTCATACTGACGCATCAATATACCTTTCCAGTAGGATAGCTCTGCAAAAACTTGATCTTTTCATACAATTTCACGTTGTCTGACCTCAGTTTGTCAAGCTCATTTTGTTGCAACTGCTGCTGTTGAATTTGAGCCATACATTGCTGAAAATACAAAAACACATTCACACACTGGCTAAACATTTAACAAAGAATTTAAACAAAGCTTAAACCTCGGCTAATATATTTGGTGTAATGCACTAAAAGCAGATTGAATACTAATTCTGAATAACAGAGTGACAACTTTGCCTCCAACTGTCGAACAACCACTGATCAATTGTATAACTTAAAATAAGATATCTTCTGGGGCAAGTCAACGTTTGTAGAAAAAATGTTACACCAAAATACTTTTTGATAATTCACAAACTGCTCACAAAATCAGGTATAACTAACTGCTTCTTAATGGAATAGTGATGAAAATCTTCACTATGGCCGACAAGTAGAAGTTGTTTTATTAATTTTCTCAAACACAAACCACTTCAAGTTCCTGGACCCGTAACCTGTATCTTTCACGTTGACTCTGAACAATAGGTAAGAGGGAATCTGCTGCACCAGCAGGTTTACCCGACACAGCTGGAAAGAAAATTACCTTACTGTTATAATGATAACAATTCTCCAATTAGGGACAGTGAATTCAAATTTTATTGGCCACGTGACCATTCCAAACTCAAAAATTACAATCATTGACGCTATCAGGACTCGTGACAATATTGCTTTGAGGATATTTTCGATGATTTTATCATCTGTCAAGTATTCAAAGTCTGCTAATATAAAATGTAGTGTCCTATATTTCAGAAGTATGATGAATGCAAACATGTCCATGTTCCAATCTTCAGAATCAGCAAAATTCAATTTCAGTTTGAATTACAGTATCACAAACGTTACAGACTGTTCCAAATTTTACGGACTATCTCAAGCTGGAGCACTTTTATTTTGGTACTTTTTGGCTAATTTAAGATGCTTTTTGTACCAAAAACCATTGTGAACTTGTCGTCGAGTACATTACGTTTTATCTTGTTGTTAGATGGTCAGTTAGTGGAATTTTCGCATTTTCTTAAGTCAAAGACAGTAAAGACACAAAACATCCCGAATCATGTAGCGGTAACACCCCTAGTGTCTGAGAAAGGAACCAGCCTTATGGCTATTCAAAACCACCAAACAGTCATAGTTTTCAGAGAGGGCGTTTGGAGTCCTAACAGCGAAGAATTGTTGCATCTACTATAGCATGCAAATAGAATCTTACCTTTACGACAGTCACTTTAAATGCATATATTTTTATGCCACACTTGGCAAAATTAACCACTCATGTCTTGATATATTTTATAAACACCTTTCAGTGACATCACAATTTTTTATTTAGAATTAATCTGAAAAATGACATTTGTCAAAAGAAAAAGGAAACATTCTAGCGTTTTGAGTACACAAAAGCATCTTTCAGAGTTGACCCAATTTTTAATTCTTGCATGCATGACAGGCTGAATTGACAGGTACGACATTCGCCAACAGAGACAACTTAACATCAAGACAGTTACAAAGAATGTATAAAGAACCTTGAAAAATAGCCCACTGCACCAAGTCCATACAAGTACGCAGAACACTGTCTACCAACTAACCTATCACTATCTGGGTGAATTTCATCTTTATCAGAAAATGGTTATTGTTTGTAATTACTTACTTGGGGTCATTTCTTTCACAACTTCGGCAACTATTTCTGTACTTTGAGATGGCTCACCCTGTGCAAACAGGAACGCAAATTATATTTGAAGTACAATACAGTATACATAATTATGCAGATGAAAAGAATCCTATGCTGACACTATCACTGGTCCAGTTTGGATAAGACCAATT
Source organism: Phoronis australis (assembly GCA_002633005.1). Classification (NCBI taxonomy): domain Eukaryota; kingdom Metazoa; phylum Phoronida; family Phoronidae; genus Phoronis; species Phoronis australis. Next base: position 160,496 of record NMRA01000503.1, on the reverse strand, counting down.
CGATAACCTTAAAATCCACTACTATCATCAAAGAAACCATCCAGTTTCAGCTGATGTAGTCCTTCTCTGGAGATTAACTTGGGTAATCAGGCATGAAATTACCAGTCATAGCATGGTTGTTAACACTGGGGGTGACAATAGTATTATAAAAATGTTCATTTTGAAAGTTTTTAAATAACATGTTTGAATAGTTCATTAAGAGTACAAATGGTTACGTTTTTGATTTTAAAACAATCGGACAAGAAATGGGACTTTTATAACCTAACTAATATTGCTCATAGCTTGAATCAGTGAGGGTATTCTGCTTCAACTCTGCTGAGCTCTCAACATAATGGGTCCATTATCAAAGGTCATAAACCAGCAGTTGGAAGTTGAGGAAAGCCAAGTGTCACCGTGTAATTCTGAGCATGCAGAAGCTATATTCCTCATGCTTTCAAGAGGGTTTCGGGGAATACGTTCTCTTTGTGATGGACTACCACAGGTGTAATTGTCACCCAAAAATCTACAGCTTACAAACTTCAGGTGACCTGACAGCACAATAGTCACAGACCATTTTCTCACAGTGCCCTGGCCTCTGGTCAAGAGCAACAAAGGCGGTCTGTAAAAATGTTTTCTTCATACTTACTTGCATATGATATTGCTGTTTTCACTCTTACTAAAATGTACTTCGCTATACAAGAAATTGAGTCGGTAACAGAGACTTATAAAGCTCATACACATCTACCTTTTGGTAAAAAATAATCTTTGATTTAGGCCACCTAACCAACATAAAATTGGTCTCAGTTTGTTCCTTACTCAAATTAAACATTATTTCCAGGTTTGGGAGGAACAGTCTGTTTGTTATATCACTTGATAGCATACCAAAAATTAAGAAAGATGGCTTGAAAAAGCAAAAAAAAAACATTTTAAGTACTTCAATGTTAGGGTCAAAGTACAAAAAGCACGCCATCTGGAGTGCAGGCTCGGAACTCGCCTAACTGCCCAGCCACAATGCTTCCAGTAATTTAAATGACTTATTTCAAGTCAAAATATTAAGCTCGGTGTCTGTTTCAAGAAAAGTGACATAAAAGACTCAAATTTGGTCAAGCACTCCATACAACTATTTCAGAAAATTACTTCAATCTCACTTGAGCAAACATGCAGTCCCTGGGAATATTTACTAAGATCATTAATTACTTCCAGTCTGTGATGTACTCCAAATCACTTGGCTAAACTCTTTTCAGCAACTGTGATATGGGACCGAAGAGTAGACTAAATTTCTGTCTCAAGTCATTTTCATGAAGCACANGAAGCACACTCCCACCCCCCCCCACCAACAAATTGATAGTTCTTACTAAGTCAATAAAAACAAGTAACAAACATGTCAAATTCCATTTCATATATCAAGTGACAAAATCCGAGAGATCGTAGCTTTTTTTGCAGACGGCAGGTTATTGCAGCTTTTAAAACGAATTCTAGTCGTACAACGGACAACTAAGTTTAGCGCACCTACCTCAGCATCTCCCCTAAACATAGAAGACACAGCATTCACACTGCGCAAGTCTTCTTCCAGTTGACCAATCAGACGTTTCTGCTCCTGAACCGTAGATGCAGTTTCCGTATACTGTTTATGCAAGTCATCATTGCGACCTAATTTAAAACATCAAATCATTTTTTGAATTGTCTCAATGGATTTGGCACTATAAACTAATACCTATTTCCTAGGCACTGGTGATTTAAGGTTCAATCTCCGAGTAATCTCCATTGTTAGTTAAAAAACCAATAATAACTTTATAAAGTGAGATTCAAAACTACACAATTCTGCACTTACAAGTGCAAAATTTTCAGCAACACAGTGAATGATCAGATTTTTCACTCTAAAAGTTGGAAAATTACTTAAAAGTACATTTCGTCCTGTACAGAGCTGGCTAAAAAATGAAAATCGAATTGGTCCTTTTTTCTCATAAAAACGGCCTCATATTCCTTACCATTATAGGACTCTAAATGATTTGTTTAAAACATTTAAAATTGATATCGTTGACAAGTCGTATGATGGTATATTAGCTTTAAGACTAACTCATATACGCTCAGACTATTGTATAATTGTATTTTGTTGCTATTTACCACCTGAGAACTCTTCAAGGGGTTGTGATCCGGATAGTTTCTATAGCCAACTATTACGCCAGTTATGTTTACGTGCAGATATAGCAGATGACGTTATTATATGTGGAGACTTTAACTAGAGAGTGGGTAACTTGAATGATTATATTCTAGATGTTGATTGTCAAGTAAATAAACGAGTCATAATTGATAAGGTTGTAAATAGTCATGGTAGAAGTTTGATTGACTTTTTATTCAGCTCTAAAACTTGCTTAGTGAATGGTAGGAAAGAGATATTAAGTAAAGATAACTTCACCTCAATAAGTCATAGAGGAAGAGCGTTACTTTGTAGATTACTTTATTGTCCTCCATGAGTCGCTTCAGTCTTGTCTTAAATTTGAGGTCCATGCTTGTACAGAAGTAGTTGACAAACATCATTTACAGGGACTATTGTCGGAAAAGTCAAAACTGCCTGATCATAGTGTATTGTTATTAGAAATTATGCTACACGTTCCACTGAATATCAGTGATGAAACTGTAGAGGATCACGGTATGGATAACTCCTTTGGTATGCAATTTAGAAAACGGTTTAAATTAAATTCTATCCCTAGTGAATTGATGGGTAATGAGATTTTTAAAAGGGCGATTGGAGAGTTGCTTTAATTTAATATTAAAAAATGAGTGTCGAAGACAACATGAAGTCGATGAGATTTATAACTCCCTCTGCGAAATTATAAAAACACAAATGGAATTACATTTAAGATGTACTCAAAGTTGTAATAAAAATCTGAGAAAAAGATTTAAGGCAAACAAGCCCTTTTGGAACAATGAATTAACACAACTTTGGAAAAACGTGGCCAAAAAAGAATAAAAGTATTTCTCAAAGAAAAAAATACTAAACGACAAAGGAAGCAACTGTATGAATACAAGAACTCTAGATATTACTTTGACAAAAGATTCAAGTTTTTAAAAAGGCAGTATATGAAAAATAAATTAAGACTGATTGAAGAATCATGTAAAAATGACCCCAATGTTTTTTGAAAGGAACTCAGGATTTCAGCTCAAGAAGAGACATGAAAATACTATTCCCTCAGAAAGATGGAAGGCCAGTTTTAGAGATTTGTTTGTGAAAATTCCAATGGCTGAAAGACAAAACGTAGAGGATTTAACTGGAGAAAGCAATGCAATATTCTGAACTTTCGGGTCATGTAAAAGCAGTGCTGGAAAAAAGTTCTTTGTTTTTAGAAGTTTATTCTGTAACTCGCAAATTAAAATCGGGTAAGGCCACTGGTATAGACGATATCCAATTGAGATCTCCAGAGGTGGTTAATATTTTGCTCTCGCTCCTTCAGAAGGTCTTTGACACTGGATTTATTCCATCATTATGGTATAAAGTGATCATCATCCCTATACCAAAAGGATCAGATAGAGATTTGAATTTACCGTCCAACTATAGAGGCCTAAGTCTGCTCTCCACCGTGAGCAAAGTGTATTGTAATGTACTAAACGGGAGATTAACAGAGTTTCTGAATGTCGAACACAAACTGAATGAAGAACAAAATGGTTTTTGACAGGGGAGGTCTTGCCTTGACCACCTGTTTACACTTGCATCTATTGTTAGAAATAGAATAGCTTGTAATAGAGCAACATTTGCGATATTCATCGATATGGAATGGGCTTTTGACAATTTAGCAACTTTTTATTGAAAAAATTAATTGATTTATGAGTGGTTGGAAAATTCTATCACTCAGTAAAATCGTTGTATGCGCAGACAGAAGCCTGTGTACAATTAGGTCAGTCAAGTAGTTATACCAACTGGTTACCAGTACAAAGAGGGGTCAGGCAGGGAGATCCACTGTCGCCTACATTGTTTTCAATTTTCATGAATGATTTGATAGATGATTTGAACAGTTGTAGCAAAGGTGTCAATTTTGATGGGTGTAATTTATCCTGTCTCTTGTATGCAGATGACATTGTGATTTTTTCTGGTGATGAAACCTATTTACAGGATTTACTGAACATATTGAGTAATTGGTGTGCAAGGTGGCAAATGTCTGTAAATTTTTCCAAGACTCATGTGGTTCATTTTCGCAAGAGGAGACATGTAAGAATGAGTTTCAAATTCATTGTGTGCGATTGCATTGTGAATTTAAGAGAATGTTATAAGTATCTGGGTGTAACTCTGAACGAGTTATGGATTTCAGTTTGATAGCCGAGATACTGGCAGACTCCATGTCTAGAGCGTTGAGAGCTCTGGTGAGCAAATACAAAAATTGGTAACATGGGTTTCAACAGTTACAGTAAATGTTTTGAAATGTCAGAAACTTCAATTCTAGAATATGGATCTAGAATTTGGGGATACTCTCAATACTCCAGATGCGAAATCATCAGAACGAGAGCGCTACGTATATTCTTAGGGGTCCACAAGTATGCTGCCAATGCAGTACTTTATGGCGACTCAGGTTGGCTAAATTCACACTACAAACAACATGAAAATATGCTAAGGCTCTGGAATCATTTACTTCTAATGGATGAAAGCAGAATTGCAAAAAAGTCTTTTTATGGGACCTTAAACATCGGAACTCCTGCAATTGGTCAAGTTCAATGTAATGGTTTATTATTAGGTGACTGAGTAAGCCCATTGAGGCTGGGGGGTGTGGTGAACATTGTCTTTGAGATTGTACTTACTGGCACCCTTATGTCACTATAATAAATAAATAATAATAATAAATTTCCATCAGCCATCAATAAACTCTGAAGCATTTCGAGTGGCTGGTTTCAATGTTTTTGTTGGTAATGGAAATAGTCCTATCATGGCAAGGAATACTATGAATCTGATTTCATAAGTAAAATAACTAGTATGATTTTCGATTTTTAGCCAGCCAAACATGGCGAAATGTAGCTTTACTTAAAGGTTCAGTAGTTGGTTCTACCAATCCCTTTTGTCAAGGTCACCATGTGAGATATGAAAACATCTTACCCATAAATACAATTATTTTTTCAAACTAAGTTGACAAAACCAGACAAGAACATTTTGGAACATGTTTAGCAAACACCATAACCCCAGTCATAGCCGAGTCTCACACACCTCAACTTTTTACATGCACATTACATCATTGTAGCGATTGTGAACATTAATAGAGTGTGAATTTGGTTTACCTCAAAAGTCTTAGTTACGAACGCCAATATTGTCAACATTTTTCCACACAGGAAGTATGAGATGTCAAAGACAATGCAAAATTTATTCAAAGGCATAAATGGTACAACAATTTTAAAAAAGTACACAACGATTAAATGACTTGTAAAAATATGAGAATAAAAATGGCTTGCATCCAACACCACCAACTACCAAAGTTATGCTATACTACACAGTGTAACCACTAACATACTTTTAAGTACAGTGAGGAATTCAAGGTCATGTGTAACAATGCATATCATACAGATAGACAGTTTCTTAGAAAGAAGCGAATACCACACATTGGTATAGATTTTAGTTTGGAAAATGTTTTACTGAATTTCATCTATGACTAGATAGAACAATGGTGGTCAACACCCTAGGCTAATTACGTAGATATGCATGTTCAAATGTTGGAGTTGAAGTACCAAAGAACTGAAGTTATAGCACCACTTTGGAAAGTCATAATAATACTGAACATCGATCTATAGTAATACACTTACGAACATACCCACCGACATTAAAACACTTGGATTGCACTAGACCAAACAAAAGACTAACTAAATATACCTAATGTCACCACTAAGGCAAGAAGTTACCTTTACCAAGTAACCATTAACAATGTAAAATAAACCGATAATAGATAACTGACACTATTATGTAAGGGCTATACAGTTCCATAAAATACATATATGCTTTTAATTACAATTAAAACATCAACACGATAAAAAAATGATAGCATGGAAACTTGGCAAACAAAAGATTTCTATGCAGACACAATGTTATATTTTGCACCAAAGAGTAACAAATAATGAAATTGCACTTATATAGCGTAAATAACATGACCTATTGCAATTGCATATCAATGTACAAAATTGCTAAAAGCTGTAAGCTTTCAGAAAGGCTCATACAGCAAGCCTTAAACAAACAATACCCAATGAGAAACAATTAAACTTTCAATTAGGACACTGAAAATTTTCCCAATAAATTGGAAGCTGTATTCAATAATTTCTGCACACATGACAATATGCTAAATAATGGTTGTTGACTAATGAAAATGCTTCCATACGAAAAACTGGTGATCCCAAAAATAATGGAAATTGCACGTTTGCCTGACAAGAACAGTGTCTTGACTACAGAAAATCTCTTCAATGTAACAAGAAAGTCCTAATCAAAACTTGCAAGTCTTCAGTGGGAGCATAAGAACATGGGCAAGAATGATCATATCTACTCAGCTATCAATAACAGTACATGAATAAAGATTCAAAGTCACAAAACATTCGCTAAGGAACCTCTGACGTAAGTTAAAACTCCCACTCATCCCCATTTTTATCTTCCAAATTTTGTTCCATCTTTGATATGTTACCGTCACGGTCTACCTCGTCCCATTCCAAGTCGACGGTCTCGATAGCGCACCGCAGTTTCTCAAGCTTTTTCTTCCTATTGAGTTCAATCTCATTCACAGTTTCATTTGGCACCAATGAATTTACAATCAGCCCTGAACCACCATTTGTTCCTCCAGAAATCTCGATATTATTGTTTTCTGACTGGCCACTGTTTACAGAAATTTTAATCTCAGTATCATCACTGGAATTGCCGATTTCGCTCAAGTCATTGTGAGATCCCGCGTCAGCGTGGGAAGGCTCGCAAATTCTTTGCGGCTTTGCACTTTTTCTTTTATTGACACTAGCAGTGGTGACAATGGGCATGCTTTCACTGTCTTGTTTAATGTCCTCACAAGACTTTGACTCTGCTTCTGACTCTGAAGCACATTCATTCTTAACAGATGAAGCTCTGCATTCAGGACTTTTGGGCATATTAGCCATGTCTGTCCCGACGGCCTCAAAACTCGGGAACATCCACTGTGAGCTTTCTGTAATTTGGTAAGTGTTGTCATCGCTGTTATTGGACGAGTCTTCTTGATACTCGCTCTTGACCACTACACCATCGACAAGATGGTGCTGCTTTGACCGCATTCGGTGGTTATGAAACCAGTTCACCACAGTGCGTGATCCGACACCGATCTGCTTAGCAAGGGTATCAATGGAGGAGGTACTGGGGTAGGGATCTCGCAGGTAAGCCAATCGAAGCACTTCTTTTTGCTCATCGGTGAATGACACACGTGGCTTCTTCACTGGTGGGTGAAGACTGTCTGAGCTCGACCGGTCATCTAGGCTGTTGCTACGCTTGCGATAAGCTGAAAAGAACAAAACAGATTAAGTCACAAGACTGCCCAGGGTATCAATACCTTGTTAAACCATGTGTTGAAAATGGAGTTTTAAAGATTAGGAAGCATCAACAGAGATAGTGTTCAACAAAAGTACAATTTTGACACTTGTTTAAATTTTGAACTAAAAAATTTTTAAAATCTTTGAAAGAATAGTAGTCAGAATAACAGATTAACAATGCTTGTGTTATTCACTACTCTACTTAAAGTGGAAATAAACTCACATTCCATTGAAAAAAATTTTGATTCACACCACTAGTCAGGCTACAAAAATGGTACCAACTTGTTCCTTTAGTCAGGTGAGAAGTGATTTTTGGTATTGCACAGAACTGACAGTTATTCCTGGGCTCAACAAATAACAAACTATGAGCCGTTTCCAGAAATCACACCTATTTAAACTAAGGAACAATTTGAGACCAATCTCATAATGGTAGTCGAAATCAATGCTTCCCAACTGACCAGACAGAATAGTCCTACCAAGATACAGGACATTATACTGTTAGTTTTCACAGGCAAAATAAAAACAAAACACGGGGCTCAAAAGCACCTTAACCTCTTGCACATGGAGAGCTATGAGCTCAGCTATCAGTGGCTCAAGATGAACTGAGGGCGTGAAAATAGGACATGTACAGAACGAAAATAGCCGCTAATTAATTCAATTGTTCTCCCGTGATGTCAACTGTTGGCTCGGCCATAGTTCACTGGAGGCAGACAGCCAAGCTCATACTTCTCCATCAGTGATGGCCCTTAATCTTTATTGGTTTCAATGCGACAATGTTCGATTCACACACTTGCCTACTCGCTTCATAATAAGTTTCTACAAAAAATGTGGCTTCCAGCCACACGTGTCCAAAAATGTAATAGTGGCAGAATGCTGACAACATTGTGTTAAATCAGATACCAGTAGCAAAGTCAAACATATGTGCATCATGCATTCTGTGGTCTCATTAGCATATCCGTGTAGATCAGGAAAATAAGAATGTGCTTCATGTGAACGAATCGATTTTGAACACGGAAAGAAAAGTTCGCAAAAATAATATGGATAAGGCATTAGTTACACCAAAATGGATGTAAATGTTTGTATCTCAATGATACAAAGTTTAATAATTTGATTGCCACTAGAGGGAGCAATTACTTGGCACAACTATAAGTTTGTTTATAAATAAGTAAGTGCACCCTTTCATCTACACCTAATTTCGAAATGATATTGTTTTCCAACAAACCTTTCATTTCACACTGGTACAGCTTGAGTCGTTCAATATTTGTAGGGTCCTGCAACCACCAGTGCATCTTGACAAAAGGTTCACGACCTTTTAAGCTCAACAGGTGCCATGGTTTGGGTTTAGACAGCAACTCACTGACAGAGCCCTGAGATAATCCGAGGATGACTTCACCAAACAGTTTCTGACCAACATTGTGAAACTGAAGAACCTCTTTGACACTGGCTGTGATGGCCAATGTGTCAAGATCATGAGTCATTAAGGCCATGTCATACAATGAATGATCATGTCCGGATGAGCGTCTGCCACTTGGCGTTTCACTTCTGGAAGAACGGCTGGCAATCATTGGTGATCTTGAGCCTTCAACAGCTAGACCTGCAATAAAAAATCCAAGAGATATAGTGGCACATTTTATGCAAATTGCAGTTGGGATAATTTCTTTCCATAAAACATGCATTTAGACTGTTATCTTGCCACATCAACAACAAAAAATGTAACAGTATTGTCAACATTAAGCACCCACCACTTCGTTATTAAAGTAAAAAAACTATCATGTACAAAATGTTAATTTAAAGTCAATTCATCAATATACGATTAACAAAATATTGATGCTTTTCTATGCTTACACACATTCCTGAAAGAATTGCACGACAATTTACATCACTTGATGCTCACAATAAAATGAAGAACGCCTACATGCCTAGCCTAAATTGCGTAGCAAACAACCAGTTACCACAAAACCAAAACCGTTACATGACAAATGCAGTGCGTTTGCAACTAGAAAAGACAGGATACACTGGATTTAAGTGATCCCTGCAAATTAGATTGCTTTTAAAATGAAAAAATCTTGGCCCCTGAATTCTCATGAGCCCCTCAACAAATCTGAATTGACACATTATCTCGAGCTATGGCAAACTGGTCATATTTTGTTATACAACATTTTTCACACCATTCCTTTTCAATGCGTGCAACTATTCATGGCTTTTCACTTGTGAGTCATGAACACATTAGCAGATACCAACACACTGCTACCTCTGAATTTGTTTTTAGTTTTGACAGTTCATTTAACGTACTGTTGGGAAGAACGGAATATTAAATAATATAACTTCCAAATTAGATCATCAGACAGCCCAAGAAAGTAAACATTGTCCACAAGAATCATGCTTAAAAATCATTCTTCAAGGTGCCTCAAGCACTTATAGTAACAGCAGTGGGGCTTCAATAGATGTGCGTGTACTCACTAGGTGACGCTGGGTGGTGGGCAGCACTCCTGGAGCATTTATCAGGTATCATCTTGTACTGGTTTGAGACCAGCCTCTGAATGACGTCTTCATCTTCTAGGAAAATCTTCATGCGGATGAAAGGTTCACGACCTTTCTGCGTCAACATATTCCAGGGCTTGGGCCTGGCCAACAAGTCACTAACACTGCCTTGTGACAGCCCTAGCACACACTCTCCAAATAGTCTCTGACTTATTGAATACTGGCTGAGACATTCCTTGATCTGCCCCACTAATTTGTCAGTGTCGATGGTAGCGTATTTGTCAAACTGTTCCTGAGAGATGGGTGGGAGGACAGCTTTGAGTGGCTTGGAGGAGAATTGTAACAAGGCCTGAGATTTACCGAGCCCAAGCACAGAATTGGCAATATTTTGCATTCTTTGCAGAGGCGAGGCAGATTCCGTAGCTTTTGAGGAGCTGTTTACCGTTAGGTCAAGGCCTACGGTTCCATTGGAGCGGGGTCGGACAAGACAGAAAGCACTTCCTGCATGCCGCGAGACTACTTCTCCAGACGAACAGTGGCCATTTGTGTAGACAGAGTTTTCTTCCTTCACTCGTGGAGACTGTGAGTCATCAACATCTTTATGGTGAGCATTTATGGCCAACTTTGCGAGTTCTTGCTGGTAATGCGTACTTTCTGCGACATTGCCGTTAAGGCGGGCGATTTCCACCAATTTTGTGAGTTCTTCGCGATATATTCTGGTGACCATGTCTTGAGAGACTGCACATGCGACTTCTTGATCAGCTCGTGTCCTGTGTGTACTTGATGTGCTGCTTGATCTTTCATGATTAATTTTGTCGAGTTGCTCCTGGTAGATGTTGTTGACAATTGCAGAAGTCTGCATCTAGAATTGCAAAATACAAAAGTAAAAATTAACAATCATTATGTACCATTACGTAAGGGATTCACTTACCATAAGTAATATGAATTAAATAAATAAAATTTGCTGAGGTCTTCTTTACTCAAAAATATACCCTAAAACATCACCAACTTTGGTCAAAGAAATTGCCAAAACTGTTCTTTTTCATTTTTCAAGGGCTTCTAACTTTGTTGTGGATACACCCAATTTTTTAAATATTGTCTAGTGGTGGCAGTGGTACGTAGCTTAAACATGGTAAAGCATTTTAATTTTTTGATTCATAACTTTTATAAAAAAAGAGAACAAAATAAATGTTCACCATATTCTGCCCTAAAGTGGTGACATTTCACCATACTTATATCACAATAACGGCAGAGCTGCATTAAGAGACAAAAATAAAACAAAGAAAGAATCAATGTATGATGTACTCTGAATTCACTAAAGGGGCCTCATCATTATCACACATTACTGGCAACTAGAATTTATTTTTTCATTGTTGACGAAAATAGCTATTGGCCTGTTTCACGAAAATCAGGGTAAAGCTGAAAGTCAATAAACCTGTCTAGAACTCAACGTCAAAAGACAGAAATTCATATCTGCTCGTATTGAAAGAAGACAAAGCATTTTGAGAAATGCAAAAGAGAAGAAATCAACTTTTGGTTATTCGTAATCGTATTTCTGACTTGACGAAAGCCAACAGACTCTTCAAGATACAGAGCCCCGGGTCACAGACGATAGAAAGGGTAAAACTTAGGTGTGAATTAACACCTGATGAAGGATTTACCTTTTTGTTGTCAATAAGATATATCTAACTGTTGAAGGATGTACTTGGACCAAAATAGAAAGTGATACTAAACATACTTTGGATAACAATACAGTGAAAAGGGTTTTATGACCTAATAAAATGTAGAAATTTGACTATTTAACTTTGAAACATCATGTATTTTTTCAGATGGTATGCGTTTTGCACTGTTCTCCAAAGCACTGTTAAGAAGAGTTTTTGTGATAATCCACTTTTGCAAGAGGGAATATCAAAAATAGGACTTGAACAGTTTTTATGGAAAAAAATTTAAAAAGGTTGCAAAAAAGAAAACCAAATTTGAGAAACTGTTACACTTCTTGTAATTTTATCTTGAACATCTGTATCACATGAATTAGGTCTAGTCATTGACGCTGGGTTTGCTATGAATGTAGCCTAATTATCAATTGTTAAACTTTACAAAAACATGTTGATGTGACCCAGTTAATGGCAGACAGTCAAGTTCTACAGTCTCTCTACTTTCAGAAAATACCTTCTTTTAGAGCTATTTCTACAGTTGCTAAAAGGCTGTTCCAGTAAGATTCGTATGGAAGGGGATTTTCAAATGCCACAAATATTTTTATTTTATTTTCCTAATTCACCAACTGTTCTTTTTTACTTTGAAATGCATCCACTCGTAATTTCTTGCCCTATTTTGGTCACATAAAAGTACAAAAACCAGTCAGATGCTGTACATTTTATTTATTTCAATTATGAAACTCAATTTTATGATTTTAACAGTAGAATGAACATGTACAATTAGGATATGCTGCTTGGACTGCTACAGAAATAGTTGTTTATGAATGAAAGTTTGGTTTGGTGCACATGTACTTTGTTGCATGAAACTGGTCATCATACCCACTGTAACAAATTCATGAACAAAAAACACCAACAATCAGCAATATCTGATTTTTACGAAAACAAAAAGTGGCAATTTTTCATTTGTTCTGAACACAACCACCTACATTTTCAATTCTTTATTGAAGTGTTTTCCCCTCCCAAATGGACTTCACTGAACTAGACCCTGAGTTAAATTTTACAGTTTTATAGATAACTGGCTAAATACATGTGCTCTGATTTATCTTGTTGCAAATTGAAAAAACTTATAAATCCATAATGATAGCAGAATTTTACCTGTTCTTGAGACTGCTTCATCTTCATGGCATTCTGAGCTTCATTCAGTATTCGGCAGATTCTTTCCTCAGTGGCCGAGTCCTCCTGCTTCACCCCTGGAGCCACGCAATTATTTCCTATTGGAAAGAGATGATTACACAACTGATTTCCATCACAGAATACTAACTTGATCACACATTCCAGTCATCAATATGGACTAAACACGTTAAAACATTATTGTAATGGGAGATAAAAAATTACGGACTAAACATTAACGATTTTAAGTAGTCAATCTGACTGTTAGATTTAATTCCACGGACTGCACAAGATGAGCTTGAACGACAGAATATTAAATTTGTTTTAGATAGACACATGCAACACATTTTGTGATAAATCTTAAGCTACACAGCGAAAGAGTTACAAAAAATTAAGGAACACAAACCTTTTTTGGGAGATAAGGACTTGAGCAGCATGATATTATTTTCGTCGTTTGCCCAGTTTGCCATCTTCCGATAAGACTCCCGTCCCTTCTCTGTCAGCTTGTCCCAATGTTTCGGTTTTGACAACAGCTCGCTTACGGTCCCCTGAGACAGTCCTAGCACGTGCTTCGCGAACATACGTTGACCAATATTGTGCACGCTCAGTATCTCTCGTATTTTCAACGACACGGCAGCCGTGTCAAGAACGTCGCCACTTTCTGACTGACTTCTCGACTTAGGTAAACTCAAGTCAAGCTCTCCATTTTCAGAGTGTTGCGATTTATAAAGTGATGAATGAGGGCTGGACTGGGAACTATTGCTGGGTGAGCAGCCGGATGGTAATGGCGACGACAGTGCATGTTGGGGCAGAGTGTAGGGAGAGGACTTAGTGAGATGGTATTTCAAGGCAAGCTCTTGACCTATCATGGACGCAAACACATCCATTCTTGACAAACATTGGCCAGAGGTCCCTACAAAAGAAAGGTGTAAAAAAGACGATCAGTTGAGTATTGCAACTACTGACTGGGTAAAAAACCACTGCCCACAAAAACCATCTATCGAAATAAAAAACATGCAGAACACGTTATTTTTCATTTTACTACAGAATTAGGGTATGGCCAAAAAAGCATAGTTGGTTGTAGCCTTAACCCTGACTCATTTTAGACCAGCATTCACCAATGAAAAAAGCCCGCCCGCATCAATTTCATCAAAGGTCTTTGTGTTTTTCTTTTGAAAAGCGGCACACAGTCACATAACCAAGGGTAGGCAAGGTTTGAAATGCCATCATTTAGCAAGCAGATTTTCCTTTTTGGAAAGGTGAGCAACTAAAAAAATACCACACCATCAAATCGATCGGTTTTCAATAAACCCAGATCAGACCCAATTCTGCTTTTCTGGCCTAACACAAAATCCTCCAATAATGTAGAGGGTTTCATTGTCACAAAATCGAGTTACAACACTGAGAAGTCACGTTTTTACACCTTTCTTGTTGACATGACCAAAAAAATACCAACTACACAGAGGGTAGAGATCAAGGTTAGCACACAACTGTTGATTGGTGGAAACGTTAAAAGAGACAATATATAAATAAATCAATACACACACACACACACACACACAAAAGTATTTTCTAGATGTGGTGAACTGGCTTCAATTCAGCAGTCAAAGTGTTGGCTACAAGTATTTTTTTAACATAGTTACTACAAATTCATACCTGCCAAATCTCTGTTGGATACTTTCAACTGTGTATTTTCAGTTTGCAAAGAGCGGTTCTTCTCCAACAGTAGTTGCTCCAAGGTTTTCGGATTTTCTTGGTTCTTTTCACTGACTTCGTTGTATTCAATAGACTTAAGAACCCTGTATAATAAAACATAGGAATATTTGTAAATTGTTTAAGCATGAATCATCAACAGATAGCAACTAAGCTCTAGGCTTAAGTTTGCCACTTTCTAAGCCAGGAATCTCATCCATCCGGAGCAAGGTACCATTTATCTCTGAGTGGAAAATTTTCACAATGACGCATGTTCATGGCATTCTCTCAATCTGCCACAGGCTACCCAAGGAACTTATGGTCATCTGAGGTAAATTTAGTAGTCTAATAAGATGAATTTCATGACTTTTAAATAAACTTCAGAGCAAATGAGGCCAGCAGTTGGACCAGATTTGTGGCATTGAGAACCCTGCGAGGATACCAAGAGGGATAACAGAAATGTTCCACAAAGATGTCTAAATCACAAAAAGTAAATTTTCCTGAAAGTACGTTGCAATTTTCTACACTAATTCAAAAATGGAGACTGCAATTTTTAAATCGCAACAACGAACGTAAAAAGGGAAACAATATCAAACTTCTGGAGGTTCACAATGAAACTGTCAGGCTTGAGTGATTGTTCAGTTGCAATGTGAACACTACGACTTCCAAGAAACAAAGAGGTCGCCACAAATCAACACATACGCGAGTTCTCTTTTAATTTCATCATAATCCTCTTGAGTTTTCAATTTCTCTTCCAGTACAGTTAAACTGGCTCTCTTGACTTGCAATTCCTCTTCCAACTTGGCGACTTGCGACGAGCCGGTGTCGTAAAGTTTGCTTATTGTCGCCTGCAACTTGTGCACGTCCTCCACGAGCTGAGTCACCTGCAAAATTCACGTATCCGTTTATCCACCATTTACAAAGAAATTGTACTGCCCAGGTCAAAAAATTACACACCATCACTTTGTCAACAACCCACTCTGATTAGACAACCTGTAGTTTCAAAATTGTACACAGCAGGTATGAAACAAGTTTGTTATCATACAAACATGTCACCGTGGCCACAAACAAAACGATTTTTCTATTGGTAGCTCATAAGTTTTCTAATATTACCTTTTTCAAAGACGGAAAATAATGTAATCTGCAAGTTCATTTCTCTCTACAATCTTTTGTTAACAACTGATTTTCTTCTGCAGAACAGCCGCAACAAGTATAAGAGAACGATGGGGAAATTTCATTAAAAAATAAGATTTAACGGCCCGATTCCATTTCCAAATTTTAAAATTTTGCCAAAAACACTAAAACAGCAAATAATAGGTTGGAAAGTTGGCTGCATCTTTCAGTGTATTTTTTACCATGTAACAAGATTTTTTTTTATTTAGTCGAATCAGAATGAACCACCTGACAAAATCACCACTTGTGTTCAGGAAATTGACTACATTTACCATGGCAATAAGTAAACATGTAGGCATTATATTCAATGGAATAATGAAGACACACTTAGGATAATACATGAAAAATTATGTCGTTTTTTATTGCTCAAGTCTAGTCAATATATCAAGTTAGTATAATACAAAGACATTCAAGATAAGGGGATGAAGGATTCTTATCAAACAATGTTCTATAGATTTCTGCACTAGCCAGCCTAAGTGGGAATGTCTTGATACTTTCCAACCAAATTATACAAACTATTATTGAACACAAATAACTCCAGTACATCAGGGAAGAACGGAAACTAAATCGATGGACTGAGCAGCAACAAGAACTCCTATAAAACGCAGATGTCTCTGAAAACAAGATTATAGCTTTCAACAGACGCCTGTTTCTGTATACAATCAATACATTGATGCCAACATAATGACAGCTGTACCACCAACTAAGGATGGGCACGCTGTCATCAATAAATTGATCCAAGTGTAATTAGTGGTCTGGCTTCAAGACAAATAAATCACAAATTGGGTGCGGCGTATGTATCAGCATTGTCAAACGGGATCAATACATTGATTTTCTTGTTAATAGCCACGTTGCCAGAGAAAGATACCACGGACTAATGCAAGTAAGCATGGGTCAATCATATATAAGCAACTACTTTCAAATTAATTACAAAAATTAGTGTCAACTTAGAAACAACAAAAGTACATAATATCACTTCATTTGTTCGAGGGCAAAATGTTTATCCACTTGTTCTGGAACTAAATTAGCAGTTGAAACATAACTTATTGAATGACATTTTAACATAGAATACATCGTGGAGTAGAAGTTGGGATTTCCTTTTTAAATGAATGACTTGATGTACTTGAATACAGGGAATCCTCATATATGAGGATAGATTACCAATCACTCCTCGAAGAGCATTCAGACTAATGCACTGACATCATTGATTTCAGACTCAATTAGCGATAGTTTGAATCAACATGTGAATTGGTTAACAATTGGCTTTTATTCTTTCCATGCTATCCTAAGCAAACTTTGTAGTTGTTGAGTGCTGTAACAAAAACAAGCATTGATGTCGATTTCCCAATAATTGGCATCACAATTAACTAGCATTATTTGTCTGGAGACACAACTGCTCTTGAAATCGATCAAACCAAAAGGTACAATAAATGTTAGCGTATTGATTGGATTTACCGATTGTTAACTGCGGCTGTCGAGGTAAGTAAATATAAATTAAATATCCCAAAGCTGCTTAACAGTCAAACGATTTGCACCTGTCCACTAGAATACGAATGTTGCCAACTGCAGCCAACACTGTAGTGCAACTCTTTGGTGAGCACTACAAAGGAAGATTTAGCATAAACATGTGCAAACAATATTTGATACCTATACACAGGTGCCTCCCTGCCAGTTTTAATTGCAGTCAACAATCCTGCAGATTTTCAAGAAGAGCACCCTTTCAGGATTCGTCAAACTTACAGTAAACATTTTGACAGAAATCAAAATAAAACTGTAAGTGAATCAAATTCCCTTTTAACTTAAAACAAGATCAGTGGTCTGATTTGGATACCAGTATATTACAGTATAAGGGGAGAAAACTTCCCACAGGAGGAGCTACATGTTCAAGTATATTCCACACATCAACAATAGTGTCACACTACTCAATCATTTTAAGTCATACACACCAGTGATACTAATTGAATGTCTACAGTAGATTTCAAAAAAATTACGATATCTCTTCTCGTCAAAAATTGACGAAATATTGAAGGCAAAAATCATTAATATATTTTCTGCCTGTGGAAGTTTTCAGCTTTTGTTTTCCTTTTCAGTAGTTATCTTCCCAGGTAGTCATTAGCCCTAGCTGACCTCTTGAGGTGTGAACACAAATTGCCCTTTGGATAAATGATGCCACATGCCTCCACCCAGTTAACTGTTATGGTGGAAGTAATTTGGGTCAAGAAGTCTGTAGTTGAAGTTATAGTTAACTGTTGAAAGTAGGTCATCCTTCATTATTATTTAAATACACTCTTGTAAGCCTGACAGTGAAAAACATTGGAGTAACAATATAAGGGGCGTGTCTTTGAATAGGTCTAAACATAATGCCAAAACACAATAACAAAGATTAAATCATTCGTATTAATAAATAACACAACTCCTGAAACAAGACACCTCTTTCCATTCTACAAATTGTTTATTCATGTTGATAAACAGTTCCTTCACCCTGAATACCCAGGAAGCTCCTTGGTTAGAACTCCAGATAGCCTGCATAAGCTGTAGTAAAAATTCACCCTGTAATTGTTGGCATAGCAGTATGGTTACTGCTGACCTGCTTTGACTGTCTGATTTTGGTATAAAATACTTGGCTGGAATAGACTCTAAAATTTCAAACACTTATTCGAGCAGTCTTTCCTCAAATAAGTATTCCTAAGAGAGCATGGACGAAAGTATGGAACACTAACTTCTAACAGTCTGCTGGTAACAAGTTTAGAACGTTTTGGACTTTGATGAGTTAAAATCCGAAGTTCTCCAAACTTTGCAACCATTCGGGGTTGGTGAGTGTTCGTAGTCGAATTGCTCTCCAGAGTTGCTGAGCGCATTGGTGACTTATTACACCAAACTAACACAACAAAAGCAGGTAGAGAATAAATTATTGAGCCCAACACATAGGCCCAGTTTACTACAGGGGGGCAGATTAACTTTCGGAAGATTTTATGAGGTAAACTACTTGTGCTGACTAGATTTTTTATCACTAACACCCATGCTACACCTGTTGCCGTGACAACAAGACGCAATTGTAGTCACATGTTGCGTTCCAACGATAAGTGCTAACACACCCGACCATGTATTATCTGCGTTATAGCGCAGTTTTTAAGAGCCTCTGCAATTTTATTCGACAGAAAAAACAATGGTTTTCAGCAAAATTTCTTATAATCAATTCACTTCACGGTTTTCAGATGTAACGTTGGCGGAACTAGACAAATTTTGACACAATTCGTAAACTTTTTTGAATACTATCAACTTGGCATAAACTTTCACCCAAGTTTAAACGAGAGTCTTTGTAACACTCTATCTCAGTATACATTCTCCACTTAGACCATTTCAGATACTATAGTTACATAACGACTACAACATGGCATACATCCTGACAATCTTCACTTACACAGTCCCGGATTTTGAGAAGCAGTTTGATGCTCGTTATTCATTGAAGAAAACTGGATCTCAAAATGACACTGCAAGTGACTACCACCCACATCCCCACAAAAGCTCATTTGAGTAAATGATATAGCATACATAATCAAAATTGCAAACTGTTATTTTTTTAAAATGTTTGTTACAAAAAATACAATGTACAATGATAAGAGTTAAGCCCAGAATGAAGTAGCAATCATTATAACTATGATAGCATCACACAGTCCTTTCACGTTAATATGGGAGTCTACAATAACATCTATGATGTGCAGTAGCTTTACTGTGTTATACAATCTCAACAAAGCTTAGTATGTAGTAAAGTGTATACAGTAATGCTGACGCTAAGCATATGTAACTCCACCCACTTCAATTTGAGAATCTATAACAACACTTACAATAAGCAACACACAAAGTCAAATTGAGAGTCTGCAACCACGTCTATAATATTCGTGAGAGCTTCATCATCCAACACACGTCCATTTAGAGTCAAGATGTAACCAGAGTCTGCTGACAACACCCTCCAAATTGGCGTCACATCTCATTGCTGTCAATCAAGCTTTAGAAGTGACATGGCAAGACCCACGCATATTTTGGGACCATATTTAGGCAAACAATAAATTTACCTCTTTCTCTTTGGCTGCCAGCTCTATTTCCAAACTTGATCTTTTTATGATGTCAATAGCCTGCTCCACGTCGGGCGCTTTTTGCATCTCTTCGGCCTGATGCAGATTCTGATTGGCTGACGCCAGCTGCTGTCGCAACTTCTCAGCGTCTCGCTGACTTAAAGCAATTCTCTATAAAATCGTACAACATGATAAGCTTATGCACTTGTTTTAAGACACAAAGTAACGAGAGAAAGTGGAGCAGACAGTGAAGGAGTTACAAGAGCCCTGTCAACACCAAAGATCCACTGAAACCATGACAACTAGCAAATCTCCTTGGTAATGTAATCAAAAGCAAATGAAGCCAATTAGAAATAACATCTTTTGTCTTCGAACCTCATTACTCTCAGCATTTTGCATAACAAAGTGGTTATAGGAGTAGTTATCAACTGACCGCCATGACAACATGTTCTACGCTCATATATTCATTGAATGTAAAGAAATGTCTGAAAAGGATTTTTACGACTAACGTTCAATTGCCAATAAAATATGCATATTAATAGTTGTTTCAGAGAAATTATTCAGCAATACCAAGATATCTTACCTCGTTGGCTCGATCCAAGTCATTGCTCATGAGTTCCATTTCAGACGCCCTAAAAATAAAGAAAAACCAGCGTTACTAGTTGCAATGCAACCACCTACTTATGTCGAACATTATCTGTGGAACTGATATAACAATTCGCAGACATTCAAAATCTTTTAAAGTCCCATGAAAACCAAATTAGGTCAGACTACAATAGCCGCACAAATTATCTTACGGTGAGATGCTCTTGTGCAATGTAGTCCAACTGACTTCCTACCTGAACTATCTGTTTTACCTGTATTCACCTGAAGATCCTTTATAGTCAATAAAGTGAGACGTTGTGGTCTACAATGCATTTTTTCGTTATTGAGGTTATTTCAACTATTCTCTTTTTTCGGGAGGGGTAGTTTCTGATTTTTTATTTTAATTTGAAAACGTATGTCAACTTTTCAAACAAGCATGTTCAGCCACAGTGATACAAATATGAACCTTTTACAGAGAATTCTTCCTAGGCTAACAATGAAGAAGCGCATTGCCAAAGTCTACCACTCCATACAAAACAATTTTAATACACAGAAAGCCCATGTTCCTCAAAGAGTTGCATTCATGGGTCAAAATTAGATCTGTTTTTTAAAAGTTTGGCAATTACAGTGGTAAAACTGAAAGACTTGCTTCGACTGAACTGAATTTGTAAAAGGCTCCAGTGATCTAAGCACATAAAAACTTCACAGGTAGCTATGACAATTGTTGCCCTTGCAAGTGACAACTTTTTCCAGAAACTTTCGGGGGGTTAGTATATCTTCCACATTCCTGAGCTATCTTTAACCCAATATGACAACTAAAACAAAACATTTGTAACAAAAAGAAAGACAAATACAGCTTGAATGCCTATGGTCTTATTTTCCCCGATTAATATTTGTGTAAATGTCGCTTGGATAGACTTACTTTGCGCTAGCCAATTGGTCATACTGGTTTCGGGCTTCAAACAGTTCAGACTGAGTGGTCTCCAATGCTGTAATATAACACAATACATCATCTATTTGAATATGACTAGTACATCAACGCATCAGTCCACTGTCAAGAGTTCAAATTACATCAGAGAGATACAGAATGCATTACAAGGGCCAAAATGTGGCCAGTAACGCCACCTTCTAATATTACAGCATGCCAAAAATGCTCCATCCATGGAGACTAAACTCCAGCCCCGAGGACCAAAAAGTAGAATACCAGGGACCAAACTCCAGTCCTGAGGACCAGCCCACAAGTTTGGTGACAGCAGGTCCGGCACTGTAGTTAAGAGGTATGTAGCTGGAATGCAGAGGCGCAGTCATGAAAACATTACCACCCCAAGAAAAAATGCTCGACAAGTAATTCTTATTAACATCCTGCTTTTCCTTGTACACATCAATTCTATTCTCCCAACTTGTATTTCTTCTCCCATGCACCGCAATACTGTCCTTACGAACATATTTCTTTTCCCACCAAGGTCTTCTCAAGAGCGACAGGAGGTATGAGTAAGCCCGTGCAGGATTCAGAGTATCAGAACAGTTTGTGCACTACAACTGGCCACATCTACCATTCGTGACACATACTGTCCCAAAAAACTTGCCGAGAACAAGAAAAAAACTTCCGGAGCTTCTTAATATAAGACTGGTTCCCCTGTAATGGCCGACTCGAATTACAATAGGTAGTGCTATTGTACAAATGCATGCATTAAGGTTTCTACGTGGGACTCACTTATGACCTCATGCTGATAAAAAAACTACTTTCTGCTCTTGACCTCCTCAAATGCTTAGACATGAGACCTTCATTCATCAGCACCATCTGGTGGAATCGGCTATAACACTGGCAAGATCACTATAGCACCTAACACAGGACAGGACAGTGTTGCATAGATGCAAGATCAAGCAAGTGTCTTTGCCATAATACCATGTACTACAAGAGAAGCACAACCCATGTGCGACTTGTACAACTCACCTGTGTTCAGTTCCGCCACCCTCTGCTCCTGTTCACCCAGTCTCCTCACTATCTCCATCTGCTTCTCCTGTAGACTTTTCTCCTTTTCAGCAAACTGTCGCTGCAGTTCACGCTCCTTTTCTGATGCCCTCGACTGAATATACAAAATACAAAATGCTAACGACCAAATACACACATGTGCTACGGCCCATATAGCCAGGGCGTGCTTTCTCCCAAAGGCCGCAAGTCTGGCCGTAGGTAAGATAGTCCTAATCAAACTAATGTACACAAGACACTGCAGCTTTTAAAACCTTGCAACTCAAATTAATTGACAAGTATCAAATAAGGAAAAAACACATGGAAATCATCCAGTATAAGAGATACTAATAAAATCCATTAGCAAAACATGTTTGCCTTTACGTATTATGGTTTTGTAGGATCTTATCTGCAAGCCTATGCATTTAGTCAAACGTCCACAAACTATAGAAATCAACTCTAGCAAACTCTTCATTTCGCTACAAAGTTTTCTGAGATATTTTGTTTACCATTCATGCAACTTTTGATTTTTTACAATAAATTTTTAAGTCCTATTTTTGATATCCCCTCATTCAAAAGTGGAACAGTTTAAAAACAATACCCAAAAGCATTATGTATAGCCAAGTCAATGAAGCACATACCGGGTAAAGGATTCGTGTGAATCTGAGCAGCCAATTTCAAGATAAGATGTTCAGAATTTAGCGATATTTTCTAGGGTCCTACCAAGCCTTAACAAAAGACAGAGTGAAAAAATCTCACAACACACCTCCTTGGAAGAAATTCTGTACATCATAGCAAGACAGATAAATCCTAGTCCCGTTAAGATAGCAAATAGCAGCTTTTTCACGAAAGATGCATTTCAATATAATAACATTACCTGAGCAGTGGCTTCCATGGTCTCTTCATATTCCTTTAGTTTCTCTTTAAGTTGTTTGATTGTGAATTCTACAAAACAATTAAACAGATAACTGACAGACTTAAGGCCATAACATTATTTCTTATATAATGTGATTGAAAGCTGCATTTCACACTGTTTAGAGATCACTGTGAAAGTATTTAGAGTTCTTACCCAAAGAGCCATAACAAACAGCAGACATGTGCTGTTCTCATGAGAAATGGTCATTGTTGTGTCACAAGACTGACCTATTTTTGAAAGAAAGTTTCTGTCAGCCAACCTCAACAAAATCTACGATAGTCCCATGTTTTACGTTATACCTGGTAATAGAAAACAATTCTTTTCGAGGTAAAGAAAATTGTGGGTCTGCTTTTATAGAGTAGAAAACCCGATTTGATTTTTATTTTTAATGTAGCTGAGCAAGATGCAATGCAGCTTTACGTTTCTACCTCAATACTTTATGGTAGTACAATAAATATCACTCAATGAGTAAATCATTTACAGTGCAAAGTATCCAATGATGAAACTTCATTCCGAAAAGCATTTTGTACTTTTTGGTCTAACTACACAGGCATAATTTAACAGTTCGAAAAAAATCACTGGTCCCAACCTGTGAATCAAACTCAGGACATCCCGAATACTAGCTAGGCACTCTGACCACTGAGTTATTGAGACCATGCAGGTAACAGGCGATTCACTTCACTTACAGCTAGCATGGCTGCCTAGTCCAGTCACTCAGGAGTAGACGACCAGGCTTTGGTCTGGAGGGTGTTCAGAACGGAGAAATGGTCACTTCGACTACAATTTAGGCACCATAGCTAGGACGCCCTGTTTAGCAACTGAACACCATGTTCAATATTTGGACACCCAAGTAAAGTAAATTCATTGGTGTCGTTTTTAACTTGAAAACAGCAGCTCTGTGAGCTCACGGGTTTGTCCAGAATAAAAAAAGTTAATTAAGACATGACGCAGATATAAGTCTTCACAGTAACGTACCACGCTAAAACAGCGATTTGAGTAAGGGTCACAAAAATGGAGTTAAACGTCATAGATGCTCTGGGAAATAGGGAAACCATTTTGTACGCCCTGCTTTTGAAATCCTGGATGAACCCTTGCATGGCAATAAAGTAAATATCACACACTGGATAATTTTTATAGTGCAAAAAATAGTGCTTTCCAGAATGAATTTTCACAATTTACTAATTTATGCTGATCTGTAAAGTGCATCTGAATGTTTCTAGTTTAATGGTGCTATAAACCTTTGAATATAGTTGCAGGCCAAATAAGAGAAACTCTAAAAGAAACTTAACAAATTAGCTACCCACTTTTACACAGGCACATAACAATGCAAATCTTTAAAATAGTTCTGGAATAATGTTGGCGGCCCCCTACCGTAAATCGCTTTCCAAATTTTTTATGACAAATTGTAATGCATCGCAGCCTACCTTGGTTCTTGACTTCCGCAAACTCAGAGTTGTACTCGTCCAGAGTCTCCCTCAACTGTTTATTTTCAATCTCCAGATCGGAGAGTCTTTGGGCCTTTTTCTGTACAGTCAAACTGTGCTCAAGCACTGGCACGGGGTCTGCAATCAAATTCGTTCAAGATAAAACATTTTTGGCAGAACAATTTAAACTTGAAAATGATAATATCGGTATGATGTGTTACTCGACCAACTCAGTCATGCAACAATTATAACTTACAGTAAAATCTTGCCAATACAAGAAACAACATGGGCGACAAGTGAAATTTTGTTGTATCATTTTCCATGCAACAATCCAGCACCAAATTAAATGTTTTCCCCATTCAAGTTTGTACCAAAAATTGGGGGCATACAGAACAGTGTTAGAAGCTCTTGAAAATGAAAAGGCTCAATTTTGGCAATTATTTTTGTCTGAAATTGGTGAGATTACAACTTCCAGATGCGCACCTTCTCGACCTAATAGACTCATACTCGGTGGTACTGATTTCAAATGAAATCAAACCAAATCACTTTTAATTCTGTAATAAAAGTGACAATAGCCACCTACAGGGTCCCCGCATTTTGAGGACCAGTGGAGAAAGCTGGTTCTCAAAAAGAGGGACCTCTATAAGTGACTATTACCATAACAGCACAAAACAAGCACTAAATATTTAAGCCTGTAAAAAGCTCTCATGAAGTTGAAAGGCTGAGATAACATAGTTACAAAGGTTAACAAGTGCTCATCATCATTTGTTGCCATCACTTTAAGAATTTAAATGCAGAAGGGTGCTTACACTAAATTAAAATATGTGTCAATATACTTGGTATATATATTCAGTGTACGTATTACAACTAAAACAAAATGGTATTCGTCTTCAATAATATCAGGACAGAAGTATGTTCTTTCATTTCTTTTCTCATTAATTCACAAGTTGTGCGATGCCAGGCAACCGTGATCAGAGACAACAAGTGCAATTGGGCAGTCCACATTATTTTGGTTGGTATTGCACATAAACAATGCACTGTCACATTTGACAGAGAGCATGTGTTTGATTAGCCAGAAAACACCACCATCGCAAACATCTTACTGCAAGATCGACTGGAAATTTCAGTCTTTTTTAGAACACTCT
Organism: Phoronis australis; assembly: GCA_002633005.1. NCBI lineage: Eukaryota > Metazoa > Phoronida > Phoronidae > Phoronis > Phoronis australis. Next base: position 134,731 of record NMRA01000503.1, on the reverse strand, counting down.
ATGGTGAAATCCAGAATCTTATCTATTATCAAGATCAAACAGTAAGTATGACCCGAGTTCAACAAAGTTGCAGCAGGCAAGATACAAATTATCATTACAATTTGATTATCAATTATTTGTAGCAGAAGGAAGCCAGAGAACAAATGGGAACCTGTATACTATTCAAAAAGCAATTTCCGAAAAGTAGCCAAAGTTTGCTCTTGGAAGCCTTGATTGGGGCCAAGGGTAGATATAGCGAGCTTATAAAACCTTATATTTGACTTGATGACATTGATACCTCCGGATCCTTTATGCACAAGCTCAATGTGTTTATCTGCCACTGACTATGGAGAAAATAAGGATCATGTTTACAAATAGTACAAATAGATTAGAGCCCAGCCTTTTGAAATCTGGAAATAAATCTGTTATCAGGGAAAAACAGCCGGATACAAAAAAGTCTACACAGAAAGGTAATCACAAAAGCTATGTTCACTGACAGCAATGAACATGTTCATTATAACAATAATTAATCAATATCATGATAGAAGAGTGTCACTCAATCACGCGTGGCATATGACCAGTATACACATCTGATTAATATCGAACATATCCGATATGGTGAGCCAAATATACTGAAATACTGACAGCAGAGCACAGCACAGGCGCTGTAAAAACAATGCATGAAGGCGGCAAGAGGAAAAATTCTTAACGCGAAAAGAGTAACACCACCATTTTTAAATGAACAATGATTGCTGAAGCCACTACAAGCGGGCTTGCAGAACAATAAGAATCACAGCCTGGACAGGAATAGTAAACACTTCGTTTTTTTAAATGTGGCTGGCAATTTCCGGGTCAGTGACTCCTATTGTAAGGTAAGTCAATCCCGTTACAGGGACATGATACTTGTATGAAACTACTGTTTGAAGGTGAGAAATTCCTGTCCAAGTTTCGTGATTTCCATTCCTACCCCAATCCTGGTTTCAGCCATTCACACATTGGCTGCACGTGATTCACTCTGCTGGTACAGCAGGGTCAACTGGCTGAGGCAGCTGAAGAACCAATCAGATGTCTCAGCTGGTTGAATTCACAACTGGCAAAGTGAATAAAGTGAGGACATTGAGACATTTTATTATTGGAATCCAAAATCTGTCAATTCCAAAAGTCTGAGCCAAACAGTTGCAGGATAGGTATCAGAAGAACCCACTGAATACCCAAACCAAGCAGCCAGGACTTCAGTTAATTCACACAAAACTAAAAGCCAAATCATCAAATTTCTGGTTTTTAATGACTGGTTACCTTGTCACAAATAACCAAACTTTTACCAGGTGTGTATTTTTATGACAACCGTTAACACTCCAAACCACGCTAACAACAGAGTAAAATTGCTACTTACTGTGCTGATTAGTGTTAATGTTTTAGTCTGGCTTAACACCCAACCCAGAAATTTCCATTTTTTTAACTTTAAATGCCCATGCCTGGTTTAATACCTACCCCAGATCTAGAGAATCAAATTTTTCTTGAAAGCGCACGTATCTTTTTGAATGCTCTTCTCATACAATTTTCAGTTACCATATGTTCAAAACTCACTTACATTTGAGGAACAGAGTTCTAGCAGAACCTTGTCTTATGCGTGCATGATAATAGTCTCCTGCCACGTTGCATTTGGCACTTGCAAGTAAATCCAATGCGTTGACTCAAATCAACCATTCGGGCTAACATCAACCCTCCACTTCTCAAAAATATCTCTTTTAAATACCCATGCTCAACTTAACCACAACCCGCTTATCTTAGAGTGCCCTTTTAATTGCCCCGTGCATTAACCAGCACAACTATGGTATTTTGTCGAGAAACTTGACAACATGAAATTTCAGTCCACTGTCCTATTGTATGCTAACAATGTAGAAATGACTGTAATGAAATGATGTTTCACGATTTCACCAAATTGACAACCTATATCATTATGTTTGTAAAATGCCACAAAGAAAAGAGTATAGTCTAAACATCTCCCTAACTATAATTACATCCTCACAACAGCTAACTGAAACGCAGGTTTAAGCACCTACTGCAAAGGAGAAGTTCAAGCCTTTAATGGTCTTATGCATCCTTGATCTATAAGAATGGCCAAGTGTTACCACTGATAAATTCACTCAGTCCATGCTTTTGGTTTCTTAGAAAATATTGAGCATAACACAAGGTCAAGCAGGCAGTTAAACACTGCAGCCTGAGATTCTGTAAAGTAACATGGTCACCTTATGAAATCGCACCAAAAGTGACGAGAAAGTTGCCATGAGCTAATAAAAATGAATGTTAAAAAGATCTTCAGTAGGAAAGATTTCAGTGATCGAGTAGGAAGTCTTACAGCCTTTTTCCACCTATTTAAATCCGGTATTAGTGAAGCATCTAGTATTTAAATTGCCAAGTTAATTTGAACTTTCTCATTAGCTTCAGTAGTTAACAGACAATGTAGTTACTGTTAGGTGACACTATCATCATCAAAGTTACCACAAGGTGGCATGATATGACTTTCACCATTGTCACAATAATGACCCCTGCCAATAACTTCGATGAACACCGAATCTGAGTGTTCCCACTGTAGCGACGTGTCCCGCACTTCGCTGTTACTACTGTCTGCTTACTGCGAAGTAAACTCAAGCTGTTCACTTTGATCAACACCAAATTTAAGCATTCCCACTGACAGATGCTCTCCAAGACACTGAACCATCAACATTAATGGGAAAGGCCTTTTACAGTTTTGTTGCCATGTCCATCATGTTTTCAAATTTATAAAATGGTTTGAATTAAGTTTAGAGCAACAACTAAAACACGAGACACAAAGAGGTTTACGAATAATGCAAAATGCAACTTTTATTGGAAGAAATAAATTTTGTCTGCAAGATCTGCCATCATGAGTCCAAAAGTGACAAAACTTAACAATTTTTAGCAACAATACTAAATTTAAATTAGAGCCATCGAAGTTTTATTTAGCAGTACTGTTACTTTTGAATAACAACATGGACCTCGCAGCCACCTCTATGGATTTGAGTTCAAGCAATAACAATAGGTGTCAGACATGTCAGGTTGTATTCTAGTGTTACTGCTTCCATGTTAATCAGGGCAACATTCCACTGACACAAGAAACTCGTAAATACATAAGATCTCCATGCATTACACGCAAAGCACGTGGTCGCACTAGGTTTTCTCGAGCGTATCTCGCGTCTATGGAACGAAGCCCAGCTCAAACACAGGACATACGTAAAAAAACAAACAAAAAACGAGGGAAAAACACCACTAAGCAAAAATCAAAAAGGAAAGTCGTCAAGTCGCTAATTTCTGCGGAAAACAACCATTTTTTGATGTTATATTTATTACATAAGTAGGTCCCTGATTATCTTGGAAACACAATTTCCATGTTAACATGGCAACAATGTAATATCCATGTAACAACAGGTGATGTAAACGGCCCAACAGAGGGCCCACATCTTTGTTCTGCATTAACTTCCATTGAGGAAACATGTTTTACTTCCTATTGAATACAATCTGTGCAGTTCACTTGTGTTTGCACAATGAAAATAAATCCAGATTAAATGCGGGGGCACATTGTCGGGCTGTTTACATCTCCGTCTAGTTTTCCATTCGATATAGGTATGGAAAAATGTCCGTACAAGACGACCATTTTCACTAAAGGTGACAACAAAAATGGTTGCTTTCCCCTTCAATACTCCACTTACCAGGCACATCAATGAGCTTTTTGTAGACAGACAGAAAAGCCGCTTCCGCAGCCTTGCTTCTCTTGGACAATGCATCAATCTCGCTTTGGAAACTTTTTAACAATGGCGCTACTGTCTTGCGAACATCCTGAAAAAGATCCACAAATCTTGTTACTCAAGTCAAGTGGGCTCTCGTGCACGTGCTTTATTTGAAAATAGTAGTTTAAAAATAACGGGGGATTTTGTGTTAAAAGTAGACACTTGAGCAAACACCTATTCACCCATGTTGACCCATACATTGTAACCCCTGATCAGCAAGTAAATAATTCCTTATAAAACGAAAATGTATTTTGAAAATAAAATTTTCATGGATAGTGAGTCTTGAATTTAACATATAAAATCAGGTACTGACCTTTAGATTTCATTTTGATGTTTAGTGTTTAACAAAAACACTCTGTTCCCCACATAGCCCACGAATATAAGCATACACAAGCTAAATGGTGAACACAACTCAGCTTAAAATGTCATTCTGGTCTACAGAAGGCTTTACAAGTTTACATCCAAGTAAACTTTTGCTGGACATTTTATTAATTTGAAGACAATTTGCACAGCGTTTTTTGTATCTAACAGTGAAAGTATGAAGAAAATCAAGCTACAGCAGGCTTCTTGAGCGATTCATGAGATCTCGCAAGACCACACAAAATCACGTCATTAAAAGGAGAATGTTCAGGAGTAACTTGAATTGAAATATGCTATGGTTTGTAGGGTTTCCGAAAATGAACCGTGTTACCAAGCATCAAACAAGCACGGGAGGCTTAATGAGAAACATGACATATAGTTCGAAACCTTACTAGAGATAGTAGCAAAATTTGAATGGTCGGCGATGCTGGAATTTTGAACTATGGGAGAAATTCACAGTATTTGTTCCATAAGTAAAGATTTCTTGCAGCAAGTCTCTCACGAATGTCTTGCAGTGTTACCTAATTATATCTCAATGTCAGTAAAAATTTCCCCAGTAATTCAAAGAACATGTCAATTAAAGTGATCGCGAAGAAACTGAAATAACAAATCTTATCTTTACGAACCTTACAATCAGTAGTATAAAACAACACGAAGGTATCGAATTTTTCAAAGCATTCAAATAAAAACCCATTCTCATTGATTACCGAGCTAAAAGTGAGTGCTATTGAGCCAACGACTTATCTATTGGTAGCCGTGGTTTAATGAAAACATCAATACAGATAATGGACAGTGAACAAAGGAGACAAAGTGATGACACACCACACTACTAAATCAACCGTTGCCATGGCAGCACCTGTAGCACTGTAAATATTCAAACCAATCAATTTTCCTAGTAATCAATTTCTCTTTTGTGGTCACAATGCAGACTCAGGAGACAAAAAAGACTATTGGTTTGAATGTAAAGAAGACTGGTTAACTGTCGAAGCTTTGTTAACACTGAGTGATGGGTATTGGTGCAAAAAGCCATTTCAAGCAATCATCTGCTGAACTTGACAGGCCAAGTGAAACATTGGCTGCCATGGTGAGCCAGGTTTTATTGGCAGGTGATGTTCGAAACAAAATAACCCAAAATATGAGGTTACCCATCAAAGGATGTCAATTATCAAATAGTGATTATTGGTTTCACCCAAGTAATGATTTTCTGCCACTATTGGAAACACAAACACAAAACGATTTCCAATCAATCAATTACACCAAAATAACGATTTTATGAAACCAAAGAAAACGCAAACAAACAAAATCCAATCAATCAATTGATCTTAATCAATAACTACAACATTCCTGCCTAATAACAAGCCATCACAGAGTTAAGATGCCAAGAAGCAAATAATACTCTAGAAACCTTCTTCATCAATTTTGAGCGGATAGGAGATAAATAAAACAATTCATTTGTTTGTGACGAATATATTTTCTATTCACTTTTGATAGGACACCAATGATAAACAAATACTAAACTTTACCTCCGCAGTGTTCTTCTTAAAGTCTCTACTTTGCTCAACAAGGCGTTTTCTTGATGCGTCACTCTCATCCTGTCGGCTAGCTAAGTCAGTGGCAGTCGTATCCAGCTCTTTCTGTAAAGCAGGTGACACAGGAGTCATTAACTTCAAGATTAACGCGTAAACTGCTGACCTTGTAGTTTGCCCGTTGACAAAGGAAATACCAATTTTTATTTCCATATTATTTAAACGTTTTTAAAAGACTGGGGATGTGCAATTAAACTACCAAGAGTACTAAAACAAATAGAGTATTACAAATAATTAAACAAAGAAGTGAGTTTAAAGGTTATATAAATAATTAAGTTAAAAGGAAGGTGATAAATATTAATGAAAATTAAGGTGTATACAAATTGGAGCTAGATGGACACAATAAGTTATTGCCCAGTTTCTAATTTTTTTAGGAAATGACAAATCCAACATTGCTGCTGAACTGAAAATTTTATGACTTTTAAGGTAAACCTGTTGTGATTTAGACTACAGTTATGACCTCTCGACTTGTTCTGTACCCACATTACTTGATTTCTGGGCTTGGAATAAATTATTGTGCAAAGCCTTGGTAGAGTTTAGTAATGCTGGGACTTCACTAAAATCTAGCCAAAATCACTTGTTCTCATTTAAAATACACGTCAAGATCTCACGTAATCTCGCCAAGTCATGCTTTTTACCGAGGTCCTAGCATTACTGAACACTGCCCTGGTCTAAATCAGTAACAACCTGTCCATTATTTTCAAGCCCCGATACCACTTCTCATTTGAGTTAGCAATAAGCCGAGGCCAGTTTCATAGTGGCTAATGTTCAAAAGTTAGTCTCTTTACTGCAAGAGAAGCTTACAGCAACTTTAACTAAAATGTGGGAACAAGTAAAGAATTCAGTTCAGCCCAATAAAAATTTGTTTTTCTGCTGACAAGCACTGATACGGAATGAGGAAGAGTACGCTATATGGCTTCACATTCGCCACTGTCGCTAATTTAATTTCTGCAACCTACTTTATCGGTGAAAAAATCCTTTTAGATCAGCCCCAGCATAGACTCAAGCCTCGAATTCTCGCATCGCAGCCAAATGCTAAGTTGGATATTAGCTATTCCTAAATCCCACTCCATACAGAGTAGAGTGTTTCAGGCATTTTAACTGGAAAAAGCTAACAGTTTCTGCAAATGTCTGGTAGACAACGGCAACAATTAGCAATTTGTAATCAAATCAGAAAAAACAATGGTCAGGCTCTATTGTTTTATAGCTCCAGTCAAAGCTGACCAATCCCGTTCAACAACAATCTCAAAAATGGACATAAAAACAACGATAACGTCCCCTTAAAATCTGATCCGTGAAATTGGATCTGCTATACACGAGAGATGGACGCTTTTACACAAAGAACAGGCGTTGCACATCAGTAATAAGCTGGCAGGCCGACACTATAGAGAGCGTTGGGAATACCGGCATTCTACCTGAACGTATTCTAACAAAGACCAATAGCCTAGAGTCCAACAGCAAATCACTTTGTTTCCCTCACACATAACCTTAACCTCAAAAATTGTACAAGAAATTTATTTTCATTTGAATCTGCACCCAACGAAAGAAAATTAAACCTCAGATCGAATAATTCTAATAGTAAACCGTGTGTGATTGAATCTTATAAGTTACATATATTTAAACAAGAAACTGGCAACAAAACCTCAAAGAAACTTATAATAAGTTCTCAACTACACTTTATTATGTACAACTGAAGAGAACATCTCAACATATTCCACGCCTCACTGAATAAGATATATTTGTAAACATCTCAGCAACGTTTTATAGTTCAACGCTGCCTATAATATCGATATCCCCGAATTGCATGCTTAAAGAGTTCCCACCATGACCCTGTGTCTCAAAAAGAATTTTATCGATACCTCTTGAGATTTAATAGCTTTTAGTACACCTGTTGCTAAGAAACAAGCCAATAATTTTTTTAAAATATTTTTCTGTTATCGGGGTTGCACGTAATGGATGGAAGACCGTCTCGGCCATTGTTAATGTGATGCTGAGGAGTTGTGACGAAAGTCCGTGGAGAGCCGCCTTTTTCAAACATCAAAATGTGAGTTTCTGGAGGTTGTAGTAACAGCAACTAGAACAGGAACATCTCTGTGTTCAAATTTGCTAAATATGTGAAAGTTGCACAGAAATGACATCGGTTTGTGAGCCATACAAGAGTGTGAAATGTCAATGTGGAACATGCGATTCAGTCGGGAGCCACACTTTGTTCGGGACAATCCAAGGAATCGTGTTTAGACCAAACACAAAACCAGCCTTATGATGAAGGACTCGCCAGCTTGTAATTGTACTAGTATTTGCAAATTTTATAAATAACGAACAAACTACTTCCATTCTACAGCGAGTGATGCCAGGCCCACGACCTCAGCCCAGATTGAGTGCTATGACACGTAGGCTTATGCATTGTATTTAGACTGTGCTCATTCCATCATTCCATCATGGCAATAGTGACTACAAGTAACCCATTTTTACTGTGGCCTTTGTCAGTGATTATTAAGTGTCTATTTTTTAACATTGACCACCCCGTGATTAAGCTGGTTGTAGCTCACTATGTCTACGGCATTTCTCGTTCAGGCAGGTCGAGTTCATACGTCCTCAAAGCCGATGAAAGTTCGCTAAATGGGAAATCGAATTCATTGTCTGATTCTTCAAGTACTTGAGTGTGATTCCCGTATCCACTCTTTTCTCTGTCTCCAAATAATTGTCCAGTTCTCGCTGAAAATCGTCCTCGTTTTCTGATCTGCTATGGGCCGCCATTTCAATTGACTGTCAAGTGATCAAACATCTACTCCCCATTACATCATTTGACAGGAAACTTAGAAATAACTAACTTTTGTTCAAAATTAAAAAATTTGCGACTATTTGGCATAAAAAGTGCTGATTTAGTTAGATTTTACGATATTCATTTCATATAAGCTAACCGAAACCTCAAAAACTAAGAAAATTCATGGTGGGAACTCTTTTACACTTGATATGCAAGGAAGAGTATTGGATTTGACTTATGGTCCCGAAAATTCCATATTTTGCCAATACAATACAAAAGCAACTTCAGTGTCCCAGCCTGACTGAGTTTTTGCGATGATGATGTAATTTATAGAGATGGGCGCAAAATCCACAGTGCATTTGCGTCTCTCGGTCGCACAAAATTATTGAACCTATTCCCCATGGCAATCAGTTAATATATAATTGTATTATTCTGAAATCACGCATTTCTTCATTTTCTGCTGATTCCAGTCTCCACATTTTACTAAAGGTCTTACATTTTAGTCCTAAAGGGACCTCTGGTGCATCATTTTGTTTTGAACAAATTTGAACATGACCTATTTGAATGCATAGGCCACACTCACTAGAGTATAGGAGATCACAAAAATAGAAGTGGATGTAATAAGCGCGAAAGGTCTGTGCTTTCAACTGATTCACGGCTCGGCTTTGCCTGCAACAAAATGCATTACTTGTATGCAAATGGCACACACCCGCATTTTACAATTTTCCTCCAAACATGACAATAGCGCATTAATTATCATATCTGCTCAAGGAATATTGGAGATTGACTAAATGAATATAAAAGTTAATGGTATGCCTGAAAATCAATGAACGAGCAGATGTAGGGAAAATCAATACTCTGTCAATCAAACGTGAAGTCTTTTTCTTTTGTAAAAGTTAAGCGTCAAGTGTGGAGCAAATCATGTCAACAAAATTCACACTTTTGAAATATGTAACAACAGTGTAAGATTTAAATTCTTTACTGCAATCTCTCTATTTGGGCTATTGTATTGAAAAATGGTGAAATTTTTACAGTCAAAAGGATTTCAAGGGTATTTTTCCTCACACAAATCACGTACTATAAAACCCACAAAACTAAACTTCCAAACTTACTGATTTGTTTACAGTCTATTGAAAGGGCAACTAATTTTTTGAAAAAATGTAATTGCTTAAAAGTGTCTGAAATTCCCTTAACACGGTGAAGAAAATCAAGATATCAGCAAAAATTTTCCAGACTCAAGATCCCTTGTACAACTCAAGATCTCTTGTACAAGACGTTTTGCCCTGGAAACCAAATCACTGTGAATGGCCAAGACTTGTGCACAGGTCATGTCTTGGGTCTGAACAGTATCCTGATTGATGGACCAAGACACTTGTGGTTTCCTATTCCTATTTATGAGAACCTGTCATGAACTTGGCAGATTATCTGGGTCAGCACTGCAGTTGCAATAGAATGGTCTGACCTCTCAGACAACTGACTGACACTGTAATGAGCTGTGCTAGAACTACACAAACATAAGGAGGCCATCTTTTGAAAACAATCAAATTTATTTAAATCACAATGAGTTGCAAGAATTAGAGAACGTACCCACTAAATTCTAAGTATGTGTCTGATGATCATGTAGAGAGTGAATTCTGCAATCAAGCAAATCCTTAACTTTTAGGGGACCAGTGTAGTGAGTGCATCGTGGCAATTAGCGGCTATATACCCACCTTACACCACAAAAATAAACTTTGGATACAGACTACAAACCGTTTCTTTAATGAAATTGGTCTCGAATTGGTCCTTGGTTAAATTGAATGCGATTTCACGGCTTTGATGGAACTGACAAGTTTTCATTGGTTCAGACCTTGAGCTCTAAAATTTGGCTTAAGGCATATCATTTTATGCACAATGCATGTTTTCAAGAAATAATGAGTGCCAAATCTTTGCAAACCCACAAATCACTTTTTCCCTGAGCAAGGAACAAGCTAAGAATAATTTAATGTAGGGTAACTGGTCTAAATAAAAAGTTTGTTCCTTGGACGCCAATGGATGGAACGTGGGTTAATTTATAGCCACGTCGAGTTCAAAACGACAATAGCCCTCCAGAAGTGAACAGTACATAACCAATACATGAATGGTCTGGGTTTTGTTTTAGACAGTTACTGACAGAAAGTGAAACTGGTTCAGTGACTTCGAGCTTCCATGGTAAGTTAGGAAATAGCTTCCATATCACAAAATTCCCAGCTTCTGTTCACCACAGCTGCTTATAAGGAACAAAACAGGTGAACCTAGGCATTATAATCAATAGGAATATAAAATCCAATCAATAAGTTCCTAACAGCAGAATTAACAAAAACAGTTGAACAGATTTAAGCAGCACAAAGGAAATCAATACATCAACAGTTACTTGAAGGTTTGGTAATAAGAGACAATGAAGTCCCCACACCCCATTAGCAACTTTAAGCTGTAAAGTCACAAAGCCCTTTATTTATTCACTGTGTGTACCCTTCCAATAATGACCCTATTTGCACTGATCATGAACATAGGCTGGGATAGAAATAGCAACCAAATTCAGAACATTATCAATTTTATGGTGTCACATCAAATTTCAAAATCCAATTGATTTATGATCTGACTGCCGTAGTTTCTGCTTGGTTGGCTACAACGAACAACCGCCATCACCAAGGGACCTCTGTGATGTTTGTAGAAAAGCCTCCAGTAGAAACTGTTATACAAAACTATACCGAGTCCCCCAGCGTTCTCATTGGTGACTCAAAAATCATTTTAGCCTTTTATTGAATTCCATAGAGAAAAATCAAACACTCAGTATCGAGGAAAATTATCCAGCAAAATAGATTTAGTGTGGCTCAGAAGATTTCAAAATCAATAAGTGGTAATCCAAGTTAGTACCAAACACAATAAATGCATATAACCCCTACAACAACGTAGATCAATATGCTATCACTGAGTGATGCTGGTGGTTGATTTAACATTTTTAACAAAATGCCGGCCTCAAGAATACTAATCCTTACAATGATCAGTGGATTTCTACAAAACGCAAGGAACAATATTGAAAGAAAGTAAAGCAATTGCGTTGTTTTGGACATTATTTTTTACTGCCAGTAGAAGCCAACTGATCCTAAGAATAGTGATGCAAATTTAAACTAGAAAATCTCAACGCATGTTAAAATGAGTTCTTTCCTGCTTAACTCACCACTGCAATTCTCTCGGAGAACGCAATTGCCCTAAAATCTACATCATTTAGTGATGAACCAAGAATCCCCATATTGGCAGCTCGACAGCTGTAGCAAAGTGGAAACCAAATTTTACATCCATATATGTACCCTGATTGGAAATGCCAGAAATCATTCTTTAGATAGATCTACTTGAACTTTAAACTTTCATAAAGTTTTCTCTTATTTTTCGTGCAAACTATCAAAGTTGCCAGAAAAATGAGAAATCGACGGAGGACAATAAAAAAGGAAAGGGACTGAATGGCTAACAAAAGGAAAACTGATGAATTACGGCATAGTCAACAATGCAATTAGTAGGCTTTGAGACTACCTTTTAGGTACCATCCATAACGTAATTGGAAATGATATCGCATTCACTTTAACTGTTTGATAATAACTGAAAAGTCAAGTCGAGTGTTTCTGGATTTTTTGGATTAACGGGCACTGAAAGTTGCATGTTAACCCCTTTAATTGCTGAACGCATAAAAATGTTATCACTGATTGTCTACTAAATCTTTAAATTATTCATTGTAGTCTCATCTTTTACTGGTATGTACATGATAAAAAGAAAAAAATATTTATGTAGCCACAAACTTAGATCTTAATTGCTAGCGAGGAATAAAAATAATTATATTTTTGACACAGATTTACATGAATTCCCATTCCTCTGACTTCAACATCCTATTAAGTCAATGACGAAATGAACATCACAAAACAGCAAAACTGTTGTTGCAGAAGACCATAAACAAAGGGCAAAGTATTCCTAACTGTGTAACATGATAGTTGAACTCAGCAAACCCAACCAATGAAGAATGAGTCATTCCCTGAGCCATCAAATCAGCCGCACAAGCTGTGCTAGGCCGGCCCAATGTCATCTCAATCAGGCCAAGTTCGTATTAGCGCAACAAAAAGTTTCCAAAGTTTTCAATGCAATGGTTGCAACAGTTGGTTGGTGTGTAAATCATACTAGGATGGCATTCGACTACTATCATTTCCTTACAGACAGATAACAGCGTTTTCAGTCGTTTGTTCATGTCTAATAGACAGTTCTAAAATCGCCATATTGATTTTTTCTAATACCCTATCAATTGATCGACGCCTATTAGAACAAATAAATCTCGATCTGGAATGCACGGAATATGACAAATTTCACAAATTTAGATACGTGATAAAACTTGAATAACTTTAACAACGAATTGAAATTCGACTTACTTGTAACGCCAGTAAATCAAAGGATTTCCAATACTGGCTCATCGACTGAAGCTCGCCAGCCATCTTCGTGGCCCTGTTTTGCTGGAAATCGATCGGTCACATGACACAATAGAATCGAATGTAGTCTCGAACCCTCAAGCATAAATATGCATAAGTATTATGGCGCGGCTCTTGTCTTTTAAATCGTAAAACATTCCACTTGAAACCCTTTAACCTCATTATTGTAGACTATCCATGGAAATTAGATAAATGTGACGTACGTTTTGGTTGATCGAGAGTTGTTGCTGTCTGCTTTCGAGTTTTTATTTTAAAAACGCAAATTGACACAGTGAATGGAGTTAACCCGGGGGAGTTACTCCACTATTTTTGACAAGGGTGTTCAGAGGGGAAATTAGTACACCATCCCTTTCAGACACCCAGCATGATAAATATAATATCAATCTTTTTCAAAACTTAGTACCCAGCCGCGGGGAAATAATGAAAAAGTCACCCGTCCCTCACTAGCTTCAGCCGGAGAAGAAAACATCTCATAACATAACTTCTAGTTTTGTGATAACAGGGTGCCTAACTGCTGAATTTAATTTGGTAAAAAATATAGACTATAATCTTTTAACCCAACAAACTTTTTAACAAAATATATGCTCCCTTCTCAGTGAAAAGTTATCCCGGGGGCAGCGGCCACTAGACGTGGGTTCCATGCCTCCAACAAGGAATTTTGAAAAAGACTCTAAGACAATAAACCAGGGACACCCAAGCCTCATTTCAAAACCTCATTACCTCAATAAAGTGAGCTTTACCAAAATTGAACTCTAACTTAAAAATGAACCTTCCAGGTCAGTGATGCTTTGTCTCCCTGGCCATATTGCGGGGTGGGAGTTCCTTACATTACTTTTGTGTCCAATAAAGAGTGATTTTGGCAATTCATTTTTGTCTCTCTAATTAAATGAAATTTGTAAAAACATCACCTTAAACTCATGCCCTCTGAACGCGAAACCGCGTTACGTGCATAGGCGGTCAAAAATGTCATTTGGTCACGAATTCAAACGAACTAAGATCGATTCGGAAGGGCTCTTATGAAAACACCGTCAACCGCGCCGTCCGGCGTATGCACCTTCTAGTTATGTGAGTAGCTCACACTGGGGCCCCGTGGGGTTTCAGGCCGTGTACGTGGTGCGCGTGTTTGCATGGCTGACTGCCACCGTGTTTACAAGGGCTCGAGTCTGCCAGTGCGCAGTTTGGAGGATGACGTGTCATTGACAATTTTACTATCTATCTTTCAGCATTTTTCGTCTATTTTAAAATCGGATACTGATAGCTGTAGTTCGTATTTTCGAACTGGTAAACTCCTTAGTTATAATAAAATGAGTAAAGCCCATGCAAAAGGTCCTAGCCATTGTCTTTGGTCTACTTTTTTACCTTTTGGAAGTATACGCCTAACCATTATGTTTGCAGTACTTACGGGCAGCCTAAGATCTTGATCAATCATAATCCCGCATTATAGTAGGACACCTGTCCCGCCTTCACGATATATGTTAAACCTGTATGCGGGGTATATGGTGCAAGAAAGAGTTGTGGATGTATGACGCAAGCATGACCTACGCTGACCATACAGTGGTACATCCATTATTCTAACTTGCGTTAAAATACGTTGTTATGAAGTTTTTAACTAAAATAAAGCAAAAGATTATCTTTACGGGGCATATATCTGATATTTTGGAATAACCGTGGGTCGTAAATGTGGATGCACATCCACTTGCATACCTATATATATACTCGGGTGTCCCAAAAGTAATGACACTCTAGTTTGAACGTTCATCACGAAAATTGCTTACTAACGCGACGTTATGAAGTCTTCTTGTGTTATTTTTCGCGAAATGCAGAATATAGTCAGTCCATGAGGGGTTTTGTCTACTTTTCCCGCTGAAAACATACAAGCAGTTTCCCTTAATTTGTTAATGGAACGTGCAAGCAATTTCCCTTAATTTGTTAATGGAAATAAATAAGCAAAGTCATGAGTGGAAAAGAGCATCTCTTATCATGGCCGATTCAAAACAGTTAAAACCTATTTGTGTTAAATTTAATTTTACTCGAAATCCCCCTTCCCCCCAAGCAGCCACAAACTCCATCTCAGGGTCGCATTTTAAAGATCGTATTCCTCCCAAGGTGTGTTTTTCGTGGATCATTGAGCTCTCTGTGAATCTGTCCGAAAGTTACGATACATGTTGTTTTAATATGTACTCGGTACTTGAATATTTGGAAATGCTAGCCTAAAGGTTTGATTGGTTTATACAACAGGAGATCTGCAACCGGTTTGGCTTTGATGAACAAAGAATGAAAATTGTACTCCGACCATGTTGACGAAGGTGTGATTTCTGGCACCCACGAGAGTACGTCATACGGGGTTTAAGCTCATTTGCAAAGTAAAGGCTATAATCACATAATTATGTGCACGATAAACCAACCTTTGATATACGCTTATTCACAATGAGGTTTCTCCAAGTTACCGAGTCAACCATGTTTGTACTAGCAATTCAGGTCGAAAAAGTAGACAAACACACTTTTTATGTGCTCACCTTCCATAACTAGTTCACATTTATGCATGTAATTAGTGTACAACCGCAATACAAATAGGTGCGATTCACTTTTATACGAATATATGTCCACAATTTCCTTATGCAAGCAAGTGGATCAGAATGTAATTGACACTCTCTGTACGGGGTACGCCTATCTCAGGTAAAATGACTTTTTAGCGGCACAATCCTCCCAATAACATGCTTATCTTCAGGAAATCCGATCAGTTTATTTCACTCGGGTGAAAATCGCTTAAGTTGCTTTGATCGTCATTATGTTTTTAAACACCATCAAAGACTGCATGTTGAGCGCTGTTTATTGACATTTTACAAACAATTTTAAACGTTCATCTCTTGTTTTCAGTGTGGAAACAGCAGACGTTCTGTTGCTTTGAAATGTCAAAAAANATTCTGGTTATTCCTGTGCCTTGCCCCCCCCCTCCAACTCAAAATCCTGGATCCGAAACTGCAAATAGTTTAGTGCTGGCAGGCCCCCGGCCTCGGATAGGCTTATACAGCCTACTGATGGAAAGGAACGTTCGCCATTCACGGCACGTCTCACCATTTCATTCGCTAGATTTCTCAGGCTTCAATGTCTGTCACATTTGAACACAGAGTGACAGAGACTGAGATGAAATGTGTTAAATATAAAAAGAATGAAACCGTGTTTCTGTAAAAAAATTAAGCTGCCCGCATAGAGCACTATGGATGTCTCCTACACTCACGGAAGTTGATACTGTCCACGTGTTTCCTCAGTGTTGCGTGCAAGAACATAGTGATGCTAATCTAGCTCAACTGTCCATGTGGACAGAGGCGACATAGAAAATAGCAAGGATTTGTCAAAACCAACTATTCAAAGTTGTACAGGCGTCAGTTGTTGAAGAGTTGATTGTAAATTAAACTTAAATGAGACCATTTTGAAATCACAACGAATCCTCCGTTCTTACAGCGAAAAGCGACAAAATTTCTTTCGGAAACTTGTCAGTGATGATATAGCCACAAAAGTTTTGTAGGTAAGAAGATAATCAAAACATGCACTGATTGATTGGCTGAGACAGAAATATCATGTCGGGGATGTTAAATTGTTATTTTATTTGCATTTTTTATATTTGCTTGTTCAAAATGTTTATCTTTGTGAGAATGTACACAAAATAATTTGCTAGCGGATCTCCTTTCATGAAAAAACGGTTGAACTCACGGTAGTGTTGTATGGACACACGCCAATATTGTCTGCTGACACTTGACGACAGTGTCGTCTGTTGACACAGGACGGCAGATGCTACCTGGTCTATAGTGCGAATATTAGACGAGGCAGCCGGGGGAAACGCTTCCAATGAATCAACGCAAAACTTATGTAACAGTATACATTTACTAAGAGGGGGATCGTTTAATATGCCAGTTATTGTCCTTTTACGAACCCTTAAAAGTAAATAACAACAAATTTGATTACTTCATGTACAAACACTGAATGTGACGTTAGACGGGTAAACGGATTTCCAACATTTTGTATATGGCCAAGAAGTTCCAAAACGTCCACACATACGATATAAAGCTATAATTCATTTACATATTTATACTGAAATCTACAAGTGTATATGTAATCTTAAATTTTTTAGGGTAATTCTGCGTTGTCCATTTCTTGTTGAACTTCGTCCCAGTTTGTGATTAAAGTGTTACTGGCGATAAGATTATTCCACCGAGTCTGAAATTTGAAAGGATGCTCTCTCTTAATTTGTCTAAAAATTCAATTCGTGAAGCTCAACGTTATTCATCTTCGGCTATCCTTGTGTTGGTTTATCGCCAGATATTAAAAACTTGGACTAACAATTTTGTGTGAAATAGCCTTTATTTAAAACCAATCGGTATTATACTGAAAGAAGTTTTGAATACATTGAATTGTTTAGAGAATTCAATTTGATGAATTTTTTACTAAAATGGAGGAGATGCAAGCCTATTTTTGAATTGGCGTCCCTCAAACTTTATTTGCACACTGCGACTGTAGAATATGAGATTACGAACTTAAAACACAAAAAGACAATTTTCCTGTAAAATATATAAAAACCTCGAAGTGTGCAACCCTCGTTTTTAAATTTCTTATTCAGTCTGTGTCTGTGTGTATGAGTGTGTGTGTGTGCGTGCATGTGTGTGCGTGTGCGTGCGCCCGTGTGTGTGTCGTATGCTAATTGGGTGTGGCAATTAGTATCCCAAGTTGTTCATAAAGTTTTGTTATACCGGCGCTCACAGGTCTTTCACCAAGTTTTAAAAGAATTAAATTTCTTTCATCCCAAGAGTAGAACCGCAGTAGGCCTAGGCATGGGCTTTAAGTATAGGTCGACTTGTATAGAAATTGTTCTCAAGTGCAGAGCTTGAACAGCAAATGGGAAAACTGCCCGGCGCTCTAAGCAAGAAATCTCACTTTGACCGTAGGTGCACGGTTCGACCCACTCATATATAGCTTGAAGTAAATAAAATTCATAGGTAATATAACAAAAATATAATATCACCGTTAAGTGTTTTTTACTGGCCCATCATAGAATTTTTGTCGGAAATGCACCCTAGGGCTAATGGGCAAAAATTGGGCAATGGATGGTCTTACAGCGCTTGGCCTACTCCATGGTGACTGTGGACACGGGAATACATCTCTGCTCAGGAAAGGTGCTCGAAATACAATAATACATCTTTATACTAACTCCACTACTGTTATATGTAATATAATATTGTATAATGTAGTAGCATATTAGAAGAGTGGATTTAAATTTGCGATGTTACGTCTTGAGCACCTGTGTTAATCTCACAGTACCGGTGGTTCGTCGGTAGGGGCGCTGAATGAAGAGTCCGACTAAACAAGATGGCGGCTTCCATGAACTGGCGCGATTGTTTGAACGACATCGAACTTTTTGATAAAATACGGAAAGGAGATAGTATTAAAGGAAAAAATTCCGAGTCCAAAAACATCATAGCTACACACAATGGCGAAATATTTGTATGGTGTTCCAAACAAGCTTGCATTATGACTAAAAATCTAAAAAATCTTGCTGTGGAAACCGAAACTGACAGACGGTCGTCGGCAACGTCATCTTCATATCAGGTATAGTATTGTAGATTCCAGTCAAAAGACAGAAGATCCCACGTATGATGGCTGTTGCTCGACAAATTTGTCAACGTGAATTATCTGTCAGCTAACTAAGTCCTCCAAGCATGGAGAACCTGCTGTTAGGACAGCACAGTACTCAGTAGGTAGACTATCAGTATCAGGCAGCAAAACATCTAGGCAATGACCATCGCCTCTGTTGGCCCGACCAGAGGCGATGCAGCTCCTATAGGCGCTCCATACACACTGGCTAAAGCATGAAAGTCACGTTCGGTTGTTATAAATACCTTTTGCGTATCGAGGGACACCTTAGTAGGGAGAACAACGGTTTTTTTAAATTTTTTATAATATAGTCCGGTTACCTATTTTCGTCAGGCTCCAAAGTTCGTCCGCCATCTTGTTTCGCGTGCAGCGCAACCACGCGGGACTTAGCGTTCCAATTTGGAGTGCTCGTCTTCACGTTAGGTACTAACCTCTCGGGAGAAACACGTATCAAANCCCCAGTATACCCATGTGTCATACATTTTTGAAAAGCCCTTGGTGTGAGAAATCAAATGGTGCAAAAATCAGAAAAATTGGATGAGCGGTTAACTAGAAAATGATGCCAAGGTTGTAACTATGTGCTGACATAATATGCAGTTTGTTCATTGCCCCTGCCAGAATCCCAGATCCAGATATCCCATTTGTCAACAACTATGTATTCATAACTGCAAGTTGTTGTCCCTTATATGTTAATTCAATGTCATGTATACATTTTACTGGATTTTAAATTCAGTGGGCATTTGAAGAGACAGTTTGTCCACTTCTGTTAACTGATTAACTGTGGCAGTTCCGAAAAATTTCTAGATGCAGACACCCAGAATTTATTACCATCCATTCAGAGTAGACTTCTGCTAGCACAGTTTGTTCCTGTCAATGTCAGAAATGTGGAACGCATTATCGTTTGGAGCTGTGGTGGCCTCATCTGTCATTCAGGTCATGATCTCTAGCTACTAAACTGAACTTCATTTATTTAATCTTTGAACACTCATCATCCACCAATATCACCTCATTGTACATAGTCATCTATTCTCTATGTACATACAACACACTGTGTGAGGTAATAATATCCATGTTACGTAGCACAATAACTGAAGAAGAAGCGACTTCAAGAATTGTTATTGGACTTGACCAACGAGCTGGCTGGGAAATGCTGGCATTAATTGTCACTTGTCCGGTCTCTGATCTTAACAATCATGTTTCCCAAAGTCAGAGAGCACCAAAAGGGATTATTACCAGGAAGTCAGTGAATGTCGAAAGGGTATTAACACCAATTTGACAGTATCAATAAAGTTGTACAATTGTTCTTTTTTAGACTTTTGTATGTAGTGATCCCCCTGCGTTTGAGGTGACAAATCTTCGACTAAGTTTAACTGGACAGTTTTTGGCTCTGATTGGTCCACGTGGAATAAGTGTGATGCTCATCCCCAGAAAATGGGGACCACATGCAGCGTTTGAAGGCGGCAAATCCAGGATTACTTGCAAGTAAGTTGCACGTCGACAGAAACATGCACTTGCAATTTAGATAACTATATTTCAATATTGTTTCGTTGTTAGTAGCAAAGCATGTGATGACGTTTTTTTATTGAAATGACGGCCAAACAGTGGAATGGAAGCTTAGTTATAGACCCGTTATTAATCATCCGATTCAGTATTTGAACCTTTGATATTATGGGATGGTCCAGTCTACTGTTCACTTGCCAGTATCCGAATTTAAGCAGGTGTACTTCCTGTTCATATTATGTGAAACATTTGAATGAAGATAGAGTGCAAGTTTAATAGCATGTTCATGAAGTATATTCATGAAATAATTAATGGAAATGTATTAGTCAGGAATTAAGATGACACAAAATAAAATGCACAAGTACACATGACCCACCTGTCTATAAATGAAACTTAGATCCAATTTCTTATCGGTGAAAAATGAGAAAAAATAGTTAAAGATACAAATTATTTTAAATATACTAGGTGCACGGGCCTAAATGTGCATATGCAGTATAGTCAATGCATTTGTGACGTTTATAGCTGCAGGTACTATTGATTTTCAGAAATGATAGGTGGAGACACATATCACCCTGATTAATGTTTGTCTCCTTTATTCACTATGCTATGTTTCCAGGACCTTTTCCATTGATGAGCACCTGTTCGCTTCATATGGCAGACTAGTAGTACTTGAAGCAAGGTGGCACCCCGGCAGTGCCTCTGACTCCCATCTGGTTGTACTCGCTAGTGACAATACCCTCAGGTATGCTGGACATCAGTCTGTTGCAGCATTTCTTCACTCTTTACCTGGTTTAGTACATGATGTAGTGAAAAAGTGGAATTTCATTTTATCCGATTTCTCAGCCAAAACGATCAAAATATTTCTCTGTTATGACGGTAAAATCTCACCCTTTTCAGCCAAAAATAATTAATTAATTAAATCACCTTTTTTGGTTTTTTGAAGTCTTTTCACATTGTTGTGAGTGGCCACACTTTTTCACATTGTTGTGAATAGCCACACTTTTTCATATTGTTGTGAATGGCCACACTTTTTCACGTTGTTGTTTGTTGGTAGACTCTGTGCAACAGAACTAAAATTTGACAGAACATTATTTTGGTGTTGTATATTTTCACTTGTCTTCCATATTGTGCACCAAATTTGTGAGATTTTGCTGTAATATGATTTACACTGCACAGTTGTCATAGAAACATTGGTTATTAATTTTGGTTATCTGTAGCAAGGTAATCAGCCTTGGATAAATAGAATTTTTATGACTATTTTGACTATTTCTAAATTGGTCATGTATTGTCCAAAATGTATATTTCATTTACGTGTTCTTAGCCAAGACTGCTTTTCTGAGAGATCTTTGCTGGTAAAGTTTAGCAGATTGTGTCGTGTCGATGCTTCTCTGTTGTAGTCATAGCTGTGCAATTATCTCTGTTCATTATAGTTATCTTGAAATCTCTGTGTCTGTTCATAAATTTCCATGTGCAAGTCGCATGTGACAGACAGTAGCAGAGTTTATTTCTCCGGTCATGCACAGTTCAAATGGAACTGTTTCCCAACTAACTGATCTGCCTGGTCAGGTGACGAACATCACAGTAAATAACTCAAATTTGGACTATACGACTGTGGTACAAGTTCAAGTTGTGAGTAACTTTTGCAGGAATGAATAGTTATTGTATCCAGCATGCCCAACCCTTTTTGCACCACCTAGTTTCTCTTCATTGATGTCACGTTTTTCCCCGTGTGTGGGTGGGCGCAGGTTGTTACAGACCGGTGCTAATAGCTTTCGGTGCGACGATAGACTGAAGACTGGTTCGAGTTAATCCTTTATTAATCTCGACCGTACGTTCACAAGCTTACTCAAACATAACGTCCGATGTAATGTCTGTTTATGCTCCAGCCAGTGCTGCGAAGCCTTGACTTGTGATGAACTTCTGAGATACGTTCAGCAACTGTTACACTCGTTGATTCAATAACTTGCTATCTCTATAGCTGGCTGTCTATTGACTATCGCTGTAACTGCTGATTCTCTTCACTGCAACTCAACTGTAATTCTCCTGATTAACTTTCTTGAACTCTCTTGAACTGACTTGATCTGACTAACACAAACCCGTGCTTGTGTATTTATAGCCTAATGCATTGTTCTGGAATTTTACATCAATTCAAACACATTCTAGAACTTTCCTGAATCTACCCAATCATTCTACAAACATATAATAGTCTCTAGAATATTCCAGACTGCATTAATCACCGTCATGCTGGAGTCTTTTAGATAGAAAGTTCCATACTATTCTGTAGTAAACAAGTTACATCATCATTGTACTTAACTCAGGGGTCATGCCAATCAAACAGAATAACGAAACAAAACAATACAACTAAAAACAGTGTTAGTCTATATTCTGACTATTGATAACATTAATAGTCATTTATTTTGCAGGTTGTACAACGTGATGGAGCCTGTAAAGCCTGAACAAGTGATACCGTTGGGTCAGGCTAAGGGGACGTTCAGTCTGCCACTTTCTAAACCTTCCATTGCTGCAGCTTTGGGAGCAAATGTGATTTCGTTCGATTTTGGTCCTCATGCAGAACAACTGGAGTCCAGTAAAGAAATCCAAGTTTTTGATTGGCCGGTCTTTGTGCTCCAAGCAAACGGCGATGTTTACATTATGAATTTGGATGTTGATTCTCCAAGGTAATCATTTAGTTACTGAGTTTTATAGGATTGTAGTGGAAGACTAGTTATTCACTATGACATTGCTAGTTATAAATTTGAAGACTGATAGTGTATGGGTAAGCGGCCAAGTTTTTTTTTTTAGAAAGCTTAACAATGTTTGATGAAAATTTTGCCAAAATTAACCTTTCTTTAATTTTCAAAGTCTTTTAACATTAACTATGGTACAAGACATTGAAAAATATTAATTTGATGCCACTTACCTTTTATGAAAAAATGAGAACATTTGCCATATTGTGTCCTAAATTGGTGAGACTTTACAGATATTAACCTTATAAAGATAGTGAAATGAGCTTTTAAGGGTAATTGCACTTACCAATTTGAGCAGAAATATTTTTTTGTGAATGAAACAATGAAACAACACTTTTGAGGCTGTTATTTTCAATTCATTTGACATTGAAAGAGTTATTTCTTTTCAGAGAACGATCCCTAGTTGAAGGTCCATTAGCCATGTATCCTGCAGCGGATGACAACTATGGAACAGACGCCTGCAGTCTCGTCTGTCTGCCCACACGTCCTGCTGTGTTAGTGATTGCTGAGAGTACGGGCAAGCTCTATCACTGTGTCGTATTGAACAGTAGCGACGATGAGCCGGAGACTGCCAGAGTGAGCATCTTACAACCATTCTTGGGGGTCGTTTTTATTATGTGTCCAGGTGATTTATGATAAGTCTGATCGGGAACTGTCACTTTACGTTAGTTCCAGCATTTTAGTTTTATAAGAAACACTGTGTAGCTTCCCTGTGACCATATTAGATTGGAGTGTGCATGCAATGATGGCGGGCCTATGTCCATCTTAGCAATGATTGAGTATTCAATGATCACATGTGTATGAGGTAAGCTACAGGTGAGCATACTATGATCACATGCCTACGAGGTTAGCTAATTGATCACATGTCTTCAACCATCTTGGCTGCAAATTAGCATAGTATTACTATGATGTTTGAAGACTATGATGTTAAATGACTATTAGTATTAGCTGCGATGATCTGCCAACAGATTGTTTTTTCCTTCATCACATTGCTAAAGAAGTATTTAGTCATTGTTGAAGTTATGTAGCTGTGAGAGTAATCTTGGTGGGACTTCATCGTGCCTATAAACGCTAGTTATTGTGATTTAATGTGATACACATCATCCATATGCTGGGCCCTGGAGGTCATGATTCTGGGGACTATCGGCCTCGTTCTCTTAAAAAGAAATATCTTATAGATATTCAAAATTACCCTCATGGTAATGGTCTGATATAACTGGCTTGAATTTTGCGAACCATTTTCTCCACTGGTTCTCAAAATACAAACACGTTATATCAGACTATTGCCCTCTCGAGTCTTGAAAATCCCTCTTACCTATGAATAGTCCTTTCCTACAACTCTAAAATTTGACTCTAGGACCATTACGCTAATGAAAAAATATTGGATGGCATTTACTAACTGTTGTACATTGTATGGTGTGTTGGATTCTTTCAGTCAGAAAAATCATGGACAGGAAGTAGCAGCATATTTGCATCCGATGCCCCCTATAGTCTCCATGTATTTGAAAAGGTCGAGCTGGAACTAGCTTTAACAAGGCCATCCTTGGACTTCTTGGATCAGCAAGAGTTCACTTGTCCAATCATCCTTCATGCAGGTGGAGTAAAGGGTTTTATATTTCAGGATGTATTTGATGATTGTGCTGATGAATTAGTTTTTCACATGTCCATAATGTAATGTTTGATAATAGACAGGGTTTGTTTAAATAGTGACCAATGTAAATTAGAAATAGTTAGATGTACAGCCGCAACCAACTCTGTTCAAAACAAATATTGCAGGTGGTCTAGTACGTGTTGCATCAGACGCGCGCAGGCCTCATCGTTGGCCACATTGCAACAAACATCAGACACTATTTGCATTCATTAATATACTCATAAATTAAGTCCAAGCTGAAGAGCTAGAGATCTTACTCAAGGGTTTAGCAATGGGGCCCAGTGGGGTTCAAACCTACGACCTTGAGATCAGAAGGCAGACACTCAACCCACTGTGTCACATTGTTTCCTCAACCATTTCTGTTAGTAGTATGCATAATGCATAATGCATAATGCGGGAGGTACCTCGATCAGTGTCATGAACTTTGAGGTGTCAGATCTTCCACACCCTTCCCGTTCCTTTCTTCATTTATGACTGAAACCACTATGCAGATGATGGGTGAGGATCCTCACCTCATGTGATGACCAGCGAGACACCTCAGGGTTTCTTACTCTTGTCCAGGTGTCTCTCATGTTGAATTAGTATGAATTACGTATACACTTCATCATTCGTGCATAGAGAAGGCTTTTGCTGTGTAATTGGTCTAGTGTTCAAATTTTTAGGTGACTTGTAAGCCCGTGGGGCTTGTGGAAAATGTGTTCATGAAAATAAAAACACCCTCATGACATTTGATTGGGATGCCATTGGAAGTGCACAACAATAACAGATACAAGTATTGGTCAGAGGTCATCAGTAGAGTCCAAATGGCTGGAGGTGTTTACTTGGTGATAGTTTCTTATGAAAAAGAATAAACCTAGAATGAATGTATCAAGAGGCCTCGAAGGAAACATTGTTATGCACTGTTGAGGTGGCCTATGTTAAAGTAAAGGCTCTCCCAAAATGTGCTTGCTCTTCAAATGACAATAACTGGATTTTTATGCGCCCACATATTTATATGTGGACGCATTATGCCATCATCTCTGTCCATCCGTCCGTCCGTACGGGTGGCGTCCGTCCGGCGTCCGCTGCTCTATCTCCAAAACCCTTTGACATATGTTCATGAAATTTG
>NMRA01000503.1:58147-108274 GCA_002633005.1 Phoronis australis | reverse complement strand
TACTTTGTGTTACTTCGTGACTATGAAGGAAAAGTTCCAAGTAGAAATTTGTTTCTGGCATTCTAATGCTGTGCTAATCTCGTATGTTGGTAAATTTGTTTTTAATTCTATGTTTCTGTGGTGCTTTAAGCAACTGATGTATAGGATGTGCTTGTATTATGAAGATCACTCATGTTTTGCCCCTAGCCTATTGAGGAGACAATGACCATGCCTTTCCATTTTGCAAAGTACAA
This sequence comes from Phoronis australis, assembly GCA_002633005.1. Classification (NCBI taxonomy): domain Eukaryota; kingdom Metazoa; phylum Phoronida; family Phoronidae; genus Phoronis; species Phoronis australis. Next base: position 108,041 of record NMRA01000503.1, on the reverse strand, counting down.
CATACTACATATATGCCCTCTACTGGCCACTTTGTGGTACGAATAAGCAACCCTAGAAGGATACTGTATGCGGTGCAATTGTGGGCGCATTTCAACGCTCTGCGTTGCTCTTGTTTGTTGACTTGGGAACATGATTACTGGTTTAAATTCATAAAGAGGTGACCAAAAGGGAATTAAGTCTATAAACAAGAAAATACACTCTTTATTAATTTGGGAAGAATATTGTTTTTGCTCTTCCTTGACAGTTTTGAGTTTCCAGCAGCATTGCGCCACAGATTTTTATTCTCCAAATCTGAGTAATTTATGTGACATCCTTTTACATACCGAGCACATGATGACTATGCGCTTAGTTTCACAATTAGGTGTAACCGTTCAGCAGGTCTAAACGCAAAGTCTGGTCAATGGAAGCTGAATTTGAATTCCCGGAATGGTACTGAAGTATGAGTATATTTTTGGGAGTCCCTTTATATAAAAATGCATTTGTGAAATAACCTTTTACTTTGCAGATTGTGTGTGCAAAGAGCGATACCACTGTAGTCATACAGCTGGCATTCACACAGTGGCACTACCATGGATTAACAAGATGCAACTGTTCTGTGATGATGGTTAGTGAATGCTCGATAAATTTTGTGGAATCTCAACTTTCTGTATTGTTTTCTATGTTGATACGAATTGTTTGGTTTCTGTATTGTCATTAATGCCATAAGCTGACTGACACCTAAGGTTGTGTTATTGTATCATAAAGACCATGCAGACAGATGCTTTTTCTTCTAACGCTGCAAATATTTGGGGTGGGTCCTGCACCCCAAATGTGGCCCTGTTGTGAGATTCAGTTGTTAAGGAGATACAGTTGTTGTAGAGGGCATGTGGAAATTGTATCTGTTTATTACAACTGACTACATGTGGCTCAGTGGTTTGAGCTTCAGACTCCCGTTTGGGAGAACCAAGTTTGAATCCTAGGTTTACCAGCAGACAATCGAGCATTGCACAAAAGTGTCTCCTTCTCTTCTGAGCTCAGTTTTACTAATGAATTTGTGTAAAAGAGAATGAATGAGAATCTTGATATAACGCCAAAGTGATTTCTGGGGCTGTGCTCATATTTTTTTGAAATTCATTCAATGTTGCTTTTTTGTCTTTAACTTTTGCTAATGTGTTTTAAGTTACCCTTTTTGTTTCAGAAACCAGTGACTCATACCTTCGAGGGGTGCTGGGAGCAGATGCAATAGTAGAACATCTCATTTGTACTAAACCACTAGCAGACAGGTATGTGGGACTACTTTGGCCTGGTGTTATGCGCAGAGTATTCTCAATACATTAGTGAACTCATATGGAGTTCTGTCTGTGTACCGAATCAGTAGTGATGTAATGACTCCAAATTTTCTTTAAAAAAACATGAGAGTGCCCCCTCCCTGTCTGTTGGTCCTATGTTTCTGGCTGTACCTAGCTGGTAGCTAGGTGATATGACATATCTACTGGCAAGACCAAGTCATAGCATATGGCCAACAGAGGGGGTGCTACATGAAAATACTACATTCATTGGTTGGACGATTTCATCCGTATCTAATTTGAGCCCCAGTTTTAGGAAAATCAGAATTGGCAATGAAAAACATATGAATGTTGACTACATTTGGTTTAGTAAAAACATGGCACATGAATATAAAACATATTTTTATAAATTTATCTCTGATCTTTTTTTGCTTTCAGGAAATATATACCTTTACTGATTGACATAGCCTGGTTTTTTGATATATGAGTTAAAAAGAAGGTCACTAAATAAAGTTTGAGACAACCTTAAAATAAAATATCCCAGAAATGATGGATAAACTTCTTGATGATTAGAATATTAAATAACTTGAATTGTCTGCAATTAAAAGAAAACTTATTGTATTCATAGGACTTTTCACGTCATGAGTTATGCTTGATGATTGTTGACTGCTCCTGGTGCAGTGCTCCATGAGCAGGTGTTGACATAAAGTGCTGCCATCTACCTCTGAACAATGCTGTTTGACTATTTCAGTCCTGATTCACCTATCGCTGGATTGTGTATTGTGTCGGACAGTCTCCTTGGAAACACTCTGCTGTGTTTGACTGAACAAGTGGAATGTATCGCGTTGCCACTGTTGTAAGTCTACCTGTATCGATTGACAACTAAGACTGGACATTTCAGTGTCACTCTGATTGCTTAGATATTTGCTTTCAAGAGTTTAGAATGAAAATTGAGTTTCATCAAGCTAGGCATGTAATTAAAATAGGAACATTTCGTGAATAACAGTCCTGTGTGTATCTGTATTTTTATCATCGATTTTTGTAAGAATCAAGTGAAGCTTAGTGTCATTCTAAGCCTACTGTGTTTGAAAGTGCATCATTGATTATAAAATTCAATATTCTCTATTTTGTTTTAAATTGAGGCTGTATTGAAAGGGCATAGTTTTGACTAAAAAATTAACTTTTGACTCAATTCGTTTGTTTCCAAACTCTTTTTAGTCTAATTGGATAGCAGCCCTTCATGTACACAAACTTTGTTGAAAACACGACTAGACTTTTTGTTTGCAAGCTTGATACTGGTTCGCTTGTAGTGTCGGAACAATATCCTTAAGCAATACTAGGGAGAGTATTGGTATGTTGCTTCGCAAGCTCATAACAAGTGTAGATTGATCGGCTGAGTTCACGGTGGACGAGCTTTCATATATTGAGAGATTGTTCTGACACTACAAACGAACCAGTATCAAGCTTGAAAACAAAAAGTCTAGCCGCGTTGTGTAAACTTTTTTATGGAACATGTTCACTGTCACTTTATCCATCATCTTTGTGATCCTTGCTGTCAATTTACTACATAACTGCAGTGCATGTCAGCTGATTGAAGACTGTATTGTCTTTAAAGTGTCTTTAGAGTATGTGGCTGTTACGGAGGAGTTTTTGTTTATTAAAAAATATCTTCACATTAGACACTTGTCACCTGAAATCATTAAAACTAAAATATTGTTATGTTTGGCACGCATATTAAGACATATGAAAGTAATCAGCCAATAGGGAAATGGGAACTGATCAGTTTCATGACATGTGACACACAAGACCAGTAGGATGACTAAAAAATGACAACTTCATTGGTGTAACTTTGTAACACTGCTCAAGGAGATTTGAGGTACGAGACCAAAGTGGCTAATGGAGTAGATATTGTACGAGTCCATATATTCGCATATTTAGTGCAGGCAATTTATGATTTTGTTTTATTTGTATCTCTATTTCATGTCATTTTGTAGAGCCTCTCTCAACAGCGAGACTCCTCCCCTTCTCTCGAGTTCCTCTGGCAAAGCTGTTGCATCTCCTTTAAGAAAAGTACACAGAGAACCATTTCAAGATCGCATCAGGAAAATTCTACAAAGAAGCACATCTAATCCCATCTTAAGGTAAATAGACTTGAAGAAAAAACATTATTACCAAATTCTATGTTATTTCCCTTTGTTTTGAATGAGTGTCTGTTGGATTATTGTTGTTGTGGGAAGGTTTTGAAATTGTGCCGTTTCATGCGCCCAGATATCCACGCATTCCCTGCTCATCTGCTATTTTCAAAATGGCTTTGGACATGTTGGCAAATCAATAGATTTTGACAAAGCTTTCATATGGTGTTAATTTCATAAAAGTGACCCAGCTAACCTTTTAGTCAACTCTGACTTGTATATACATGGTAAAATAGTGCTGTTAATGTGAATGCTTGTGAAATTTGTGTGCAAGGACAAACTATAATTCTCCACTGATTTGGAACGCTCATCTCATTTCTCACACCCAAAATTTTTATGAAAAATAATGTTTTATATCTCACTAATTTTGCACGAGGCTACATGACTGAAATTTCTTTCCTTGCATAGTTTGCACATGGTCAGTTTTGCAGGCATAGCCCTACTGCTAATCTTACTGTCCTGTTACCCAAGGGCATTTACTATTAAAATGTGTTTCACAGACAATGGGGTAAATTACTTTTTTATTGGAACAGGATAAAGTAACTGAATTACTGTTCATTAAATGACATTGGCAACCCATTGCATTAGTTTCGCACTAGGGCTGTTGGCGATGCTTGGTTACTCAGTTAATTTCCCACTATCAACAAACTCTGTATAATTCACTTTATTTCACACACCCCAACTACCCAAAAAATATATTTATTTTATTCTTTTGCAAAATAAATGGAGAATTTTGCTGCGACGAGTTTAACTTACTTGTGTCGAGTTTGGAAACTTGTGCAACAAGTTAAAAGTATTGGGAAATTAGTCATTTTATAAAGAAATTTGGACATTTTGGATTTTTGGTACCAGTTCAATGCATGCATTCCACAACTTAACCAACATATTCCCCACAGTATGGACATGAACACGTGCACGAATTTTGTAATTCCAGTCGAGTTGAATTTTCTGTTGTGAAGAACACTGCCTCAAGTGATGCTTAGTTTTATTTCTTATAGTGAGGCATGTCTAGAACACCTCTACCATCAGAGTTTTGTTTGTTTACACCTTATAATGTTATGAGAAATGAATTATCTTTGAATGATGTCTTCATCACATTCATTCTAGAACCAAACCTGACACAAGCATGACTCAACAACAGTGTTTTCAGCTGCTGATGCGGACGACCCAGATATTCAGGCAGGAATACATCGAGAAGCAAAACTTGGCACAAGAGGAAATTGAACGCAGGTCTGTTTATCGTCAAGATAAATCAGTGTTTCATAGTTATGTTTTTCTTGTTTTCTTTCAAGGTTATGTAGACCTTAGAAAAATGTCCAAATTTGGTGATCTTCAGAACGTCATGTTTCAGAAATGGGTCATTGGACTCATACAAAACTTTTAGGTACAATAACTATACTTTGTGCACTGTTCTCCGAAACCTTGTTAGGAATTGTTATTAAAATTTTCCACTTTTACTTGAAGAGCTATAAAAATCTGACTTTTATGATTTTCATTTTATTTAAATAATGTGGTCACATAACCCAATAAAGTCAAAAATAAAATTCTACAGACTTTCTCATTTCAGAAAATACTAAGTTAAAATCTGTAGTTTTGTTGATATTTCGCAAAGTGCACAGACTTATCAGTAAGTACCTGAATTACTTTAAGATGCTGGATGTTTCCTATCTTTATCTCACACAACACCTTTTACTGCAGAGCTTCAATTCTGGAAGATTTAAAGAAGCAGCAGCAGAGTGATGTGGGGGATTTCCAAGCGAGTAAGAATGAGTTGAGAGAGAGGGCTGGCGAGCTGGCTGAAAAATATGAGGAATGTTGTGACGAGCAGCAGCGCCTACAAGACAGGTGATGCGAAGCATAGAAATCCACATCTTGTAGAAACTTACTTGATTGTTTTTTCCATGCTGCGGAGATGAATTTGCCTTGGGGTTTAAGGTTTGAAAGTGGCACAGCTATTATTTTTGGGTATTTGCCAATTGAATGTTGTTTTGGTTAAGAAGTTATTTCATTTAAGTAATTCTACTTTGTGTCATGAAAAAGGCAAGGTTACACCTAGTGTACCGCCATATCAAATGTTATAAAGGAGACTGGTTTGAAATTGTATAGATTTTTTATTTGATCTGAAATTCAAGAAAATAAATAAAAGTTACTTACAAATGAAGTTCATAACCGTTGCGAACAATACAAACATTGTTTAACATTATAGCATTGCTCTTAGATTTCTGCAAATTCATATATTTTCTTACTTTATTTCCTTTCTCCTGTCTGTGTCTCGTTTTCAAACCGACTTGCAAAATAATTCACAAAACGTATTTTAACGTGTTCCGCACGACACGTAAATAAACAGTGGACAAGCATGAAACAAAGGCACATAACTTGTGCAAATTGCGTACAACACCTAGTAAGGCAAAGTAATGGTAGCTTTCGAGTATGAATGTTGTCAGTCATCCTTACATCATTACAGTGTCAGGCATGATGACCACAAAAAGTGTGCAAGAAATTCCTCTTCTCCATCCACACTCAGTGTAACTTCTGAACGGTGATGAACTGTTGTCAAGCAAAAAACTTGATTGCCAACTGGTGATACACCATCTTTCAGTGTATTGGACTAATACCATTTACATGTTGCTCTTACATGCTATACTAGGTACTCTTGTATTGGACTAACGCCATTGACTTGCTGCTCTTTCAGGCTATACAAGGTATTCTTGTATTGGACTAACACCATTGACTTGTTTCCGTTATAGGCTATACAAAGTACTCTTGTATTGGACTAACACCATTGACTTATTGCTCTTACAGGCTATACAAGGTACTCTACAACTTACAACAATCCATGCCAGTACTATCAAATGCGGAGCGCAATATGCAGAAAGAGCTCAAAGCAATCCAAGACAATTTAGACGCCTTCACAAAATCCTTGGATCAGGTAATGCCCTAGACTCTAAAACAAGTATGGCAGAAGCCAGAATTGTCTTCAACCAGTATTTCTGTTGGCACAAGTTATATTGGGTTGCTTGACCTCACAAAACATGTTTCAATGCCATGATTAAGAAAGTGAGTACCATCCTCAAAAACTCCATTCTTGCCACTGGCGAGTAAGAAGTGTCAAGAAGCCATCAAGTGTCATAGGGTTGGCCAACCTTTCCAGAATTAGGCCACTTCTGGTCAATCACAGGTGACCTCTTGATTTATTTTGATCATAGAATTCAACTGTTATCATGTCAAGGGATATTTGAGATCAGGTTGAGAAGCAGCCTCCTCCATGATTTTGATGTTAAGGTTGTTAATATGAGGAGAACACTCTTTTAAAATTTGAACTGGTGTAAAGCATTTGGTTGCTTTGAATTTAAGTAAAAAACACTATGAGATGGTCAGTGCAGGAATTTTGTTCGTAACAGCTTGTTAACAGACATTTTGTGTAAAGTTAGTAATGTTGTGGTTGGTTCCTTTGGATTGTCTGCTAATTCTATAAATGGCGCTTTCATCAACATTATAATTTCAGTTGTGATTGCTATGCTAGTTGTCGTTTCTACACATTGATTAAAATCTCAGCTTTAATAGTCACCTAGTTACTTACTTAGAATCAAGTACATTTTAATCAGCAAACATCAAGTGAAATCATGAGACCATAAATTATGCCGAGATGGAGACCATGGTTCACAAAGTGCTAACAGAGGGCACAGTGTTTGTACGTGTTAAAATGGCGATAGAAATAGCAATTGAAACTTTCAGGAAATGGAAGAATAGAGGTTAAAAATGATTACAAAAACAATTAATATTACCTAAACATAGCTCCTGAGTCACTTCTGCCATGTTAGATGTATCATATAACAAATACATTTTTGTTGTAACTGGAGTCCTTGCATTTTTTATGTTATTCAGATAAAAGCAAAGCGAGAGTACCAAGCCAAACATATGGCCCACATGAAGAAGTCCTCAGTCAGTGGCAGCACAATAAGCTCCAAGCAATCTGTCCGGCTTAGCCATGTGTTGAAAGAGGAGTAAGTTCCATACATGAGAGGGGGACTGCCTCAGTTTACTTGAGTTTCACTTTGATTATTGATCAGTCGCTTGGCAAACTGAGTAAACTTTCAAATCCCACGCATTGTGATTGGTCGATTTTTGAGTCGAAATCTCGAGCAAAGTTTGAAAGTGCCGTGTAATGGTGAATAGTGAAATAAAACAAGAAGTTAAATGGCACTAGGAGAAGCTAGTGCAGTACTGGGGCCCGTTCAGTCTAAGATTTGTCTTAACTTACATACTTTGAAACTTCCACATCCGGTAAGATAGTTAAAATTAAGACAAAACGTTTATCAAAAACTTGATTAAAACTTTCTTGAAACGGTATCAAGACAAATTTAAGTCTTATCTTAAAATTTACTAAAATTTATGATTTGTCTTAGCTAAGTCAGTTTTGTTGGAACGGGCCCCTGGTCCACCTGTCTAAATGTGTGTATTCTGGTGATCACTTGGGATTTTCCTATGAATGAGCCCAAGCCAAGCTGTTGTGCATCATTCTGTTCTTCTGAGTAGACAATCTTTCTCCTTCAGTAACGACAAAAGCATTCTCTTTTCATGTTGTGGCATTGAACATAATGATATCAATATTTTATCAGTAGTTCCTGTATTCTATGGAGCAAGGAATTTCACCTTATGTTTGTTAACGACTTTTCAGAGGTGACCAAATCAGCGAACTGGTGAAGCAAGTCAAGTCTTTGTCTGTGGCCATAGAGGAGAATGTATGAGGATTTTTAAAAACTTTTTGACGCATCACATAATCCTTATAAAGACAGTTCAGTGACAACCATGCTACCTCAATGAGGAAGGTAGAGTCTATGATCATCACCAAAGCCTCCTTTGACCGAGGGAGCGCAGAGACATATGAAGTGGTGAGGCAGGGGACGAATTTGTAGAACTGTGTAAGGGATTTTAAACAGAACTGAGTTTTCAATGATGGAGCTGACTATGTTTGCCTTCCAATGAGTGTGACGCTGTTACAGTCCAGAAGGATGTTTAGTCTTTGTTGGAAGGAGTTGTTAAGGTGAACAGAGTGTGTACACGCTGTTTGAGACTACGCGATGAGTCCCTACCTGGATACTGTGGAAAGTAGGGTTGCATACATATCATACTGTCATAACAGTGTCAGCTTGTAATCCATGTGCATGCTCACAACGTTACCAGAGGCGTGCTCTGCAATCACAAGGCACTCATGAGGCACTTAGGATGAGAAATCTTTGCTTATGGAACGGAAACTGTTAGTTCTATCCCAAATTTCAACATTTCAGCCTAGCCAACCAGTGGCTACCATTTTGCCAGAACTTGTATGTGCTCAAGAAACACACCTGCGTGTTTTATGCAATTCGCCTCTAGTACGGTAATTCTTCACATATTTGGCACACAATATGGCCAACAGTTTAAAGTCCATTTTGTCAAATTTCTGTAAAAATAGATTTCTTTTAGTTTCACAAGGTTTGTACTGTGTAGATGTCATAAAACAAGTTTTGGTTAATTTACCATTATCAGCAGTAAACTAATCTGACAACCTTTGAAAATGGTAATTATTTTTGTGGGAGAATTACTGTAGACTGTTAGACTAGTAAAATGGCTGCTGCTGAAAGATATTGTTGGGCAGGACATAAACATTATGAATAATCACTATTTCCGTTGTAGAAGTCAAGATTTTTGTCTCATCTCAGAAGTGACTAGCAACCCAGATCTTGCATCAAAGAGACTAAACGTGACAGGGGCATAGGGTCGCAGCAATCTCATTGTCTTGTTGACAACTACATTTTTATGAATAAGTGTTTTCACGACAGTGTGTTAGCAAAAAAGAGACAAACTATTGACGATAACATTCAATTTCGCGTATGTCCAATTTCACATGTTTGCTTCAACTTTTTTAATCAGTGAAGTATCAGGCATGCTCTAGTCGGATTTTTGCTCCTCTTGAACAGTTCTGTAGTATGGTAAGTTCTAGGTCATGCACTTGTTCCTTGAGACAAGTTGGATTTCACCATACTCGTTCTCAGTCTGGTTACAGTCAACTTATGCTAGTTTTACTGCAGATGTGAACTTGAATGTGAAAGTTTTGTTGTCCTTGTTATTGCCATGGCCATGAACTGGTTACGTAAAACGGGTTTTAATCCTTGTATTTGTCAAACTCTGGCGTTGCACTACTTACGAAGGAATGCAAAATTGTCTAGTGAAGATGATTTTAAAAAAATATCTTTCAAACTACCAACATGGCAATTCTATGTTTTTCTTCTTTTCTCCAGTAACTTATAAGAAAACGTCAATTGTATTTTGTTTATCCAATTTGTGTATATTTTTGGAAACAATATACATGTACAATTAACTGTGACCTATTTCTTGTGAACTTTAAAAGTGTCAATTATTAAATGCCACATAATCTATCCTAGAAGACTATTTATAATTTTCATGACAAGAACTAAGCAATAGCAGATTATTAGCAAAAATATCCCAAAAGTGGTGCTTTCATAGAAGACGAAAATGTGTGATCTTGGTATTTGTGTAATGACAATTGTAAAAACTTTCGGAGAACAGATATATACTGAGCTTGATCATGCATTAAACCAACGTCCTTATAGACAGGTCTGTGCATGCAGTCACTTATTTAAAGAACTATGAAGTCTAGCTCTGTAAAGGAATATATTTTCTGCATGTAGAAAGCCCGTAGAATTTGATTTTTGACTTGTACCAATCCACTATTTATTGGGTCACCTGACCACATCTTTTACGTAAAATTTAGCAAAAAGGTATATTCATAGTAAAACAATGGCATCAGTAACACAACCAAATATCATTTAATATAGATGTTCAAGATGAAACCTCATAAAACACTGTTACAATTTTCTAAGTTATTTCGTTTTAGTTTCATGCAACTTTTGATTCCTTTCCATAAAAATCACAAAACTTGGTGCAAAAACATAGTATCTGAAAGTTTTATTTGAATCCCATCAGAGATATGAATGAAGGTCAGGAGCTAAGAGTTCAACATAGATTCAATTTTCATTCTTTGAAGAGGAAATGAACTTTCAGTTTGCCAAATGACATGCCTGCGTAGTGACATGCACTAACATGAATGTATACCAGACGACTGAAATTCAGGCGATATTGCTTTTATTTTATAACACAAAATACAAAAATAAAAATTCTAAACACAACAATGATAGAGCTCTAACTTCTCAGAATGACAAATTTATATTACATATCCACTCCTAAATTAGTGAGTGACAAGAATATTCAAGAGCCATTATATGCACACATCGACTAAAAAGAAATAACGACCAAAATCAAATTGGCTCTGTAATGTCTAGAGCAGTATTGCACTCACTGAAGTCAAACTGCTTTACAGCAAATCTCCCAGGATTTTAAAACTCTTGGAAATGAGAAGTTCTCTCTTACTAAATTAGCGTACAAGAGTGCAGTTATGGAGTCAGAGTAACTTTGTAAGTAGTGAACATTATAAACCAGGAACGTTGAAATGTGATTTGCCTGTATTTAGAGCCCAGATTTAAAATAACTGTGCAGGACTTCTCAACTAAAGCAAATAATTATACAGTGTTGAGTTTTATATTCATTTGTGCAATCACATTTAAAGGTATACTGAGCACTGTAATATGACTACTGCCTTGGGATGTCAAGTTTCACACTACGGCGGGAGTTGAATATTAGGATTTTAATTTTGCGATTATCACAAAAAATGCTGTAATGAAAAAAGGCAAGTAAATGCTTGTATAAATATAGCTTTTTCATTGAGGCATGGAATATGTTGCAAGCAGGTTATCCCGTTCAATCCGCCTGCTTTTCAGTAAATGCTCCTTGTTTTCTATCATGGTTACACTGTGGTCAGTATGGACCTCACATGTGTTATTTTTGACTCAATAAACCACTTCATTCTTATGTCCATTTTAGACACGCTGAACTGCGATCAACATAACTTTAATAAGCTACAACACTCTTAACATAATGTGGTAAATGCCACCTACAGGGGTCCGTATTAGTGAGCCAGTTTTCTCCACTGAATAACAGGCTTCAAACTGTTTCTCAACATCCAGGACCACTATAAGTGACTATTGGTCGTAATCCACACAAAGCAAGCTGAATCAAATGACTTCACTTTGAGCACCTTTGCCTCCTGCCCGTATCTCAAGTCATTCTTATATTATGAGGTATTGCTTGAAAAGAGTACAAACTACTGTCCTATATTACGAAGAACATGAAGTCGCAAATCTGCAAAGAAAAATAAGAACCCGTTATGGAATGACCTTCACTGACCAAACTTATGGAATGACCTTCACTGAGCAAAACACGTTCCTCTCTTGAACGACCTTAGAAGACTGGATTACACCTCAGGGATGTTGTATGAGCATATAAATTATACACTTTTTGGGGAAGTTTATGCTCAGACATGCGTGTTTTATTGCCTGTACTAAGTCTGCTTATATGATACTGGCGAGTTTAGTCCAATTCTACCCCCATTCAGTAACTAAAGGCTAAAAAACATAGTTTGTTCTGGTCAGCACCCCAATGTCTCACTACTGTAAAAAACACCCCACCTACATTAATTTTTAAAAGCCCCAACCAGGTGCATTAGTAAAGTTCTAAATGACGTTGCTAGTTCTGTAGTGCCTCGCACAATCGAGTGTCACCCCACTCAACAAGGATGCAGCCACCAACCTAAGCTTTTTAGCCTCTCAAGTAGAGACTATCTGTACACCAGACAATAGAAGGTGCAGCTGAGGGTTCGCAGACACCCCATATTCTAAGTTAGGAATGTAATCAACAGTGAAAGGGGTCCACAAGTCAAATTCAACTATAGGCCAACCAAAGGTCAGGACAGGTCATGGTTTAACAGGGGAAATCTCGAGTCCATTACCAGAAAAAGTATTTTTCAATATCTTTACTACGGTCTCTGTGGTACCCTCAGGCTGGTTAACAGGCAAAACACAATTGTCATATGTACACATGAGACCCCTCGCAATCATTTGCCCTTAGTTGCATAGGAAGTAAATACACTTAATACATACTGGACAAGACATTAGAAGGTTGCTGAAGCCCATCTCGTTTATAATAGAAAAGACTGGCATCTTGCTGCAGTTTCGACTGTGTGCCTTATTGCCTTCTTCAATTTGAGACCTTAGATCCGAAATGGTTAAGCTGTCCAACTACAAAAACCAAGTGCAATAACCGCTGAAATGCATGACGACGATCTAGTTAAAACTGATGAAAAAATAAATCAAAAGCTTGGGTGCATGGTATGTAAACAAAAATAAACAACACTACCCTAAACAATATTCAAAATACATCATACTCGTGCACGTTACCGCCCCAGGCACTTAAGTGTACAAACTTAAAATCAGGGGTGGGTGTTAAGCTGAGCATGGGTGCTTAAAAATGAATTTTTGAGAGGTTGAGGAGAGGGCACTTACCCCAACGGAAGAGTGGGTCAATGTCCAGAGAGTTACACTGACGTCTAGGAATTCCCATTCAAAAGTCAAATAAAGCATTGCCAATGATTAAAATTATTTCAACCTTTTTTCATGGACAATTTGCCAAATTTATTAAGTCTGCATATCAGAATAGATGAAGTTACATTCATAGGTGATCTGTTAATTGTTATAGTCTCATTTTGATGTGACAAATAAGCCCAATTTCGGCTGGGGGCTACAATATGTTACTTTTCTACTTTTTTTTTAATTGAAATAATTCTTTTGCCAGTCTGTAAATGAAATATTTTTTGAGTTGTGCGCTTGTCAGGTTTTTTGACGTGAAACAAATGAAATACTAAAGCTGCTCAAAGAAGTGAGGGTAGGGTGACATGAAACCCCAAACGAACAGCCTTGATATATCAGGTGCAAATTTTTTTTGCAAAATTAGGAGATTTTAATAAAAAATAGGAAGTTGATGACATTTTGAAACAAATGATGAGTTGCATACATGCCACCTGGTGGAAGCTTACCAAGTCTTTTGCCCCTAATGATTATGAATTAAAACCACATTATAAACTGCACCCAACATCAAATCTTGGTTAGTGAAGGTAACAAAGAAAAGCTCTCTAGGTGCTTGAGTCTCAATACATCAGAAATCAGCATGTTACTTTTCCCTTGGAATGTCATGGTAACAGAGTGTCACTGCACCTGTGTTGACCTGTTCATGTGCATGTTACTTGACTGTATTCGCTCAATATTGTTTCAACTGCAGTTGGTGACACAATGTGTTTCTTGATGATACCTTCAGTTTAAAAGCAAAACGGGATCTCATAAACTTTTTTTGTATCAGCGATAATAAAGAGAGACTTTCAGGAAGCGACACGGGCTGATCATGTGACTATCAGTGACTCTTATCGCCACATGGCTGTATCAGGAGATACTTCCGCTTTACAGCAGGTGGCATACGAGAACATATTTGATTTCCTGAAAAGACCGTTTTATAGTGTATGTGATTAGACATGATGCATTTTAAACAAAAGTGAAATTGCCCTCTCGTCCTTTAGAAGTCACTAGTATCCAGTCCAATGTGATTAGTTGCCATATTGCTACTTGAAAGTCTCTCATTAGATTACTACCAATGACATATCACCTCTGTGTCAATGTGAACTCCACATTTACAAAAGATGATGCTCTTGTTCTGGATCAAATAATCCCTGTAAAACAGACAACAGGAATGAGCACTAACAAGAGACAAACAAACAAAAACCAAAAGGTATTACCTAACTTTATGATATTTAAAGCTGAACCATTTGTGTACATCAAAGAAGAAATTTTAAGACGTCAGTTCTTCTCGCCAACTGTTAGTTGTTTTATCTCTTGCAAGCAACAAGTTTCCCACAACTTATTGCAAATGTGAGGTCTTATTCTGTCCTGGTCTATGACACATCACATCTTTCTTTTCAACTAGTTACACAACACGAAAACACACAGGGTAAAGATTTCACATTCAGGCTCATATTTGCGTAAACTATCTAACACTCCACCCACTGGAAGTAGTGAAATTGCTTCAGAACATCAGGGCTAGAGAATGTTAAGACTGCTTGAAGTTGGAGCAGTCCTGTATAGTGGACTCAAGAGGATGTGGCCTGTAGTATATGGTCAAGCAGAGTTTAGAGACACTTCATTCTTTAAAAAACATGCGGTACAGGTGACATTTCGTAACAATCAAATATTCTCATTTGTTACAAAATCACAAACAGAGCCTCATAGTTTATCTTTTTCAGTACCACAGAAACAATTGTTAACACATAAATTACATAACTGTTATTTAAAGTTGCATTTCGCCCTGTTTAGCTGACCAGAAACAAAAACAGAATCAGGCTGTTTACTCTCATAAAACCAATATGATATTCTTTACTGTAATAGGATTCTTTTTCCATTAGCAACAAGAACATCGAAATCATAAATTGTGAATTCGAAAATGGTGCATGTATGTAATGCCTGTGACCTGAGATGGTAATGGTGATAGAATCTTATCACCGTAAGGAAAACAGCAAAACCAACTTTATAAGAGTCAAACACTTAATTCAATTCTTTCTTTTTTAGTCAGCAAAACCAGGCAAAATACCATTCTTTAAAAGAAGTGCAAATGTTTTGAAGTATTAGGAAATTATTTTTCAGCATTTGATTAAAAAAATGAATATTTAAAGACAAATAAAAGTGGACCACTTGAGATGTCGATGAATTATGGAGTGGCCGATTAAGGGAGGGGTGGAAACAGGGGTCCGAGCTCTCCTCCATTACCATGTCTTACTTATTAGTCTTTGAATAGAATTTAAGTCACTTACAGATGTTGAAGTGAACTCACTTTTTACACACGGGACACATTACTACTTCATTGCACATACTAGACACCGCCGCGCAGAGATCAGCTTCACAAAACTGTTGATTTTTCTCATACTCAGCCAATAACGATTGCTCTGTAACAGAAGGGAGAGGGAAATTTAAGTGAGATTTTTGTGCGAGCACATCCCAGGCCCAACACTAGAGTGACAGACTTGTTTACTTCGAAGGAGAACATTGTTTTCTTTAGATTTTGTGTTTGTCAAAAGATACTCAAGTTCTGAAACAAGGCAGGTTACGAAACAATATAAATTTAGGACACAATATGGCAGACAAAGGAAATTTCGTAGTTGCTTTTTTCACAACAGACAATTAACACCAAATCAATACTTTACCATTGTAATAAGGACACTGCAGCTGTAACCCAAGTTCCCGATCATCAAAATCAGGAAACTCACCCCAGAGCGTCGGAGCATAACGTTGCAATTTCAGCTGGACCTACCGTAATTTCTCACTTATTTCGCACAAAAATAATTGTAAAAATTGTCATTTTCCCAATCTTCTTTGCTGCATATGATGCAAACTTTCCCAAATGCTGCTTTATGACATCTAAACAGAACATAACAAGCCAAAAATAGACTAATATTTCCTTAATTTTATTTTCGTGTAGAGATTTGGCAAAATAAAATTTTAACTTGTCAGCCATATCTTGTGCTAAATAGGTGAAGAATTACCATAATTAGCACCATGAGAGATTTCAAAGCATCTCATACTTAAATAAAAGTTGCAGTTTTTGAGCCTCCAAAAGTGCATACTGGCATACATTAATAAACAATACATCATTCATTTTGGTGACTATAAAAATGAGTTGACCAAAAGCAAAACTGGTGTTTTTTATAAAGATAAGGATACCAATGTTCAATTAGGAACCCATCACACTAAAACAGTTCTCAGTATAATCTCGAAAATGGGACGAACACTGAGTAGGAACTGATTAAGTGTTGCACAATCTGAATAAAAATCCCATGGACAGTGTCGGATTCCAGGCATGCTCTATACCCATTTTGTTGTTCCCACCGCACTCCATCAAGAAGTTAAAACGAGCTCAGATGTTCCAACAATGAGTTTGGTGTGACAGGGCCTTAGGATTTACCACGTATTTCAAGACTGACAGTCTCAACTCAAAAATCTGCATTTCACCAAAATACAATAACAAGGACATTATCTTACCTTCTAGCAGAAGTTCCTTTTTTATCTCGTCAAATATTGAAAGAATTTCATTCACACCGGACAAGTCGTTATCAATCTGCAACACAGATTACTTGTAATGAAGTTTAGTTTTCAAAGAGAAAATCTTGTGGTTAAGGTCTCCATATGATTTTAACATGTGTGACCATCAGGTAGCGTGTAAGGGTAGCAATGTAGTTGAGAGATAGCATCATTGGTTCTGGTCTGTTTTTTTGAAAACTGACACCACTTTGCGCCATGTTTTTAGTTGACGTCCATATTTTCAAAAAGAAAAAGTTATCTGACACCTGGTGAAATGGCACAGAATCCTTCCTTTCTTCTCAGTGTCTAGTCCTGATCCCAGCTGAACTGGAGCAGGATCTTTTTTTACAGCGTCACCCAAGTCCACCTAAAATGGGTTAGGATCCTCGTTTTTTCTTTAAACAGTGAGGCAGGCACAGACCAGAATTATCCCATTTTTTGCTCAAAAGGCTTGTTTTTCTGACAACAAGAAATTGAGAGCTTCAGCAGTCTTACCTGTTAAAACAATTTTGAGTGTCAGATGGATGCATGATGCACTGTGAACATTGCGCCTATCACAATAAAATGGCATCACTGTCATGAATACAATCAAATTTGAGGAATTAGTAGAATGTATAAAGCGCTAATACACAGTAGAGTGTACAAGCTAAATTTTGTGAGAAAATGTCGCCTAGCTCAGTTTTTCACAGTACAACGAATAACAACCAGGACCCTTGCTCACCATAGGGAAAGGTGCCTGTGCCTTTCTGAGGGGATTTTTTTGCTTGAGGGGAAAATCCCCCTATCCCACCCCGTCGTCGCTGCCAATTCAACCCCAGTCGGTACCTCCTTGTCGGCAATGACTCCAAGTAGCCAAAATGTTAAAGTGATTCTAACCTTGAGCATAATTTTAATCATTAAAGGGGAACTTTAGGACCTGATGGGGGTAATTTAGTGTGTTTTCATATCTTTCACTGAGGGCCCTGATGACCTACATCAAAATAACTGTCTTCAACATCAGGTAGATCTTCATGCTCCTGTTTCAGCTGACGCCATTCGTCAGTCATTAAATTCTTCATGCAACCATCATCCACCATGCGAAGATGACCAACAAACTTGTCCCGACTCATTCGTAGTCTGTCAAGGCATCTCTGAAATTGCAACAAAATTGCTTCCAATGTTTGGACAGGTAAACAGAGTGAAATATAGTTGTAAACCAAACGTTTTGCTCAACACAATTAGAAATTGAAGTAAAACTTATTTAACAACTATAGCTACTACCTCTTCAGTTCAAACCTTTCAACATGTTCACAACACTTTTACTGGAATTATTCACAAGGTATGAGTTACTTTAACGAAAGGTTTTAACAAGAGTAACCTCATCAGTGTTCAGCAGGTCTTTCAATAAGGGCCCTTCATACGTTCACACGACATTCACACGGCATTCACACCAAAATTCACATCACGTTCACACCACATTCACACCCACTCTCACATACGCAGTGACACAAGAGGGCATCCAATCCAAGTTTGAGCACTAGTCACTAACAGTTTTACTGGATTTTGAGAACCAGTTTGATGCAAGTTATTCAGTGGAGGAAACTGGTTCTCCTGCAGAATATAGGATCCCTGTAAATGAGTATTAGTATTACCCAAGTTTACATTTAAGGACCATGTATTCAAGTTACAACAAAAACTTACAGATAATATGTGGAATGAATCATATTCTAATAGAAAATATCAAAAACGTTGTGAGTTAGGAAACAACATTTTAGGCCTTTCCCAGAAGAACAAAATCACTCTGTATACTTGACCTCACTTTCAACTTTGTTGTGTATCATCACAACTTAAAAGACCACGCAGATAGAACTGTTGTCAACTAACAGTGAATACCTTTCTAAAGGCTTCTTTCCACGCCGGAGCCGGTGATCCTGCTTTATACAGCTTCTGATGTTTCTTGGAATTCGGTGTACTGGCACTGGCCATTTTGAAGTGTTCCAAAATGTCTGTAATGAAAACAAGGAACTTAAGTATCATTTTGACCCAAAACAACTCTGAATGATCCATACCAGTTGGACAAACCACAAACACATTCAGTAAAAATTCTACAACTTGAGACAAGATAAGCTGCTAAAACTAGCCTTTTTCTAATGCAAATGCCTACTGTGTTGCTACAATGGCCATAAAATACTGCTAGGTGACAGTTTATCACACAAATAGTTCCAGTTCTGGTTTTAAGCAACATTTTATTTCCCATAGAAACTTCGAGAATTCCCAACTAAATATCACAATTACTATGACCCTGTCATCAAGTAATAAACAGGATTAATATAGCAGTGTTCTGCTAATGGCATTTCCAATTAAAGTCCATGCTTGTTTCAATTCATTCCATAACAGAACTAAAGAAATTTTGAGAAAATGATCACACAACATCATAAGGACTCTTGGCTTAGGTAGGCCTATTCTAACTTTTTCAACACCTGACAATGAATAAAGCCAAGGAAATTCCTTGTTCAGTTTTAGCCAGCCCGACTGGGCAAAGATACCAACGAGTCTGATTTTAGGACACTAGGTGGCACTACTAAACCAACTTTGACAACCGGGACAATCGATATTCAGTGCAAACAGAGGGACAATAATTTAGTATTCAAGGAAAAACAGTAGGCCAAAAACAATAATTGCAAAATTATGACTCCAGGTGTTGACAAAATTGTCACATTTCAACAGTTTAAAATGAAATCGCGATTTTCGACTGCCGCTTCGCCTGTTCCACGTTACGGCCGAGATGCGATGCTGCTCAGTCACTAACTTTTAACTTGAGCCAATTCTTTTTCGACAAAAATGGTGAGCTTTGTGCTTACGTCGGACATCTAAGACCACTTAATCACCTCCAAATCATAGTTTTTAAAGATAGTTCGCAACAAAATGAAGGTTATCGTAGATACCTGCCCCGGCTGAAACGATTTACCACTTTGCCCACTAGTCGCTAGGTTATAGCCTCGCAACCATTTCACTTCTTTAGTTTCGAGAGTGCGAAAGGTACGTGATGTGACCATAGACATCTCTGTGGATGCAATGTGAAACTGAAGTACGGTTTCTGCTCCCCGGGCCACCGCCAGATGCCACTGATAGAAATGAAAGGCTCGTGCCTCATAGGGTTTGGGCAGGAAAAATAAACGTTAATTACAATATTAGTTATAGCCAAAACATCGTTTGTGAAACATTTTCGTACTTAAAACCTCAGAGGCCACTAGGATCCCCCTTCCTGGGTAGCGCTAGGACCTTGCTAAAATCCATCCAAAATCAAACATTTAAAATACACGGCAATATCTCACGTTATCTCGTGAAGTCTTGCTTTAGCGAGGTCCTAGCGTTACTGAACTTTACCTGCCTGGCTTACCGGCGGCCGTACTTAGCCTAGTAGGGCAGGGGCTCCGTGGGGGCTCGAACGAGCCCCCCCGCGGCATTTTGCGAAGTGGGCAAAAAGGTCCGCCCCTGAGAGACAAAATGTCCGAGGAAATGGGACAAAAGTCCAGTAACTAAGCGCAAACGTGCAATTCACAGTGGTGCTCCCATTTTTTTTTCCCATTTTTTTTTTTTTTTAGTGCGGAGTCCGCCCGCTCTTTTGTTAGCAAAAGGTCCATAACGTCAGGAATTCGAGCCCCCCCATTTTGAAGGCTGGGTGCGCGCATGCGGGTAACCTAGTCTGAGGCACGGTGAACTTTGCCAATTCTGTAGTGCTAATGCTACTGAAGTATTTTATGTACTTGTTTTAGTTGTTACGCTTTTTACCGATTGACAGTAAATTTCTCAAACCTGATCGTTTTGACTTTTAGTAGCAATCTCTTTTGTGGAAATAAACTCAGAGATGTGCGTCAATCAATTGAGCTAGTGAGAGTTCCCCTCAACTTTCGTCATTCACTGGCTTGTACGTACCCACTGTAAGTAATTTACATTTTGCCATTTGAACAATAAGTATTTTAATTCATTTTCTTCAGTGAAACCAGTGTTATGGTTAGCTAAGTTTTTTGCAGAAATTACTCTGGTTAGAGCAAAGAATGGCTGACATGTCTGTTGATTCAATCATTGGGGCATGAGTTTCTCTTCCACAAAAACGATATAAATAAGAAAAACAAAAGATGGCCATGGATGTCACCAACGGATGGACTTTATATCAAATAAACGGACACAGAAAGCCGACACTTTGACTCTATTATCCCTTGTCAGAGAAGTTTCCCGGAGAACTACGTGACATCTTGCCGGTCGCCACAAACGTTTTACCCTCACACCTGCAAATTATTGAGGGACACAACCTTCCCGGTCCCCCGTTTCCTGCGTTCCCCTTTAGTGAGGGGAAGGAGGGGCGCTGACTCTCAACTTCATTGTAAGTGGCCGAACAATGATCGTCGAATGATTTCAGTTCAAATTGAACATTTTCATCACGACAGTTGTCAAATTATTAACGGAAATTTAAAATTGATTATTAAAACCAACATTCAGAACTCCAGACGGCTGGAATAAAAAAAAGCGTCGTGCAGTAATCAAAATTGTATTATTTGTCTTCCTTTTTTGTACAATAGTTTATCAATTTTCCAGAGAAAGTGGCGAAAAGGGAATCCGTTTCATAAAGTTCGCGAAGAAAAAAATATGATTTTCCTTGAACAAAGCACTTGGACTACTCCATATATCTATTACATGGACTAAAAGCTTTAGATCAATGTTTTGACACAAGACTGCTCATCACTATACGTCACATTCCGGCATACCGCGGGTCCCACATCCTTTGCGCATCGGGCAAAGCGGCCTTATATAGTTACCGTGCAAAAGACTAAAAATGGCCAACTAATTATTATTGTAAATGAATCCACATTTGAAGAGTTAGTGCACTAGCCACTACCTATAATTTCATTCAACTTCCTGGAATTCTCCTGACGGCCATGTTGCATTGTCGAGTAAAAATAACCCCCTTTTCAAGCAATTTTACTGACCGGCCTGATATGAAGCAATACCGACCAATCGGCTCTTCTCAAGACATACTAGAAGTCATTTTTAATTAGAGTAAGGAAGGTGAAACCGATTCTATTGCAACAGGTGGACTGAATCAAAAGTTGTTTTCTGCAAAAGACGCGAGTCATAATTCGCCATTTAAACGCCCTTTACTCCACACCGCCGAGCGGTCAGTAGAGAAAACAATATTAACGTCGGTGTAAATTAAAAACGACGCGCAGTAGATCGACTACAACTTTTGGAGCCAGCCAACAATGACAAAAAATGTAAACACGCTAATAACATAAAAAAGCAACTGTCATTTGAAAAGTCTTTTCATATCGAAGCAGTTGCATAGAACTTTTTCCGTCGTGAATTTCATCATCACAAAAGTGTCACTTCGGCGGCGGTTTATAAATGCAAAGTGAGACTCCGTTTCGACACTACCAGTAGGACTCATCCTGTCACGAGATTTTGGAATTAGGCCTAGTTGCCACTATAATTTCCCTGTGCTTGCAATCTCTTTTATTTCTCTTTCTTTGCGAGAGTGGAACAATTGACTGATAGGTGTCGTAAAAATAAAATTATTCGCGCTCAAGCGTTGCACAAGTCAATGTAAAAACAAGTTCATCGAAGTAATTAACGATTTTCAAATCCGGTGGCCTCGTTTCATTTCCGGCCGGGCGTTCGGCAGTCAGTAAATTCGGTGCCACGGCTGATGAACGCTGGTTTTGAATGGTAAGACAGTATCATACCTTTAAAAAAATACGAAATCAGTTTATTGCATAACTCTCTAGAGTGACCACTTCACTACTAATGGTGCAGAAATAAAAAAATTCCAAACGTGATGGAAACCGCAATCACTGACTGCGGCAGTTAAAATTTGTGCGATCATCGCTGACGAATAGACGTTTTATGATATTTGTTTTATGGTCACAAATTCTGTACTTTTAAATCGTATAAGTGGACTTGAGCTTCTGTCTCATATCCATTTTACAATTAACTGTGAAAGATTTAGCATTGAATGAAACTAGTGATTAGTTTTCAATCTTCTTAGATATTTGAGCACCATGCGGTTCCTCGATCCTACGTGCTACACACGGCACTTACGTCACTGCATGGCAACAAAGCCAAGTTTTAGTTTGAAACGAACAACACATCGATGATTTCAATTTAAGTTTCATACTTTCAGTTCGAACAACTGAAAGAATGTGAATTTTCTATTGTCCTTGGGACGTGACTGACATTACCGAACGTCCGTAGTCAGCCACGCCTGTGGCAAGCAGGACAATTTTGATTGTTTTTTCCGTGCTCAGTATATGGTGTACCAAACGTTGGATAGTGTAGTCGGTCTAGGTTCTGCTGCAGTAAATCGCNCCCCCCCCCCCCCCCCGTCATGCAAGGCCACTAACTGAACTTCCCCGATGTTGGCAAATTTTTCACATCGCAGCGCGGCTCCCGGTCAGCCGGTGGGTGGTTTGGGGGCAGTTTGGTTGCCCGCAGGACACCGTGCCGTGAAAGACGCTTATAAGGAAGTCACGCATTTCTAAAGGTATGCGGGAATTTTCACCTCTCGTCCTTCTGAGCGGCTTTTACCAAGATCAAAGAGAGCGCGGCACCAGAGTCGGATATAGTTGTGATGACCGTATTGTCCAAGTAGTGTTTTCGATTTCAAAAATCGATGAACTAATAAGCTAAAACATTGGGTGCGTATTGATATACTCGTTGGATTTACAAACGCTGATCAGAGTTAACAATATCACATGCATTGTTCTTTTAATATTCTTTCAATCAGATCGTTTAACTAGATTTTTACTAGGAAACAGTTGTCTTAATTTGTGCCAACTCTTCATTTTCTATGACTGACATCAATAGTTAGAATAGTTAATCAGTGTAACCGAAATTGTTCACAGATTCCAAATTTTCAGTTTGGCCATCACCATATTTGCACTTTTGTATACATTTTATGATTTGAGTTCTAATAAAGATTAAACTTGAACTAGTAACATGCGTAGTTTTGTTAACTGTGAAATGTTTAGTGTAGGTGTAATCTGGAAAGTTCAGGGATGGGTTCACACTTAACTAAACTAATTAAGTTTTGCTGGCGATCAATGATCTACCATCGTTTTGGCACTTCAAGTATAAAAATAAAATAAAAAAGATATCAGCTCGTTCCCGGTAAGAAAAAAGTATACAAAAATATTAAAAATGGAATAACAAAAACTGGTATGAAACATATTTAAAGCCATCTTTCCTTTAGGAAATGTCCCTTTGTCAAGATAAACACAAATAAACTTGTTTAGTCTTTTTGTAAGTAATATGTACAAAGTTACAACTACTGGCAAATGCCAGAGAATTTGGGTGTAATAACAACCACCATTGTTGAGACGGTAATGCTACCTATTACTTTCCCACTTCTTTCTTGTTTAGGTCCTGCCTTTTCCTGTATTTTTTGTATGTGTTTTACGAAATAAACGAAACCAAATAAAGAAGTCGTCCGGTCCTCGCCCCAGTGGCTGACTCAGCTTTGGTTGGCATAGTTGTGGCATAGGCACTTCCGGGTTTGGATGGGACGTAATGACCACGTGACACCATCAATATGGCGTCGTTCTGCTGTGCGTGAACTTGAAATCTTGCTTAATCTCAAGATAGCGTATGCGTGACCTTAAAATTAAATCATTAAAGCAATCAAGTGTCTTCTATGTTCAGTGTAAAGAATTTTTGTTGTTATTGGCTTCACAATCACTCATTTTCTCCTTTAGTAAAAGTTATGTCACAGAATAGGAGGAATATATGAACGCTTAATTAATTATTGTTTGGGGAATAAGATTGCCAGTAGTTGAAAAAACAATAAGAGTTGGTTAAAGTTTACATTTTTCATCAACAGGTAATTTGTTTAATGTATTGTAAGTTTTTATCAACGTTAACGCGACTCTTTGAGTGAACTTGCCTAGTTTCCTCGTGTATTCCATGTTCACGCCCATGCGATCTCGAGATTAAGCAAGATTCCAAGCTTACGTACAATAATTCTGCTAGTTTTGCTTGTTGAGAACTTTATCAACTCGCATTGTGACCACAAGTTGCGGAATTTAGTGACACACCATTGCCTTGGATATTTTAAAACTAAAATGGAAGATTTGGGTGAGTATTTACCTCCGGATAAGGCACTTGGTATGATTGTCCTCGGCTCGCTGACCGACCGCGTCGCTCAGGCTGTGGCTGTGGCTGTGGGGCAGGGCCAGTGACAGTGCCGCGAGACTGACTCACAGCACAAGTTACATGAGCTGCTTTGCAATACAAAAGGACTCCCCCTATACTATTTCAGTATTACACTGTGCAGTTTAATTCCCACAGTAGTAGTACGAGGGTGGATTTTTAGATATATTGCATTTCTGGTACCTGTGCACTGACTGACCTGTGTCCGGGTGGCCCTCAGGCTCAATACTATTGTGAATTTTGGGTTCCGGGTGTGACGTGCAGTCACATAATTTATAAAACCTCTCTTAATTGCTTGATAAATGACAATTGCCTTTTGTCGGAATGGTGTGGACGCTCGGCTCTCATGCTGGCAACCCGTGACGTGTTTGAATTTTGATACCTGCGGCCCGCTTGTGGATTTTTTCTACATTGTTATTGGTGACAGTGGTAGACTCCATGATTTGAAGGGCACACACCAAACTCGTAAGGCAGAAAGGGAGTTACTCACCCATCAAAAGAAAGCAAGGGCCTCCTTGCTCAGAATGATCGAGAGGAATGTTGTGAATTTCTCGTTCTGAGTGTGACGTAGATGTAATTGTATAAAGGAAAGAGTCTCTAAATTGATTATCAAGTGACATTGTCAATTGGCAATTGCCTCTTGACTGAGCAGTGGTCCATGTTTGATACCTGCTGTTGGCATGTGGATTTTAGAACAATTCAGTGAGCTAGATGATCGACAGATCTCCTGCTGCCTCCTCTTGACATGACTGGCAGATGTGTAACCTCAACATAACCTTCTGTATGTTTTTCTGTTTGTTCTCAAGCACATTGAATGTAATGGAGTTCTGGTCTTTAATTTCATTGACAAACAAACACGGGACCTTATCTGGATCTTTTGTTTTAAGAACATCATGCACTATTAATGTAATAAAAGGAACATAACTATCCATTTCGAATGAAGCCTGCCGGAAGTCTTGGGATGTTCTCAATCTTGCCATTGCGTGACACAGTTGTCGATTGCTAGCTACTCTGTGGATGGCTACTGCCTGACTTTCGATTGGGATCATTCATTGACTGCAATGTTTGATCAGTGAATGATCCCAATCGAAGGTCGTGCCGTAGTCAATGACATGGATTGCATTGATGTTCTTTAATCCTATACACTGGCAAATGTATAGTTCCAACAAACTTAGACCACGCGTACCATAGTTACGGTTGCATAGTCCCATGAGCACAAAGCCAATATGGCACAGGTTTCTTGCAAGTCTACTACAGTTGCAGATTCTCTACGATGTGTTTTCTAATCACATTTTACTCAGTCTGTTGCCATCTGTATTATCAAAATGGGTCTTTAGAAAGCAAACACATTGTTGCGCGCATTTTTAGCCCATTCATAGGCTTTGTAAGCTTATTGACGCTGCAACCTTCATTATACGATATCTGATCAGGTCAAACAGATAACATACTAATGCAGTAGTTGTTTCACATTTTATGCTTATGTTCAGTGTCAAGATTAGGTACTCTGGTAAGGTATTTCATAGCACAAATTATAGTGTAAAAAGCTACTTCCACGTGGTTCGACTTCATTTGAAATTTTTCTGGTGTTGAGCAGTGATTTAGTTTTAAATGTCTTGGCTGAGACATCTATTGCCTATAAAAATAAAAACAAAAAAGTCAAATGTTGGTGTATTTGCAATTGTTTGTTGAGGATACGGTGAAAATGCTATTGAACTCATTTTGTGCTCAACTGTACTTGTTGGTTGTCCTCGTATGCTGTGTCACCAGGTAAGTCCGCGCAAAAAAATAGTTTGGCAAAGAACCGTTTTACATGGAGATTGAATAATTAATGAGTACTTAATGGAAGAAGCTGAAATGAAGCCTAATTATCAAATGCATAATTGGTCACTTGGCAATGATTTTGATGCCAGATATTACAACATAAAATGTAAAATGAAAATAATGCATATGATTACATGTGAAAATAACTCTGGTTATCTGTAAGATAATACGTGCTGGTGTTGACCTATGAAGTAAATGGTGATACAGTGAACACGAGTTTTGGCTAAGTATCGATAAATTTATAATGATATTTGATAAAGGGGATAGCAGTCACAGTATGCTGAGAGGGACATCAATTTGTATTTGATTTTGATTCTATGACATTCAAATAATTAATTCAAAAGTGCGAAACAGCTACGAAAATAGTCCGTCGGCTCGATTGACAAGTTTGTCCGCGAGCAAGCAAGTGACATCACAGGTACGGAATAATGTTTGGGAGCAGGGTAGGTCCATCCATGAGCAAAGATGCATGTCTGCGAGACAATAACCCCTTTAGCAAGTTTCATCCACTGAGTAATGACGCTATTCAGTGCTCAAAAACAAGGACTGCCAAAAAGGTCTATTGCCTTCAACAAATCTCGTTGAAAACAAATCTCTGTTCTTTCGATAACAACTGAAACAGCAACTGTACAGCCAATCTATTTCCATTATTTTTTGATCTAAGATAAGACCTGTGACTAGTGGTAGTGTGCTTGTAGGATGGATTACGGGGGTTGTCACCGAGGCCTTCATCTAGACAGTGGCGAGGGCATCTAAATGCCCTCCCCCTCGACTCAAATTTGGACACATGGTTGTCTCTTTTGCTTGCTAACAGCAGCTCTGGGAGCCCTTTGGCCTGCTCAGAATAAAAACTTGATTTAAAAATGATGAATGATATGAAAAACTTTAGTGAAGAACCATTTCTCCACAGTAACTTAGCACACTATAACAGCAATTTGACTTGAGGTCATAAAAACGCTGTTGCATTTTATTGGTCATGCACACTCTGACAAATTAGGAAACCCATTTTGGACCTCTTATTTTTGAAGTGATGGATGAACCCCTGGTGTCACCCCAAAAGTGGGCTCATTGTTCATGTGCTTTGTGTAATTGGGCCTGACCTATGTGGTCTGTGCCATCCGGTGCTTTTCAGGTATTGACCACCTGCAATTCCCTTTTTATCTCCCTTGACAGCTGTCAATAACTGTAGCCAGGTCACTGGTCATAACTAGATTACAGTAGATTTGACTGCCAGTTTAAAATGTTGTTAGTCATTTCCAAGTTTTGGGTTACTTTTTGAAGTACTTGCAAGTAGCTATGGTTTGCATGTAGAATAATTCTTTGAATTTTATAACTTAAGTCAGCTGTGAGGCATTTAAAGTCGTTCTTAAAACAATATTTTTCATGTCATATTTTTATCATACTTTTTATCACCCCTCTTGACATCAGTAACGAGTACTGCTGTCTACTTGTGTTTTTGTGTATTATCTCGGTTTTCTATTCTTTGTGACAAGTTCGTTCACACTGAATGATAGTCTTGTCTGTGTTCTCTCCAGGATTACAGCTGAGTATGGTGGGAATGACAGAGTGTTATAGATCTCAATGTTTGGCTATATTTGTGAATAATTAAGACTATATTTAGTTAATACTTTCAATGGAAATGGAAATATTCCGACTGCAGTGGACTGACAAATTCGGTAGTGGTGACCCATCATTTTACAGTTTTGAGAACCTTTTAAAGCACTATGGTCACAATTTATTGGAGAATCAAACAGAAGTTGAGCAGGGGATCAAAATTTGAGCATGCAGGGTGGTGTTCCACCGTGCTTAAAAAGCTGAGAATACTGTGTCTTTGATAGATGAGAAACAGGTGAGTTCAGTACGAGACTGTTAGGCATATATATGTGCAAATTGAGATTTTTTTTGCAAATAGAGAATTGTGCTTTTATAAAAAAAAATCAAGATAGTGGTGGGATTTAAAAGTTTCATCCAATTCAAACAATTAATTGAGTCATGGTAGATTGCACTGTGTTATTTTCTGTGGGCAATCAACTTGCAGACATTTTGAAGGGCTCAAACTCAATTTATAATGGGAGTCGAGACCTCTTAGTAATAAACCCAATGAATTGCAATGAGGCAGGAAACAGTGGCCTGACCCAACAAATTGGTATAGTGCTGATGAGTTGCCTCCATTGGGAACCTCTTGCAAAATTCCGCAATGCCTTATTTGGAGAGTGGTGTGTAAAGCAAGAGAAGTTGTTGAAAGTTGCCTGGCAGTTTTGGCAACCATACCAACTATTTAAACTAGTAAGTACTTACTCATTTTAATCCCTTGTTCTTGGAATTTTACTCTGGTTGTGTTTATTCAGTTCATGTATTTAAAGCCTCATATCACTATTTTGTAGTTTAAAACTACACACGATCTCCTATTGATATGGTAGCAGACATTCCTCCAAGTGGATGGCATGTTGGGGGTATTCTAAAGCCATTCAGTTGCACACCAACTGTTTGGGAAGCTACAACCGACTGCCTGTCTTCCTCTGAAGGCTTGTAGAGTACCTTGGGGTATAGTCTGTGAAGGTTAACCATTCTAGTCATGTTCTGCCTGGAATCAAATTACCTGCTTATTACGTATGCAAACATTGCCAACATGTGGTTAATTTGCCGGCTGACCAAAAATTGTTCCAAGATCGTTTTCATGTTGGGAGATCATCGCAAAAACTAATATCAACGTTGAAACAAAATTAGAATATCTTGCAACTCATCAGTTTGCTATTCATTTGTAGAACTATATAATTTGGGCAGGCTTTCAGTGTTCATCAGTGTTTATGTGCTATCTCAGAGTGGTCAGCTGACCCACAGAGGTTCATCTGTTCTTAATTAATGTCCATCAGCTGTCCAAGTATTTGCTTCTTGGAATTTCAGATGATTTTACCTGAAGTTTCTTTAATCAGAAAGGCTGGTGTCTTGATTTGTTCCTTGGAATTACACCGACATCAGTACCTTCTCACTGCACACAAACTATGGAAACTTCTTATACTTACTGTAGTTCTACACTCATTTCACTCAAAAATAATTGCCGAAATGGTTGTTTTCCACTTTTCAATGGTTGATTACTTTTTTGCAAATAGTGGAAACTTCAGCAAACATATTTTTATGGCATTGCAAACTATGCTTGTGATAGAAAAAAATGTTCTAATTGTTCTTAATCTTTACTTTTGGGGAAAAATTTTAACAAAATGAATTTGACTTGTTGGCCAAGTGATCTTTCATTTTTCCACAATTTCTGAACAAAAATAACTTCAGTAAAAACTCTTGTTGTTAGCTTCCCTGCATTTTTAGAACCAGTTTTCTGCACTGAATAACGATCAACAAATTTGTTCTCTAAAATCCATAACCCTTATAAGTGCTTATAGCCCGTGGTTTTAATTAGCTCGGAAGAACAATCATGGTATGTTTTCTGATCAATTCATAGAACCTATCCTGAAAGCGGCATTAAACTGGTGCTTTCTGTCAAAAAATCTTTGGATTTAGGTCACTAACCGTTGTAAAACTGGTCCCATCTCTATTCCTTACTGGGCTCAGAAATGATCTCTCGGCTCAAGAAGAACTGTTAGTTTGTTATTGCTTCAGAGCAGGTCCTGTAAGCTTCAAGTCACGGCATGAATGTTTCAGCTCTCTGAAATCGAAAGATCAAGATACTGACACATTGGATTTGTCCGCAGGCGAATTACTGTAACCAATTTCACTTCTGGAATTTGACAAGAAGGCAGTAATGTTGTTTTGAAAGTTTATATTTGCCTCGGAAGAATTTTTTTTCGATGTGATAAGACAGCCGCTGATCAACTTATTCGTTCTTCCTAAGAATCATAGTAACTTCCGATTTTGGTTGGGAACTGAATGACTTGTTTGATCCAGCGTATGAAGGGGAAGGAAACCAATATTAACAACTCTCACTTATTGAACACAGTTTCCAATGACAGGAAATGGGGTGGGGAGTGGTGACCTTTGGCAAGTCTAATTCACCTATTAGTTGGTGGAATGATTCTGTCTACTGGTCTCTATCTCAGGTTGGCAGCTTGTTACTGAGCCCTGCAGGCAGTGTGGCTAGCCTGATTTATCTTTGCTGTCTGGTGTTGGTGCAATTAGTGGAATTATAGCAGTATTTGAGGAGTTTCATCATTATTGACATAGGACTTCAGTAAGGGTTAGCTAGGTTAAGCTCAGACGCTAGTTTGTGATGAGCCATGGCTTGAGAAGTGCTTGAGATTCTGACTGTGCAAATGTTGGTAGTACTCGTGACCTCTGACTTAACTGGCAGTCATATTGCTTTTGTAACACATGGTGCGTTTTTAAAGCAATGGTAAAATTCACGGGAAGTTTAAAACTCATATAGTGGACGTTTAGTTGAATACAATAGAAAATGGTCATTCAGAAATGAAATTGTTGAAAATTGAGTAGTTGGATTGAACTGAGCAGGGCTGCTGCTCAAGTCCAAACTGACAGGGTTGGGGGTTGGAGTCACTCTCACTGACCTTGACCTCATTTGTAATTCAGATGTGCATGACAGGCCAGTTCCATTAGTGTGCAAGGTCAGTGTTCTCCACAACAGAAAATTCAAATTTGAATGGATTTGCAAAATTCATGCATGTGTTCGAAAGTCCATGCCCATAGTGTTGATAGTTTGTGTGTTAAGTCTTGGAATAAACGCAGTGAACTAGCTGATACTGAAAATCCAAATGTCCTAATTTGTTTAAGAAATGACTTACTGTCAATACTTAAACTTGTTTCAGAGATTTTCAAACTCGATACTGGTAAACCAAACTTGTCATGATAAAATTCAATTTCAATGACTAAAATATTGATACTGGTGGTCATTTCACAGTTACTGTGGATAGTACCTTCTCAAAATGACCATTCCTGCATCTTATTCCAGGAGTTGACAGGGATGAAATGCAATTTCTTTCATTCACAGACAATTGGAGACAATGGAATTTTTTATATGAATTATTTAAGTATACCACTGCGTAACATTAGTAATTTGAAGGCATGATGGTAGACAAGAATTTATAAAAAACGTTGGGAAATCCTACTGTATTAAATTGTGGTTGAAGAATGCCAACGCTATCCACCAAATACTGAATAACCATCTAGAGACAAGGGGCCCGTTCCAAGAAACTGACTTAAGTTCATTTTTGACTTAAGTCTATGATTTGTCTTAACTTAAAAACTTTGAAACTTCCACATCTGGTAAATTCATCAAAATTAAGACAAAACTTACGTCAAACACTTAAATCAAGCTTAAGATCTCTTTCTTGAAATGATTTCGAGACAAATTGAACTTTTATTTTAAAATATAGTAAAATTTAGGAATTGTCTTAGCTAAGTCAGTTTTGTTGGAACCGGCCCAAGGTGAATTTCATTATGTCACTGCTTTGCGTATCAAAAATGGTTATTAACTAGTTTTTCCAAGTCTCATTTGTATTAGTCTTTGTATTTTCTGTTGTATGAATGTAACTTGAGTGTAGTTTCCTTGTTTTCCAGACGCTTTACTAGCCGATCTCCAGTCTACTACATCACACATTTCCAATCAGTCTAACAGTAGCCCGATTAAGACCCAATCAGTTGAGGTACGTCTCCAGCCACAGCAGCAGTCGTATAATCAAGTGACCAATAACTGGACCAGCAGTAAACGAGATTCTGTGGACTCTCTGGAGGATCAGCCACCGCCCCTCCCCCCTCCGCCATCTCAGGATGTACTGGACAGTTTGAGTGGGCACTCCACACAGGTTTGTGGCTGTTAGGGTTGTCAATTTGTTGTATTATTAATGCAACCAATTTCTTAATTTAAGAAATTGGTGCATCACGGAATATCTAGCTGCAAGCTAATATAGATTTAGATGGAACCTTGACAAATGTTTCGAACTTTAAGAGTTTGAAAGAGTTCATGGCAGATTTCTTTCTTGTTCAATATTTATAAACTAGGGTATGGTAAAGTTTCCTCAAATTTGAGCAAAACTAATTACCGAAATGGTAATTTCCATTTTCAGAAGCTCACTGTATTGCGAAAAATGCTCAAAATTTCATCATGTATTTGTTGATGACAGCTGTACAATACAAATTATGGAAGTAATGAAATAAAGGTTTCATTATGTTTGTTGAAATTTTTGATAGAAGAAATTTTCTCTGTTCTACCATATTGTGTTCTAAATTGAAGAAACTTCATCATAGTTATCCATACAAACTCTGTTTTAGTCCTTTCTATAATGTGAGAAAAATGATTCCTGTCTCCAGATTATTCATTTTACAGAAGAATGTCAAAATGTCATTAGCTTTGACAGGTTGGGTTCGCCAACTTTCCCAAGATGGAGGTTCTTTGAACAGGCCCTTTTTTGGTAAAAAACAATTGCAATCGTAACAAGGAAAATTTTGAGGCCTGTTGATTATATTTAATTAGCCTATTTCATTATTTTCGGGTATAAGGTGCAAGTTTGTAGAAGTGTTCCTTGTCTTGCGGTTGATATTTTTATGGGTAACAAGTGATGTCATATGGACTGGGGATGGTGGGATAGCGGTCATCGCGAGCAGCACTGCAAACAGATGTAGATATCCCATCTTCAGTTCAGTAGTATTTCAAACAGCCTGAAGTGCAGTTTATCATAGATATAAGCAGGTGGCATCTATCCAAAATCAACTGCCAGCTTACAGTTATGTAGGGTCTTATCCACTAGTCAGTGCATTAACCCAAATATTTATAAAACTAGATTTTTGCTCAGGAAAAGTAAATATTTTTTGAAAGTAGAAAGCCTGTAGAATTGGATTTTTGATGTTATGCCAGTCTGGTATAAACTGGGTCAGGTGCTGGTGTCCTTATGTAAAGTTAAGCAAAAAAGAAAGTTCTATTTTTTGCTAGCCCATCATGCAAAAGCTGAACAGTTCAAACGCAATCTCTAACACTGTTTTGGAGAGCAATGCACAAAGCATTGTATTTCAAAGTTTCATATGAATTTGAATTTGGACATTTTTCGAGGGTCCTACATAACCTTACCGAGCAGACAATTGTCTACATGGCGCTATCTGGATGTTGGACTAGAAGACTCGTTCCCTACTAGTCTATGCTCTGGGATGAACGCGAATCCTACAAGTCTATGCTCTGGCATGCACACTTGTCCTACAAGTCTATGCTCTGGGATGAACGCAAATCCTAGAAGTCTATGCTCTGGGATGCACACGTGTCCTACAAGTCTATGCTCTGGGAAGACTGGGATAGACACGCATCGATTCTCAATCTATATAAGCCAATTCATATGACTATTGTACCCTTGCTGACGCATTTCAATTTGTCTACAGCCAGTTCCAGGTGAAAGTAGCCACACAGCCGTTCATTCGGCTGGACCAGCCATATCACAACAAGGTATTGCGGTGGACAATAAACCTAACAGACCAGCCATGTCAACATTAAGTAATAACCTTTCTGAGCTGGACTCGCTACTGGCTGACCTCAACTCGGCCCAGTTTATGGCCGAAGTCGATAAAAGGAATTCTGGTAAGAGTACTCATTTCTGCTTGTTTAACGATAATTATGTGAAGTAAGTTTAGTAGCTGGACAGGCCCATCGATTCTCACAAATCCGTTAAGTATATTGCTGTATGTTAAATAATAGACGTTGTCATGATGTAAAAATTTTTGAACAAGAATTTATTTTAGAAAAAGTCATGACGTTTTTAATTTATCATTTTTTCACATCAGTGGTACTACTGAACATTGTCATTTTTGCTGTAGGCTCAGTAACTGTAGAACTTGTCTAATGGTTTGGCATTTAAAAAGTACTATGTCTATTCATGTAACCATGGCAACGTACAGTGTTATGTGATATTCTGGTTCATAAGTGTGATTCAACATAACATCCAACAAGACCATTTTATATTCTATTGAATTCTACCTCGTATTATTTACTTCAGTGCTGGTTGCAAAATTGGACAAAATGACATTTTCTTTGAATAAAAATCACCCAGTCATTCTCTCATTCTCCTTGGCTCTACCTCTAAATTGCAGTTACGCACTACAAAAACCCACAACCATGTCCTTAAACTCTACACACACACCGAAAATACTTCATACGGTGTACATGGTGACTGATATCCAGTCTCTGGTCCAGATATTCTGGATTGGAGTTGACAGGTTTGGTGTCTGCTGGTATGGTATTGGGATTTTTGAAAATCGTATCTGGAATTGAAGAGAGAGGGCCATGGAACCATTTCTTAATTCCACTGACATCTTGTGGATATGCAGAATGCATTATCTCATTTGGTTTCAGAATTTCATTTTTATCTCTGTCTTTTTTAAACATTTCCCAAAAAGACACTTTGAAAACACAATGACTTATATGTTTACAACATAATTGTTTTCAGCCAATCGTCAGCTCCCTAGTCCTCCAGTGAAGGTGAAACCAGCAACAATGCCTAAACCAACTAGAGACACGAGTGGTGGGCAGCCCGTTGACGCTTTGTTGGATGATCTCCAGAATGCAGTGCCATCTTCAGGAAGGTCTGTGCACTTTGTCCCATTATTGAGCATATAGATATATGTATGATTGTGTAGAGCTCAATTTGTTATCAGTTGCAGTAATAAACTTCAGTTAGACTGTCACTGCACTTCTCAAGCCATGCCTTTGTTTACAAACAGGCACCGGTACCAGTCTTTACATGAGACTACTGGAAATCCGCCCAATCATATCACATGAAATTGGAAAATTACTCAAAGCGTGGCATTTGGTTCGTTTTTTTTGTCTTGGCTCAGATACTTTGTTTGGAGACTGATAATTCTTGTTAGAACACCAAGAGCAATGTTTTGGGGTGCTGGTAAAATATTCAGATGGCTCTACCATAGACTATAGTACATGGACCGCCAACTCCGTATACTTTCAATGGACGAAGTCTGTGGTCTTACGCGCAAGTCGTTATGTCATTATTCACTAGCGACACCTGGCTAAGTTATCTGGTGTTATTTCTGGCAAGTACGTTGTCTGCTAATCATGGTCAGCTGTTGTGTGATCAGGTGGTCGTAGCATTGCTAAAAGTACTCACGGTACCAACAGTTCTACTATTGGAAGACTTCGAAAAGCGTTTCAATGCCAAAATATTTTTTTTTTTTCGTTGTACTGAACAGTAGAATAGATACGAGAATTTCCCGTCACAATACACTAATCGGAAACTGAAACAGATAATTTAGGAAAGTGGTGCCTCTTCTAGGATAGTACACAAGAAAATGTTGTTGAGTTGCGAATCTGTTGTCTATAATCTATGCTTCTACTTATTTCTGAAAGCCAAAAGACATTTAGTCACATGTAAACAAAGCTTACATGTTCACCGAGGGAATGAGATATTGCTTTAACAAGGCGTGTAGCCAGTATTTCTCCACTTAGACTGCACGGGCATTTTCACTGCAATATTCTTTTCTCGCAAGTAAACTCTTTTCTCACTCACTCTATTGCATTTTTCGTGTATAGTGAGCATTTGTTTCCTGGCACGCTCTTTCCTCACGAACTGCAATTGTACCCAGCCTGTACTCACTTACGCATCCTATCACGGAGTGAAAACTAGTTTTGTGAGGAAGGATCTGCGTTTGTATTGTGGTGCATGAGGAAATGCAGAGGTGAAGATTGATGAACGTTACTAATGAGAGTGTCTATGTGGTTGCTTGGGGAGAGAGATTGTCCAGTGCAGCGTTTAAGACGTTGTTAATTTGTTAGGGGTGGTCAGGTAGTTTGGGGAGAAGAAGTGACGTTAGTCTGGAACAAATGATTGCTATAGGGAATATTTATTATTCAGGACCAACGTCCCACAGCGGTCAATGCAGTCCAACTTTCACTCTTTCGGGGTCCAACCTGCTCCTGTGGCCTCGTCAGCCACAAAAGAACTGGATGACCTGATGGCTTCTCTTTCACAATTCAAGGTAAGTTTTCTCGTGTTAACCTTTGAAACCCCATACCCCCAATGCCATCTTTGAAAACTTGTTTTGTTTTATGCTTTGGGGTGGAACACCTTTTTGATTTAGCACGATAGGGCTCTTAATAGATTTAACAGAAAGGATTTGCAGGCTTTAGATGTTATTTAGACAGTTTGTTGTCACTTTAAACCATTGTCATGAATTTTGGCACAGCTTTCGAGGCAGTGTGACTGTCAGAGGAGTTCCCGACATTTTATTGCAACCAATCTCAGTTCAGGCAAAGGATAAGAACACCCTGACATTGCTTTGGGAGGGCCAATATGCCCGACTGTGAAAAAAGTTTTTGACTCCAGAACATGGTTGATAGTGTCTTTAAGAATATAGTTAGGGTTACTTCAGCTGATGTGATTTCCAAGAAATTGGTCTACTCATTCTTTTTTCTTCATTTTAGTAATTAAGCCCATATTATAAACACAAAACGAAAATAATTCATACACAGCATGAAAACCAATGCATAATGAACTATTTATGATTACAAACCCTACTCCGTTCACATTCTCTTTTAAATTTGCTGGCTCAAGTTTTTCGAGTAAGACGGCTAAAATTTGAGTGAACCCATTTTTTGTGTTTGATACATTAAAACGAATTTTGATCTTAAACCTGGGTACAAAAAATCCCGAAGTAGCTTGTCGTTGCATTCTCTAACAATAATTGCAAAAGGTTTAATGGGGAACCTTCAAAAATCTAATCTGCAGAATTTGTTAGAGAATGCTGTGGGTATTTTTTGTACCTGGAACAAAGATCATGATTCATTTCAATGCATAACACATAAAACATTGGTTTAACTCAGGGCTTCATCCAGGATTTCGAACATAGGGTGTCCAAAATGGGTTCCCAATATTCCAGGGCGTCCATGATTCCAACGACGCATTACCCCCCCTCCCCACCACCATTCACCAGTAACCCCCCTACAGTGAGTTTTTTTTTTAATTAAAAAATGCGTTGAACAAGGCTTTTACACCTAAGTTTACAAAAACAGCTCCCTTGTATTGGGCTTTTTAAGTACTAAAAAACCGTTGATAAAGACTTTTATGTTTAAGTTTACGAAAACAGCCAAAAAGCTTACCAAACAGGTATTACAGATATTACAGATATTGGTTGAACGATGAGTGCACAGTTTTTGGTCATCTCAAGTCAAATTCTGTTATAAAGTTTATTATATCAACTTCACTAGCTCTATATTCTGTACAATGAGTCATCAAAGCTGCAGTTACCAACAAAAGAAAAATGCACAGATGATGTGTGGTTTATATTTTGGCAACAGGTGTCACTGCTGCTCCATTTTAGACGCACATACAAAAGCATGAAACGGGCGAAAACTCAAACATTTTAAATGGGGATATTCTTGTGGCACATCATATTATTAAAATAATGACATTTATTTCGCTTTTGGTGTTTTCAAAAAAAGATGAAGTAGATTAAACTACAGCTCTGAAACACCAGTTTGGAGTTGAGCAAGGTCCGTGTCCCTATATAAAGTACAGAATTGCGGTGGCACATGAGTATACTGAAAGCAGACACTCTGGCAACCAAACAGGTGCTAATGATTGACAGGTCTACCAAATACTTTGAAAATAGTTTGAACATTGCAACATTTGAAATACATTGTATATTTCTTTCTGAGTTGAAAGGGCCAACTTCTCTCTTTGATAAACTGGGAGTCTTAGTAATCTTACAATGTGGGTGTCCAAACTGGAGAAATTCTGATTAACAGGGCGTCCAAATGATACATTGGGCGTCCTTGCCAGAGTGTCCACATTAGTGCTAGGGCGTCCATTTGGACGCCCAGGACGTACGCTGCATGAAGGCCTGGTTTAACTTAAATTTTAGCCACTTTATTCACCAAACTCAGGTCCAACAACTTAAAAAGCATAGTAACTGATTCTTTGAATGCATCACACCTCAATTTTGTTTTCTATTTGCCTCACCAAACTAAATTTGTCAACACTTGGAACAACTTGAAACTTTTTAAGACTTTACAGCAATTTCAAATCTATAAAAAGGCATTGTGGGGAAAAAGTGAACCCAATATTCAATTGGATAGTTATTGTTACCACGTCTTTTGAATTAGCAATTCACGTTGATGTTTTCCACCATCTGTTCTTTTTAGGTCACGGGTAATACACAGAGTCGTGGCGCTGGCGATTACAACAATGCTGGCTCACCTCACAACCCTCCTGTTCAACAAAGCTTGCCACCGCAGTCTCAGCCAGCTCGCGGCGATCAGCTGGACGCCATGTTGGGTAACTTGCAAACTGACATGAGTCGACACGGGGTGACGACAATACCTAAAGGTCACTGTGCAGCCTGTAACAAGCCTATTGTGGGACAGGTAAGGGTGGTGAGAAGAGATGTGGTCGAGCATCGTTATTTTGTAAGACTGGAGATCTTGGAAAAGTGACGTGTGCAGTATGTGTCTGTTTGTATTTACTGGAAGGTAAGGAGTTACAACATGGGAGTCAGTCTGAGACCATTCGAGGTCTTCGGATGATTATACACCAAGTTGATGTAATTATGAAATCGCTTCTTGATGAGTTAGTTATCCTCAAAAACTGGGAAGCTGTTGTGTACACTTGCACTCTCGCATACTCATGATTTTGCTAAACTGAATAAATGAGCACTGGTGTGATAACTCACTGCTTAGTTCCAAGGTAATCTGTGCTCCGTCTTTTTGGATATAGTGAGGGGACAAAAACTGTGTATTACAACAAACTTTTGTTGTCACTGGTCATTACGACCTAATGCTGTCCACCAAACCCCTTTTGAATATTATGCAATGATTTTTCTGCAAGTATTAAAACAGGTATGACCTCACCTCCTGCCAAAAGATTAACTTTTAATTTAGACCATTTACAACGGTAAAATTGATTTCAGCTTGTTTCTTACTCTGATTAAAAATAGTTTCTGTGGCATAAGAAGAACTGAACTCGTTTAATATTGGTTCATGCCATATTGGGTACAAAAATGATTATCCGAGTGAAGGCAACTTGATGAGCCCAGTCCCAAGTTATTATAAAGTCTCACTTCTTCTCAAACACAAAAATCAGTTTTTGTCCGAGTACGAAGGAAGTTGGGACAGCTTTTATCAAATTTTTTGGATCGAAGATATGTTAACTGGACCATCTACAAATTTTGTTTTACAGGTTATAACTGCTTTAGGCCATACTTGGCATCCAGAACACTTTGCCTGCTACCACTGTGGTGAAGAGCTTGGAACTCGTAACTTCTTCGAGCGCGATGGGCAGCCATATTGTGAAAAGGACTACCACGGCTTGTTTTCGCCCAGATGTGCATACTGTAATGGACCAATACTTGATGTAAGTTTACTCGGGTTTTGTACTGTTATCGTACATACTTAATGCTAAATGCACATCTGATGATTTTTTAAAAAATTCACTTTTAGATGTCTATATTTTGTTTCGTAATGTTGTCCATGTTTCTGTTATTGTTCCCCATGTCTTTTACTTTTCCATGCAAGTCAAGATAGACAACTGTAGTGTTGATGAGTATTTTAAGCTACTGTTTTATTTTTCAGAAATGTATAACGGCTCTTGATCGTACCTGGCATCCAGAACATTTCTTCTGTGCGCAGTGCGGCCGACCCTTTCAAGACGACGGCTTTCATGAGAAGGATGGCAAGGCTTATTGCAGGTACTTGTTGCTTGGCAATTCCTAACATTTTTAATTATTTGTTTCAACAAAATAATAGAAATTAACAACACAAGTGAGGAAAAACTTCACTCTCACATTCTCACTTTCCGGCTCTGCTTGACCTAAATTTACAGTGAATCTGTAAGGGGTCTCATTTGCACCCACATCCGTATGCAATGTCCCTTTTTAGGGACAGAAGAATGCATAGGGTGCCCAAGGTTGTGGGAAAGAGACCCCTCACCCCTGGTGACCATACACACTACATTGTCGAATCACTAGGTGGCGAGGAAGGGTCAAGGAATGTCCCATAATTCTCTCTTCTGGGATGCACATGCATCGGTTTTCGTTCATGTTTATTAAGGGCAATTGGTTTTTTAATCACAGCCATGAGATATGGAGGACATTGCTGGGGGGTAATTCTTAGATTTAACAGATTTTGGATTAATTGTGACTACTTATAAAACATTGGTGAATGTAAGAATAAAGTTCCTAGGTAGGTATGGCAGCACAATTTTAGGGTTTCACACTTTGTGTTTTTTTGAAAAGCCTTCAGGTTAGACCAAACCCTGGAGCTCTGGGTACAGCCATCACGTTTTGCAGTCTGGACATGAGTGATTTAGGCCATTGACTTTTAGCCATGGTAATTCTGATGCTTCTACCAGAATGTGTTATTGTACAGGAAAATGTAAAAATCTGTGTGCGATAGTCAGCCAGCATTAGGATTGTGACATTCAGAAATTTTGTTCTTTTCTCTCATTGACTTGTAGTGAATCAGTTACTCATGTGTTTTTCAGAGAAGATTATTTTGAAATGTTTGCTCCGAAGTGTGGCGGCTGCTCTCGACCAATCATGGACAACTACATTTCTGCTCTGAACCGACAATGGCATCCAGAATGCTTTGTGTGTGCAGTAAGTACATTTCAAGGGATTTGTAACTTATTGCCATGCACAATGCAAAGAGAGATAAAAGCATTTGAGATATTAAAAGTAGTCTTTGGTAGGGATCGAGAAAATTCATTTACTTGTGTGAGTGTTTCAGTCAGCTATCAAGATTTCGGTCTTAAATGTATTTAAATCACTTTTTATGAAACATACTCTGTTGCATACTATGAATGAACAGCTAGTAACCTCCTCTGTTTTTGGTTGTGTCCAAAGATCTTTTACTGCATTATGTCAATCCAAGCGAATGAACTTTTCCAGCAACATTTGAGATGATAAGTCCTTACCCTCATGAAACAAATCAAGTTCAAATCCCTGCTTTGATAGGTCTCTGTTGGCAAGAGTGTGGCCAAAGGTTTGCTTAGGACCTCTTGAAATTGGTTCGGTTGTAATGCGGAAGACAATTTGAAGTCATCAGACTCTGAGTACAGCTTCCACTCTCAAATTACATCATGGTTTTTATATGACATTTAATTTGTACCACTGACGGATCTAGGATGTAGAGAGGGGCTGATCACAATTTCAGAAAGACAAATATTGGAGGAGACCCTGAAACAACTTCCTCTCAATGTTTTGTCATTTTTTCGTGCTTGGAGCTTCAGCATCCCCTTAACATCCCCCTGAATCCACTTATGTTGTGTTAAGTGGCTTTGGAAATGCAATGAAAGACATATCATTACAATACAGCTAGGTATGCTGTACTGATACTGTCAGACAGTGTTAACAGTGCAGTTAACTTTGATATTCATTGTAGGAGTGCCATGTGTCCTTTGGCGGTGGAAGTTTCTTTGACCACGAGGGACTGCCTTTCTGTGAGACCCATTACCACGCTAAGCGAGGGTCATTGTGTGCGGGCTGTCAAAAGCCAATCACCGGCCGTTGCATCACGGCTATGTATAAAAAGTTTCACCCGGAACACTTCGTCTGCGCGTTTTGTTTGAAACAACTGAATAAAGGCACGTTTAAGGAACAAAACGACAAGCCGTACTGTCACCCCTGCTTTGTGAAACTGTTTGGCTGAATTTCGTGTCCATGCTCTGCCACTGCATTAGGTCTTCAGTAATAACAGAACAACAATTTGTTGTGATTAACAAGCTTTCTTTATTCATCTAATTATAGTTGGAGACTATGGTTTTATCAGATAGAGTGCAAAACATCATTGTGAGTGTAATGGTTCTTGGGTTAGACTTGCATCACATTTATGGTGATGGGGTAATTCTATAGCTGATGTCGATCACAGTTTAATTAGAAGACAGGCGCTCTATTCATTACACCTGATAAAATTGCAAACATTTCTCCCGCGATCAATTGGTGCTGCTTAGTTGATGCTTTTTTGTATGGGCTTGTCGTTTTTTAGTTGTAAGAAATAGTTTTGGAAGGTTGTACTGGGAGCAGTTACTAAGTTTTCTATGGACGGGCTCACTTGACCCAATTTTAGGTGAGGAAAAGCTGCGATTTGAAACATCTACATTAACGTGAGATTTTCTCTTCCAGTCATATCCAACTTAATCTCAGTTGCCAGATTTTCCTGGAACTGTATACCCTGTTATGTTGTTAGCCAGAATATACACCAGGTGCTGGAAACAAGGCAGTTATTGGAGCATATGATTAGCTAATGATTTGAAGTTGTTTTTGTAAAGAGGATTTTAAATTTCAATTCTCCTTTCCTCTTGTTTTGTGGAAGTTAAAAATATCCGAGCCCCCAGTTGACTTTAACCTTCTTATGGGCCTGCTTTGTCCCAGGGTAAAATGCTTGCTTTGCCATAATTTTTCAGGAAATAAGGATTTGCCTTTTAAACTGAAAAATACACTTTGGTACATGTTGAGTCAGAAAAGCTCACAACAGTATCATTGTTTCCTTAAAAACCTTGAGCTTGGTTCACATTTTGTTGGTTGTAGCGCAGATAACATAAATCACCAACACTAACTAATAGAGATAACTTTATTTACTATGCAACATGAGAGACAATGGGAATGAGGCTCTCAGGTAACATCAAAAGGAATAACTGGCAATGGTAAAATAAGTAATCGTGGATATTTCAAATCGTCAGTTGCGTAAACCCTATAAACCTGCAGCGAGCATCCCTGACCATAATTATGTGAATAGGAGTAACCTTGGGGCTCAGGCTTACTACAGCTTCTTGCTTATTGTATAGTTGGATAATGAAGAGGATAATTGTAATGTTGTATTGTGTGTTTAAACTATTTTTATATCAGCATTTATTACAAGTACGAATAATCATGTAACAGTTAAATAGTCAAATTTCCATTAGTATGTAACATCACTTTAGTTGCTATGAATAAATATATCTTGAAATGCAGTTGTTTTATGAATTTGAAGCTTCACATCCTGTACACTTGATGCTTTAAGTGGAAGTGTTGTGCCTGAACTTGGAGTCCTGCTTATAATCTCAAGATTGCCTATGCATATTCATTAAGCAATCAGGTGAATTTTTTTTGCTCATTGTAAAGAACTTTAAAAATTATTGGCCCCACAATAACCCATTTTCTCTTATACTACAACATGTTTCACAGAATCTGAGGAATATGTGATTGTTTAGTGAACAAGATCGTAAGTAGTTGAAAAAAGTTGATTAAAATTTTATTAACATGTAATTTGATTTAGTGCAGTGCAACTTTTTATTAAGGTGAACATGATTATTTGAACTTTTCAAGTTTCCTGTGTATTCCAAGTTCCCGCATGCGCGATTGAGGTTAAGCAGGATACTAAGTTCACAGGAAAAGCACTGTTTTGGCAATATGAACATTTACCATGAGACATTTTTCTGCACTCAGTGTCAACATGTTCATGCCCATATAAGCTCGCTAGAACACTTCCATTGTACTCTTGTGTTTTGAAGCATCATGTTGACCAAAAATGGAAATAATGGTGATAAGGCCAGATGTCCCTCACTTCAGAGACAAAATAGTT
Source organism: Phoronis australis (assembly GCA_002633005.1). Classification (NCBI taxonomy): domain Eukaryota; kingdom Metazoa; phylum Phoronida; family Phoronidae; genus Phoronis; species Phoronis australis. The sequence continues at coordinate 64,005 of NMRA01000503.1, read as the reverse complement.
TCCCAGGCCTCTTGATTTTGTTACAAAAAAAAAACTCATATAACTGTTGTGAATATGAGTTATGGAACTCACTTTGTCTCTGGACTTTCAAAGGTTAACGAAGTGGACAATTATCCTGGACGGCATTTTATCACAGTAGGGGCGAATCCAGGATTTTTTAAAAGGGTCAGATCAAGGATTTTTTGAAAAGGGGGGTCCAAGTCAATAATTTGAAAATTCTAGATTTGATATCACTAAAATCAAGGGAAAATGGGGAGTCCGGACCCCCTTGACCCCCTGGATTCGCCTATGCACAGTGACAACCTTCCAGTAAGAGAAAATCCCCATATCACCATGGGCAGCGCACCATAGGGGGCTGGGGGGCTATAGCTCCCCACTTTTTTCAGTGCTACGCTGCACATGGTCAATAGGCGGTGCAACACAGGGGGGCTAAGGGGGCTTTAGCCCACCCTTTTTTCAGTGTTGCGCCGCCCATGATCACGCGTGCCAAGTTCATCCCTGTTAGTTCAACACAAGCAGCATCTATCGTTAGCTACTTACAATGACATTTACCCGAAGTATGCTTATTTCACCGTGTATTATTCTAATGTCTGTCTGGCCAGTTATTCACTCAATGTTACTGACTGGTGTCTTAGTTCGAAAAATGTCTGCCATTTTATATCCGGCATCAAAAGCAATGCAGGTTTAAAGCAAATTTTTTGTTCTGTTTCCCTTGAATTACTCCTGTGTGTGTTTCGCGCAATGTCAGTTTTCACTTGTTAGGAGTTTGGCAATTTACGACTGGCTGACGGTCTAGCCGGGGTCACCACCTGGTGGCTGACTCAGTTCTACTAGATCTGGTCAGATTTTCTCCACTGTAGATGCGGTAAAGAAAAAAAATATACATATTTCATGCCAATTTCCAACATTAAAGGCTTGCCAAGTGACCAAGAAGTCAGTTTTTGGTAACTTAACTTCTCTTCTGACTTTCTTTCTCGTAAATCATTTGTCCCTTTGTTGAACTATTTTTAGCGGACTCACGAAATGTCGATTCCCCGCCCACGACGTGTTGTTTGGCGGTTCTAGGTGGGACGACTCGTGGGTGAGGGCGACCACCTGGTGACTTTGGGAAGTGAACCACTTTGCGCAGACTTGTGTTCGATATCATGAGTAAGATAATAATACACACAAGTGTTGGCTTACGTAGTAAATGACAAAGGCGAATGACGAATGTTTTGATTCAATTGTGCAGTCCTCAAAACGTGGAGTCATGAAATACTAAAGCAAGATATCATTTCTTGTTTTCTATGGTGGCTGTGATCAGAATAAAGTCCAGAGGTGTTATTTTTGGCTTAAAAAAAACATTTCATTCTTATTTATCTTTCTTTCAAATTGGCCGTTTTTTAACCGCCCGGTAGCCGTTCTCAGTGATCTTATATTTCCTCGCCATGATACGTGTACTGTATTAATAGTTTGAACATAGTGTAGTTGGAACTGATCAAGTTGAATAAAAGGAGTCAAAATTTGGACGAGGACTGTCAACTGAAGCATCGCAAACTTGCAAATGCTCTATGTTCTCTGTGGCAACAGAAATAAAGTCCTATCCTGGCTGGTAAGAAATTTCAACAAAACCACTTTCATAAGAGTAACTGGTCTAGTTTTGATAAAAAATTCTGGCGACAGTTGTAACCATCATACCAAGATTTGAAATACGGAAGCCTAAAAAAGCTGCAGCCGCGTGCGATTGGACAGCAGCGATGACTATCGGGACTCCAATTTTCTGATACCCGGGTAAAGATTTCTTCTCTGTGGTCATACTGAACTGGGATTTTATTAAAAAAAACTTTTTGAATAATACTCAACAATTGATATCAAAGTGAAACCTTGAACAGAAGTGGTAGGTAGCGTTTGGGTAGGACTGTATCAGCCCGCCAATTTAATTGCTGATTGGTCATTGTTAAACAGAAACACCAAGTACAGAGTTTAGGTGCAAATATTAAATTTCGATTTATTTCACAGAGTTGAACCGAGTTAGCTCAAATCGTGTCATAAATGAAGGTGAATCTTTCTGTTAGACCCAGGTGAAAAATGTACTATGACGCCTTGGTCACGTACAAAATTTTTGTCAGACGATAAACAATGGTCATATCCGCCAGTCGGGTGATTAGGCGTACTGATCTGGCGACGCCGTGTAAAATACTCAGTCGCTACTGACGATCCGGTAAACTGATCGTCTTTTTATCCTAAGCATTGGGATATCCGAGTAGGCCGATGGGCCGCTAAACTCAGTTGTCAGCGGATCGGCCGACTAGTATCTCCTGACATGTACCCAAAGCACTGATAGGATATATTTTTAGTTTATTTTCTGTCATTGAATTCCGTTACTTGGCGTATTATTGTATATTCAAATTTCTAAATGTTTTTTGTGTGACTCAGTTTTGATTTGATTCGCAGTTCCTATTCCCTCTTTCGTGAATTGTATTTTTGGATTAAGCAGTGAGTTCCAGGGGCGGATCCAGGATTTTGAGTGGGGGGGGCACAGAATTTCGGCAGACGCGCGTGCCCAGCCTAAAATGTGGGGATGCAGGGTCTCGAATTTCTGTGTTTGCGAACCTTTTGACTTAAAAAAAACGTAAACGAAGTTTGTTCAGGACCTATGCATTGTCTATTCACCCCCTGGTTGCGCACGTGTGCTAGTCAACAATTCGCACCCGAACTCCCAAATGGTATCTGGTAGAATTTTAGGGAGGGGGGTGGGGGCCTTGGCCCTCTGGTGCCCCCCCTCCCTAAATCCGCCACTGAGTTCCCAAGCGCCGCCATTCCGAACATTTCTGTCGGGGAAACAGAAACAAAGCGCGGCAAGAGTCGTGCAGCTCACTTCGGTAAAACCATAGACAAGACCTGTTGCTGTTATGATCTAAGGTAAAACTGTTGTAAATCATTGGATATGAAATAAAAAAGATCACAAACCAACTCGACGTTTATATATACGCAGTGATCGTTTTCTTCAGATCTCAAATGACCAAATTTCACTACACGTTGAGCAGGGAAAGCTAAGACTATCACGCCCGTGCCCAACATTAGTTTTCAACAAAACCGGCTCTGTCATAAACATCCCTCCAAGGACAGCGTGTTTTCATATTAGCAAAGTGCATTTTACTCCCATGTGTTTTTATCTGGACCTATACTTGTACACTTGTACCAATTAAATAGACACACAAATCGTTCAGCCAGTCAGCTATCTGAGCGTTCTCGTCCTGTCGTTCAGTAACTTTTTCAGACGTGAGGGGTGCTGAACGTGCGATAACATCTGGCTCCTTTGTTTACTGCGCGGCGCTGTCTTTTGTCCCGTATGATAACAAGCAAGCCAATTATCCCAGGCTTCAAAGGAAACGTATGGTGGTTGCACGCTATTACCGAACGCGTACATGTATGAACACAGTCAAACCCAGTGCGTCCGTTTGGACAGAATAGAATGCAGCAATGGCAGCTTCAAAGCAGCAAAATTAGGTTTGTTTGTATTTTTAAAAAATACTAAAAACTTGTAACGAAATAAAACCAGTTCTGACTTTGTTGTGAAATGTATGCGGCGTGGAAGAAGAACACTTGATTGAATAATCGATGTAAAAAAGAACAATAAGAGACGCTATAGGCCTATGTCATGGCGCCGAAAGCTTATACATAAGATACACTCCTTCACAGTGCTACGAAAGGTATACTTTTCAGTATAGGTGACGCTGTGTCAGAGGGTAATGCATAAGACGGCTCCACAACTTGAGCTCGGGTAGAGCGCATATTTTTCTAACACCGGAAAATTATTTAGTCTTCTAAAGGAAGAGTGCCATTTTTAATGACTCAAATTTTGTGTCAGACTTTATTTTGACACTTTTTTACCCACATCGGAGCAAAGCTGTTTATTTAGTGTACAGCTTTGCACCAAGGCTAACGGCAAATCGTCTGCTTCGACAGCGTGAAGGAATGGCTGAACAACAATCTAAAAGCTTGATTTTCTATTTGTGACAAGAGTGTAGATCCCAAAGAGAACGACTTTTACCAAGAATTCGCAATAATTTTATCTAGATTTTACCAAACACTGAGAGACAGTCTCATGGGCGCTTCTTTAGATTTTTTCGGTAGCTATTCTTCAGATCATCCGGGCATTCCTCTGGCAATCCCACAATACTATATCTTAGTTTGCATTTCGGCCAACAGGTTGTGTCGGCAAAAAGTACGGTCTGTTGATTTTTCAGACAAGTAAAAAGGTAAGGGTGTTAAATTGTAACTGATTTAACTTATTTTTGACAATTTGGTTCCAGGGGTTGTGTCACCCAGAAATGCCTGAGCCTATAGGGTCAATAGTTCAGTCTAAGAACTTCGTAAATATCGCAGGTGCTTTTTTAGAGTGTTCTCAGTTAAATCTGACAACCCAACCTGGCCGCCCCGGAAGTGAAAAAAAATGCATGTAGCTTTCAGTGAATCAATAACATGAAAAAGCTGTCAATGGATGACTGATTCATACTATTTCTGTTCTTCAATACCGTTGCCTGCGAATACACCGTGTTGTTTGCAGTCGGTTCTATGCCATTATGACGAGCTGCTTTCAACTGTCGCTTTTAACAGCTGATTCAACTGCCAAGTGAGCAGACATAACACTAGTATAACACTTGCAGTGGCTAGTAGGCCTACTAGTACTAGTTCAGTACTAGAACTACTAATCAGTGGCAATGAAAATGTAGAAGTGTTCACAGGTTGCATGATTACTTGGCCAAAAAACTGTATAATTATTTGGAACAATGGGGATAAAAAACTGACAAAATAAAATGTGGCACAAATTATTACCCATTACTGCCATTAGAACCTCTGTCAATTTTACGGCACCGTGCACTTTTTCAATATATTTGCACAAGAACTACTATCGGTAACAAGCCTGTTTATCAGGGACACTCATTCACTAAAGTCCTTTTGTGTACAACAGATTAATGGCCCCATCAGTGATGACTTCTACAAAAGTGCATGGCTAAAGTGAAATGATATACCGTGAGCTAAAATTGGAGATTTTTTAACTCTTTGGCTTCTGAGATTGAATTCCTTTTGAAAAGATTACTATCATTTTCCACGCAAAAAATATGATTAAAAATAGATGCATTAGGTCTTTGTTAAAACTCTGTTCATGTAGTAGCCGTAGTACAAAATGATATCATGCGTCGACTTTCAACTCCTTGACACAGAGTGTCGGCTATTTTCTTGTATTATTTTACGCCGATTCTTCAATCAACTGTTCTTTGTCCATAAAGTTATGTACAGTTTACAACAACTTAACCGGAAATGGTTTCACTTCGTTGGCTGTATGGTCACAGGCATGAAAGTATGTGACAGCACGTAAGACTATAATGAAATTACTCCCAGGACGGCACATATGTAACGATAATTGTTTTTGTGTGCCAGGTTTTCAGCAAAAATATGCCTTAATTTGGATTACTAGTAGCCGTCAGAGTCACAAGACGTAAACACCTTTAATGTGTGGAGGGACTTCTCGATTTGTGCATCGATTGTTATGAGCTAAGATAAAGAACAGTCATGTCTGACTGTAGCATTTCATTGAGGTAGTTTTAGGGATAAGCAAGTTAATCATATTCTTATTCTTTGTTGGATTTGAAAAACTCCATGTGTCCATACCTGGTGTCCAGTCTGGGCAACTGGTGTGAGAGTCTATTGTTCAAACCGATCGGTCAGGAAGCAGTTGTTCATCGGCAAGGGATTTAGAGTGGCCTTTACTCTACTGTGCGTGACACCTGGAACTGCAAATCCATAACTTTCCTCTCGATCATGTGGAGCAAAGGGGAGAGGGACTGTGCTGCCTCTCGGGGGGGGGGGGGGGG
>NMRA01000503.1:47831-58139 GCA_002633005.1 Phoronis australis | reverse complement strand
GGAGCTCGGGCTAAGTGAAGCGAGTAATTCCCTTACCATCCTATGAGTTATGTGTGTGAATCTGTAGGTCATGAATTTCACGTTAGTTGGGTTCCAGCGTAGAAAATTTCACATCGTCACTGCCATAAGGATCCAGAAATTCACAACAGTTACAATATACAACATGAAACTTTACTGACAATCATCTACATTGGTGACTGGAACTAACCCATCAAAACAAGCAACTTAATTTGCCTGGTCACTAGCCTAGAAATCATCTTTAATCCAAGTATAACTACATGAGACCATTTTCTAACAGTAAGTGACCTAAGGTTTTGAGAGAAGTTGCATTTTTTTACCTTTTTAAGCTACAACATTTGATCAAATGATCCCAGCATATGAGGTATAGAGAGCAGTGGAGAAATGTCAGTTACTGTTGTGAGCATACTTGTTTGAGTTGGAATACATCAATCTGTCTAGTTTGACAGAATTTTGTAATGCCAGTATATAAGATTTGAAGAGACATAACTGTTATTTGAAAAATAAAATTGTAACCAGTTTAGTGCAAACAGACACTGAAAAGGAAGCATAATCAAGTTTAAAGTTTACAAGTTTTGAATCACCACCCCCTGCAATCATCTGATTTTTATAACTTTTAGTTGAACTGTCTTTGCTAGCTTTTGTCTAACCTTTGAGTACATTTTGTGTTTTTAGTGGTTAATTAATTAGGTCTTACTGCTAGTTTTGAAGTGGGGAGTCTTTTCCAATTGTTTCTTGTCAAGGAAGGTCTAGTTTCATCCAAGCATTGAAAAATTGAGGATTGGAAAACACAAACCATCTTCTTGCTATTATTTTTATTTTAAGATATCACCAGTTTCGGTCACAAAATGGTAGGGAACGGAAATTTTGTTTTTCGGTGAAAGATAATTAGCTCCAAATAAATGCTAAATCATTTTTAAGTTCTGCATCACAGGACTCATCAGACAGTATTTGAGAAATTACAGGCACGCACAAAAATGGTAGAAGGATGAAAATTTAAAGGATCAATTTCATCCAAGACATATTTCTGTGCTGATTTCTCTTCCTTGTAGTCTACGTGTCTAGTATGCACACAGTTGACTCCTGATGCCATGTTGTCACTGTAGGTCTGTTTCCTGCATCTTTGCTTACTGCTCTCATGTTTCAGGTCTTGATGTCCAATCTTGTGCTGATTAGTATGTTTGTTCTGTTAAATTGAATTCAGAAATTTGGTGCCAGATTACATCAGCTATGTCAACCACTTTGGAACTGTCCTATTTTAATAGTTGTGTAGGACAAATGGTAATGATGATGGGTTGGAGTTTGTGAAGGTAATTAACATAATTGAGCTGCATTAGATTATCACCAGTTTTGATGTATTGTAGACAAGGTGGAATAATTATTGGGGGGGAGGTAGCATCAAGTTTGTGCTTCACCACATTTGATTTCTGTAGCATAGCTATCTGACCGTGGTGCACTATTTTGAAAATTAAGGTGCATATGCAACATTGTCGAAAGCCTCTAGGTCAATTTTCACAATAATTTTTGTCCAAACAAAATCTTATTGTTTTTCAGAAGTGCTGGTTATACGAAAACAAAACAACAGTGTATCAATAGCTTGATCAAATTTAATTTGATAAAAAGTTTCGAGATGAAATCTCAAAAGTGCTGTTGCAGTTTCTCACTTATCATTTTATTTTCATTTTATATAACTTTTTATTTTTTTTTCATGAAATCAAAAAATTCTGTTTTTAATAGCCCCTGATGCAGAAGTGGAACATTTTAAAAACAATTCCTGACCATTTTGGAGAAAAATCCATAAAGTATTGTATCTGAAAGTTTCATACCAGTCTATTCAACCATAAAGTATTGTATCTGAAAGTTTCATACCAGTCCATTCAACCATTTCCAAAACGTGATGTTCCTACATATTAACCTTAATTGCAGCTTTTAAGCTTGCATCTGAGGCAGATGCTCGATCAGGGCTGTCTTCTGTCTTTGTACTGTTCTTCTCCCTTATATTTACCAGATAAGTTTCTTATTGCTTAGTTAGCCAGAATTGACACATAAAAGACCTTAGGCACTTTTGACTGGAGTGTACTAGGTACATTTAGCAGTGATACTACCTGTATGTTGTTGTTTATTTTGGCATTGTATTTTTGAATAATTGCTAATAATATGTGCTACGATTGATAGGGCATTGGGTTAAAAGTAAAGTACAATGAAGTCATACCAATTTAGGATGTAAGAAGTATGAAAAATGAAATTTCTTTTTTCTTTTTTCATAAAACATAAGTAGCACCAAATAAATGTAATCTTTTTTAAAGATTTATAACATAGCTACCTTTAGATAGTGATTCTGAGATATAATCGATATACAGAACGTTAAGTCTGTGAAAAAGAAAAAAAAAGCTTTTGCAATTATTTTATCCGAAATAGGTGATACGTACAGTAATATGTATTTTTGAAATAAAGGTACAACAAAATCTTGACATCAACTTTAGGCGAAAAGTTTTACCAAAATCAACCTCTTTTTATTTCTACAGGTGCTGTACCCTTTTTAATTTCAGCGATTGACTCTGCTCCCTGATTGAGTTCCCTGTCCCTGTTTTCTGCCTTCTTTAAATTTGTTAAGGTTATAGAGGACTCTCAAAAAATATAAAAAAATTGGCAAACTTCTGGATATCATATCTTATAAATGGCCGATTTGATTCATATGAAACTTTCATATACCATGATGGTTTATGAAGTGTTCTCCCAAAAAGAACTTGGGATTGTTTTTTAATGTTCCACTTTTACTTAAAGAGCTATCAAAAATAGTGCGTTCATGAGTTTTATGAAAAAATCAAATGTTGCATAAAACGAAAATGAAATGATAATGTAGAAAATTGCAACAGCATATTTGAGATTTCATTGTGATCATTTGATTTATCAAACGAAATTTGACCATGTCATTGATGTCATTGTTTTGCTTTGGATGTACCTTCAATATGAAAAAGGCATGTTCACATGACCCAGTTAATAGGGGATTGGTATAAAGTCAAACATCAAATTCTCCAAGTTTCTACTTACAGAAAATATGTAGTTTTACTGAGTTAAAAAAACTTCGTTTTAGGTTGTTGGCTTAATACACAAACTTTGCTGCATTCTGATACGCGGAATAAGATTTCACCAAAATGCATGATTTACAAATCTTTGGAGTGTAGTCCCAATCTTCACTATGAGAGGCGGTATGTACCCCCTTCATTCGCTCAACTATAGTCTGCCTTTTACAGTTTTGGGAAGAGAAGAACCCTGGAATGCTCACAAAGTTTTCAAAATAGCGTACGGTGGTAACTGTTGTAATTTTAGTAAATCATTCATTTCGTGCTACTTTCAAAACAGTACTGAGAAAATAAGATTTCATTTTCTCGGTATTCTGCATCTTGCATTGTTTTTGCTACACAAAAACATTGTAGCTTTACAGAAGACAAACTTGGTGAAATATTATGCCCCGTCTGTCAATTAACACGATGGAAAATCAATCATCGGTCTGTGTTGACCCAAGGCAACCTTATCCATAGTTAGTGGTTCATTCAGGTTCAGGGACCTTCACTGCATGGCTAATTTACCAATCAACAGGTTTGGCTAGAACTTGTTTCCTCTCCCAAAGGAAACAAAGTCCATATAAGTGAGGAGTTTGCTGTAACTGCACTGCAAGCCACACTGTTTTCTGTTGAACTGTGACTGGTGTTGCAACCAGGGTGTAATTTCAAGATTGGGACTGTGTGATCTTGGGTTATGAGCAAATTTATTTGGACGATCTGGTTCACAGTAACGGGGTAAGTTTCTGTGAAAGAATCTTTCCATCTGAAGTATTCTTTTGAAAAATATGACCATGATATATTACCGGTAGTTCGAAATTTAAGCCAGATGTAATGATAGTGGTCCAATTTTGAGTACATGAGGGCTCGAGCTGGTTGAGGAATAATGGTCGAAATTTGAACATGTGGGTGCAACATGAGAGTTGTGTTTCAGAATTTGAGTATGAAGTTCACAATTTGAGCGTTGACTCAACACACATGATGTGAGGACTTTTGTTGTTGTAGGTACAAGATCATTTGCCATCATGTGATGCTTAAAGCAACCATCAAAATTACGAGGCCTTGAAAGAGGGCTGGAGGGACCTGTGTCGTAGCATGTGATGTCTTAAATATTTGGCAACCATGGAACACTATGAAACCTTACAAGAGGGTACGGCTGAGGCTGTGTCAAGCAAAAGTGGTCTGCTCGTGCTGGAGCCTAAGCCCTTGCGGCCCTATAAGACCCAGGATGAATATTTATATGCTATGAAAGAAGATCTTGCAGAATGGTTCAATACCCTCTATGAAACCGACATTACAGTCGAAACGTTTTTTGAACAGCTGGAGACGGGCGTCTTGATGTGCCAGCATGCAAACAATGTGCAGAAGATGATTGACAAGCAGAACTGGATATTAGTTGGCAATGACGGCGCCGATTTCGATCCAAGATGTCATAGCAAGCTTGTTCAGTTCCGCAATGGAGTGAAGTCGGAATCTTGGGGTGCCCGTGATAACGTGGCCAACTTTCTTGCTTGGTGTCGGACGCTTGGTATCATGGACGTGCTATTGTTTGAGACAGATGATCTGGTGCTGAGGAAGAATCCGAAGAGTGTAGTGCTCTGTTTGTTAGAAGTTGCCAGGATTGGTGCCAAGTACGGTATGCTGGCCCCATTGATCATTCAGTTTGAACAAGAGATTGAACAGGAAATCGAACGAGAGCAGGAAACTCGCCAGATGCAAAAAGAGGGAAAGCCACAACGTTTATGTGATGAGCCGAGAAGTAAGGAACCTGTCAAACCGCCTGTGCAGAGAATAACCACTGATCTTAGGTCTTTGGATGACTTGGTGAGTGATTTGATATTGTGCTTAGCGGGTAAAAAATTTCAATTTTTCATTTGAGGCAAAATTGTATTGTTTTTCTGGCAGTTTTCTAACTGTCAGTTTATATGTAGTGCCTTTAAAATTTGCATTCAATTGGGTATTTTTTCTTTTCAAGATAATAAATTTCATTGATGGCTGTTATTTCCATTTTCTATATTTTCTGTCTTGTTGATTGGTAATCATGTATACCAGAGTATATATTTTGCAATCCAATATGTCTTCTATTGGATTTAGTTGCTTTGTTGAGATTAAACTTCTGAAATGCTGAATCCTAGAAAAATGACAGGAAACATAGTGTACTATGTCACCCTCTATGTTTATGGCTGAAATGAAAACAATAGAGGCACTTGACAAATGTGCCTTGTTACATTTGACCTTGATGTGTGAAAAATGTTCAAAAGGAAGTTCATTACATAAAGTGCAAGTTCCTGGATCTTTGAATTTCAGAGATATTTTAGGTTAGAATCTTGCATTTAGGTCCAACGCAGGATATGTGAGATTCTGTTTGTTCATGATTACAGAAATACAGCGGTCGCTCAGTATCTGATCAGAAGGTTGATTCACTGTTGATCTGCCATTAGTAAAAATTTCTCTCATAAGTGCTCCAAGAATGTCTGATCAGGCTTCTGATAATCTGCCCTCAGATTCCCTCTTATCTTACAAGTGAAAGCTATATACAAACCAATCATGTAATTCATGTTTAGGCTTTGTTTGAGATTCTTCCCGGCACTGCTCACAGTATATTTGAGACCATAGAAAGTTGCTGGTGCATGTGGGTACATCTCAATGCAAAATGTTAAGTCAAGCAGTGGCACTTAGATAAGAATGTCAGAGAACTGATAGGATACTTTTGTGAATAGTCCTATCGAGCCTCTGATCAGTCCTCATATGCTTTCAGATTCCTGTCTTCCTGTTTATAAAAATTCACATATGAATGACATAAGATAGCATCTGCAGGATTCCTTCTCTCTGTCTATGTAGTATTCAAATCTAGCTGTGGTATTTTTACACTGTCTGCATATGAATCTCTTGCTGTGTTTGTTTAACACTCCCAATGAAAGGATTGATGAACCACTGATTCCTAAGAGACTTATTACTCATGCTGTGTACAGTTTTCAATGATCAGAAATCACAGTCACGTTTTGCATGTTGATTTACAAGATATTTGCACCCTAAAGTTCATTGCTTTTCGACCACAATACATAGAAAGGACTTATTAGTAATGCTGCAAATGAAGGTTTTGACAGTTAGTCGTAATCTTTTCCCTTTTAGAAGGACTGCTGACTGGTAGTGGCTTTGTTGAAAATCTAATCTACAGTAACGCTCTTCAATTTAGCAAACATTATAAGGGACATGTAGAATTTTATTTTGTAAAAATTCTTAACAAAAATGAAATTTGAGAAAAACTTTAACAGTCATCATTAGCATGATTTGCCCTGAACAGGTTTCAAAAGCTCAGCTTTAGGAAATGAAATCAGCCTTTGAATTTGAAAACGGAAAATTTTAATTTTAGCAATTTGTTTTGTGTGAAATTGAGAGATTACCATAATAGCTGACTTTTGAAATAGTCACGCCATATTGAAATTCACTAACCTGCCAGACGTGGATCAGGTCTTTGGTCAGGACAAGCGTTCAGTGCCACCTACAGATTCCATGTAATGCAGACGTTAAGTTTCAACCTCATGGTATAAACAGTGTTTTAGCACCTTACCTGCTATTATAATGCCAGCAAATTTCCACTGCTGTGCGGTAGGATGTATCAATGTTTTACACAAAAAGGCGAAACCATCAATTGATGAGCAAGAACGTCCTGTTCATATGTTTCCCATTGCTAAGATGTATGGGCGACAAAGTCAGTGGTTGTCACTGATTAAGTGGGAGCCTTTCGATCCCAGCGGGTGTCAAGAAGCTAACATAAATTAGTGAACTTCAAATAACCAAACATTGTGAAAGACTGGCCGTCTCCGCTTTTATATATATGAACCACTATGTAGTGCTAGAGAGCACCAATATGAAAAGTCCCCTATTGGTTCTGTATAGTATCAGTTGGTGAGGCCCGCTGTGTTTACGTGTGGTTTCTTAGAAGACTATAAATCAGATTGGAAATCAGAGATGTACTTGTAAAAGACATATTACTATTGTTTGTTGTAATTGAAATGCCTTATCAAAATGTGCTCTGAATATCAGCAAATAAGTGAATGAACATGCCAGGAAGACGTTATTAAACTCAACTTATGTTCACATTTCCTGGATTGATCAAAATTTTTTTACAGGTGAGGGAGTTAGTGTCGATGTGTACCTGTCCGACGCAGATTCACGTGGTGAGGCTCGCTGAAGGCAAGTACCAGATAGGCGATTCTATGACTACCGTCTTTGTAAGGGTAAGTTCTTATACTTATGGTAAATTCTTTCGTTGCAATAACTCAGCAGTTTAGTACACAATACAGCGGACAAGTGAAATTTTGTCGTAAAAGATAAGTAGGGTTATGTAAAAATTCTCCTGTTTGGTATAGTGAAAAACTTATGTTCGATTTTGCTCAAAGTTGGAGCTTGTACCAAATTTTAGTATTATGCAATATTGGGCGTCCCAAATTTAAGGATAACAGTTTATGACTAACAATCATTGACTTGCATGTTTCACACTATGCGGACGCACGAAAATGTTGCGTTGGTGCTTGGTGGTGTTTTCAACGATTTTATAAACTGCCAAGCCTATTTTCAGATATTATTGATACAAAACGCAGTGTCCGATATTTGAAAAGTGGCGCACTCCAAAGCTGCCCATGTCCCAATCTTCAGAATCAAGAAATTCAATTTCGGCCTGAATTTTGTGTCCCAAATTTTAGAAGAAACTGTTCAAACTAACTAATTTAGTGGTAGTATCAAATGAGTGTTTTTCCATGTTCAAGCTCTGTACCATGGCTTCCATTAGACAATGTTTCAAGAGATTATGGGGACTCTCAACAATGCTAGACGTTTGATGGAAAAAGGAAAAAAATCCAAATTTGGCTTTTGTTATTTTTGTTAAAAAGTGTTGACATTTCACCACACCTTGTATTCAATGTATGCATGACCAGTTAGTACTTGCTGATCGATGAATGACTGGTAAGGCTGGAATTTCCGAGTTCATCGTTGTGTTCAGTAAATTACCTGGTCATAACAAACAGTTCAGTGAGTTGAGTATTCAAGTATGACATTATATTCCTCAAAGTTGAATAATGAGTAGTCCTTAAGCTAAAAGGTATGCACCCTTATTTAATCTTGGACAATGTTATACAAGATTGGATAATGATAGACAAGCTTGGATAATATTACTCAACCATTTGGGCCTACCTTTTCAAGATTCCTTAGTAAGGTAATAAGCTGGGGTAACCTTACCAGTAATGTTGCACACATTTTTTGCCCACTTGAATGTACTACACGAGCTACGTTGTCACGTGCAGATTACTAGTCAGTAAGAAAATGAATTTTTCTCGGTGATGAAATTCGCTTAGATAGTCCGCTTGAATTGTACTGACAGCAATGTTATTGAGACTTGCACAGCAATGATTACCAAGAGGCAAGGTTTCCAAGCTTGGAATTTAATTTTGAAAAAGGTGACTTTTCAAGCTAACCAATCATAGGTTAGTAATGAAGCTAGGAAATTTAAGCTTAGAGAATAATATCATATACGGTGGCATACTTTTAAGCTTGACCAAGCGATCATAATCTCAACCATATATTAATTCCGTGTGGCCAACTACAACACTGCACGAAAACCCTCTCTAGTTATCATAAAATTTCACCAATCTCTGACAAAAATAATTGCCAAAATTGCCCTGTTTTCTTAAGAGCTTCTGACATTGCTGTGAATGTCCACAATTTTTCAAAACATTGTCTGGTAGTAGCTATGGTGCAGACCATGAACATGTAAACACGTTCACTTTCGTCTTACATGTCTTTCATAAACAAAAATGAGAAAATAGTATTTCACTTATTAGCCGTACTGTGTCTTAAATTGGTGAGATTTTAATGTGACACGCTCATTGTTTGGTGACGTCTATGGCAATGACACCGTTCTGCAATGACACAGTGTGTCACGGAAAGTATGTAATTGCAAGTAGTGGAGGTGGAGTTCCCATTTGGATGATTGACACAGTTTTTAGCATGTAGCCATGTAATTTATACTCCGTAGAGTTTAGCATGTAAAACACATGTAATGTGTTGTAAAACATCGACATATGAAAAGAAAAGGTGTCAGTAAAATTGTGGCAAGCTGCGAGATGGAAAGTCGGTGAAAAAGTTGAAATGCCAGCTTGGAAAGCGTTTAACACTTTAAATCATGTAACGTATAAACTGTAACTCCCTCGCCCTTCATTGAAAAGTGTGTACAAAAAGTGACATGTGATCAGATGAGTCACATACTGGGATGGCAGAGAGACATCTCAATACATACTGCTTTTTCTTCATTTATTTAGCACACACTGTGGTGAATATTGTTTTGTTTTTGTCACATTTATCAACAAAATAAAAGCTTGAGAAAATTTGAGTTTATTTATTAACTTGGATTTTACTGTGTTGATGTCAAAAATGGCATTTGACAAAGTTTTCTTCATTTACAACAATTTTGGGAACCACCATTATCATAGGTTATCTTTTGGTAAAATCTCACCAATTTTTAACAAAAATAATTGTCAAAATTTACCTCTTTTCATTTTTTCAGCAGCCTCTATCACTGTTGTGAATATCCTCAGTTTCTCAAAAAATAATAGTTGATTGAAGTTGATAATGAAAGCATTGATTTTATCCTGTGCTTTTTAAGTTTTATAAAAAAAATTAAAAAATGGAATTTCGCTTGTTCGTCATATTGTGTCTAAATTGGTGAGATTTTACTGTACTCTGGGAATGCAGTGTTTCGTGACTTCAATGTGAGACAGTGCGTACAGTAGAATCATAGTGTGCTCTAGGAATGCAGTGTTTGTTGACTTCAATGTGAGACAGTGGGTACGTTAGAATTCTACTGTACTCTGGGAATGCAGTGTTTGTTGACTTCAATGTATGTTGGTGCCTGCGGTAAAGTCTCACCAATTTGGGACGCAATATGGCCGACAAGTAAAATTTATTTTTTCTTAGGTAACAATGATTCTGAGAAATTGTGTGCATTCATAATAACTATGTTAGAAGCCTTTGGAAATTGAAAAAGACCAATTTTGGCATTTATTACTTGGCGAAATAAATTTCGCCAAGTATGTTGCTCTTCCACTAAGTTTTTACTTGGCGAAATAAATTTCGCCAAGTATATTGCTCTGACACTATGTTTGTTTTTTTTTTTTGTTTGTTCGCACGATACAGGTCGCAATTTTCGTCCGATCATCATGAAATTTACACA
>NMRA01000503.1:0-47697 GCA_002633005.1 Phoronis australis | reverse complement strand
CCACCACCATCATCATATTCGTCATCATCGTCATCATCTTCGTCATCATCTCCGTCGTTGTCTTTTCCGTTAATTTCGCCAAGTGTTGCACTAGACTATAGCCTTTTTCTTACTGATTTCGGACTTCTACGTTCGTCATGTGTATGTTATTGTTACTTCTTTTGTTCATCCTCGCCACCATCATCGTCATATTCGTCATCTTCGTCATCATCTTTATCGTCATCTTTTTGGTTAATTTCGCCAAGTTTCGCTCCTCAGAGCGCTTTCATTTTTGTCTTAATTAGTGATATTTTACATAACAATGAGAAATACTTATTGTTGGTACCTTTTCCAGGTGCTTCGCAGTCATGTGATGGTTCGTGTGGGAGGAGGGTGGAACACTCTTGAGAATTATCTCAATAAACACGACCCATGTCGGTGTAAGAGTAAAGGTGAGAGCACTCATCGTACATAAGAACCCAGAAAATGTCCAAATTTGGCCGACTTCTTGCCACTGTAACTCAGAAATGGCTGATTGGATGCGTATTTAAACTTTCAGTTTCTATGTTTTATCCACTGTTCTCAAAAATTCTGTTTGAAATTGTGTTTAAAATGTTTCACTTTTGAATGAGGGGCAATCAACAATAAGACTTAAGATTTTCATGAAACAAATCAGAAATTGCTTAAAACAAAAACAAAAACAAAAAATTATTTCGAAAACTGTAACATGGCATTTTTGAGATTCTATCTTGGGTATTTGTATCAAATGAAATTTGGTCATGATGTTGTTTCCACTGTTTTTGTGTGAATGTACCTTTCTTTTTTGAATAATTGTACAAAAAGACATAGTTGCAGTATCCAGTTAATGCAGATTCATCAAAACCAAATTCTAGAGGCTTTTGTACTTTTTGTAGGTTTCTGTAATTTTGTAGGTATTCGGCTTAACACATAGACTTGTTGGTAAGGTCGTACATAATCTTAATGAATACAGATAGTCTTAACACCACAGCTGTACACAAAGTGAAATGAGGGGTCTATTACTTTAGTCATGAATGTCACAATATTTGAAACCTGAATTGATGAGGCATTTCCTCCCTGCAGTATAAACATAGGAATTGTGAAACTAGGTATTCATTATAATATCCATGAGTATTTGCTATGATCTTCTTTTTAACTTTAATTTTAATTATTGATTTATGTTATTGTGTATATCCCTTTAGTTATTTTAGTGCTCTTATGTAGTTGCACTTATCTGCTTTGTATTTTAAGTTGAGGTTACCATAGTATTTCTGACTGAGTGGGCCCTATTAGAAATGGGTGGAAGTTTAACTAAAAATAAATATATGTAATCAAATACAACAAAACACATTGAGGAAATACTTTTATAAAGTTCCATAGCCATTGTATCAGTTCGTTTCTGCCATCAAATGGAACTAAAATATCTGCTGCGATTGACATGATCGGGCTTAAAATGGAAAGGGTTTGCCAACATCTGTCAAAATTACAACCTTTTGACAATTTTTTACTTTCCAATGCGCCAAATGATATGTTCGTGTTTGGAGTCACTTTCATTATAATTATGGACTTGTTGAGACACATTTTTTGTGGTTGGGTATTCCCGTAACCTTGTTCGTAATTATTATTTTGGGTAGTATCGAGCAACAAGAAAAAAAAACTTCATTTTGTATATTCGTGAGATGATACTTAAAATGAATTAAAGTGTATTACAAATTTGTTAATAGGATTTTATTTACTACAAGTTTGATTAGTGAACAGCATAAGTCTAGTAGGGATGGTTAAGAGCTTCGAAGACAAAAAATAACTCGGGGTGGGGGAGGCAGTTATTAAGGCATCTGGACTCTCTATGTGTATATGCAGTTGTACCTTCTGCTTATGAGGGATTTGAAATTTAGTGCTTGTAATTTCACTGCAGTATACCACATTTATAATTTATAGTTGGCAACTTATCATTGACTAGTGGTTATTTGCATAGGTTGGGAAGATCAATAGTTAAGTTGAGATAGTATACAGTTTGTTTTGATAAATTATATGCAGCTTCCTTAACCTGGGAATTCTAGGGGTTGCTATCAGCCAAGTCCAATATCTTTTAAATGTTCTGTATTAGTAAATGATCTGTTATGCATTCAGAAATGAGAGACGGGGTCACTGCTTGTTGTAAAGTAGGTTGTACGCCTTTGTTTTCAAAAGATTTGATGTAGGTTTTGTAAGTTGTTTGCTGTTCAATTTGAAACCAGAGAAGCAAGTTGGCACATGTTTACAATGACTGATTGAGGCATGTGTGCAATACTTAAAGTGGTTAAAAACCCATCTTCAACAATCAGTTTTTGATTTACTACTTATTCTAATTATGAAATTGGCCTCAAGTTGTTGATTAGTCAAATGGACCAATTTTGTAGCTGCAGTAACTGCTCTTATTTGGCAGAGCGAGAGTTTGTTGCCAGATTAAAATAAGATAAAACAGCATGTATTGGTATTATAAATCCTTTATAAAGAAATCTGCTTTCTGTGAACATCATACTAGTATAGTTGCATAGAAAGTCTTCTTGACAGAACCTTAATTGGAAGAGGGGCAGTATTCAGTCACAGAGGTCGCGTATTTTGAGACCCATTTTGATGCTTGTTATTCAGAAGAGAAAAATGGTTCGTAAAATGTGGAGACCACTGTAAGTGACTATTACCGAGAGAGAAAATCAGTCATGGTCGTTATTTTAGGTCACGGTTTTGGTAATGGTGAGCGAGTCCGACGGCTGAGTGCACCTGCTCTTCTGCTGGATCAAATGTAAGTATGAGAACACACCCTGTAGTCTGCCCTTTTGTATGGAGATTTAATGCTGTGAGATTTCAGAGCTGTCTTGCCATAAAGTTTGCCACCATTGTGCAGTGGGATTATCAAACAATTCACATGAAAATATCGAATGTCGTAAAGTGTTTCTGAATTAATTACGTTTCTTCTCTGTTTCCTTGGCCCATCTTGCACAATAGAGTTAGAAATTAGGTCAAAGGAAAGAGGTCTGTGCTCTCACAATGTCGAATGTTCCCTATTGAGAGTTGCGATGAAAAGCAAATGAGAAAGAATGCTGCATTTGCTTTTGACAATCTTTATAAATTTGTCTTGCTTCACTTTGGTTTTTTTAACTATAGCCACTTTGTGCTGTAAGGAAATTGCACATGGTTCAAGTTGTAATGTGTATTTTACAGGCAAATCTCCCAAAGGACTTCAAACATTTCCCCAAGCAAGACTGTTGAGAGGCCATCAGCACAGAAAATTCCACGCAAAGCTAGTCTGTGCCTGCAAGAAAAACTGAAGAATGTACGGAGTATGTCTGCCACTAGAGTGAAAAGTGGAGACCGTGGAACTGTTAGAAAAAACCTTAGTGGCAGTTTGCCAAGATTAAATGCGTCCGACAAAAAGAATTTAAGTCACTCCAGAGTAACACCGGTGTCTGGTATGGAAAGAGGTAAAACAAGTAGTCAGATTCCTGTTCAAAACCTTACAGATTCGCAGAGACGCAGCGGAGTAGGACATCAACGTTCTTGGACTACAGGTAGTGCGGCTATGTCCGACAGTGAAGCCGACAGTCCTCTTTGGAATTCAAGAATTCGACGCAAACAAGTAAGGCACGTGAAAAGATCGCACAGTGTCAAAAATGAATCTCTGGTTTTCAGTCGTGATGGGCAAGGAAAACATAAACTGATTGAAAAAGGTGACAATGCTTGGGACTTCAATAAAATGATTATAGAAACATCCCAGAGTATCCAGCAACAGATGCAGGCCCTGGTTGGCGATGGGACGTCAACGGAATTTTCGTGGTCGGATACTTCTTCTACAGCCAGCGACATCCCTTGCAGTGAGAGTGCCATAGTTGAGATGATGACATACCGGGCGGTAAAACAGAAGTCACCCCCTGAGTATTATTCGTCGACGTTGACGCGGCGTGGCTCAAGAGAAGGTCAGAAGCCTGGCCGAACTACGAGGAAAACACTGATCAAAAGTGGCGATGAGTCTTGTCAACGCGCACGGAATTGTGATTATAAGAAACAAAGCAGCATTGTGGATAAGTCCAATTCCAGATACAAAATTTCCTCCACCTCCTTGGCGGAATTGGAATGCAATGCCTGTGGTTCTATCATTGGAAGGAAACAGAGTCATCTATGCGCACATTGCCAAGGTAACATGGATGTCTGTGTGAAGTTAGAGAGGAGAAGAAGGTCAGAGCCTGATTTGTCGTCTATGTGGGAAGATAGGCGTAGTCCGGTGTATTTGTCTAAAATAGCATCGCCTCGCAAAGACAAGCACCATGGCAAGCCAACGCGCATTCCTGGTCCAGTGAGTGAACGTTTTTTCGCCCTTCACAGAGCCGACTCTGGTGTTGATATTAATGGCGGCCCTGATGCTTGATGCGATAGAGGTATTGTTGCAATCTGCTTGGATGTAAAGAATAATAACAAGATACAAACATTCGTATCTTTATTGGCTAAGTGTGACTAAAAATTACTAACATGATTATGTGTTTTGAAAGATATTTTCACTTCACGCGTGTATTTGCTCTTCCAAAACAACATTGTCACATTTTTGTCTTTCTTCTAAATAGAAATTGGTTAGAATAAATTACCCAGAATTCCCCTGATGGCCATACTGCCTTGGTGACAGTGACCCATCCACTGTTACAAGCAATTTAATGGGCCCAGTCTGAAGTAAATGACAGGCCAGTTCTTCTCAAGCCAAAAAGTCATTTCTAATCTGAGTAAGGAAACTGAATGTATACAGTACGTGAAATAAATCAAAAATTGTTTTTTGACAGAAGGCGTGGTTTATTGTCCTTTTAATTAAAGCAGCATTTCCTGCCTATAAACTCAGGTGTTATAAAGTAAACGGATTAGCTCTAACCACCTCTATCAAAACTTTGCCATGATGGCAGTTTTATATACTATCTGTCAAAATGAAATGAGTGATTATCTTCGATTGATATAAAGCCGGATCTGTCGAAATTGATGGGATTTTGGTTTGTTTGTGGATGGGAATCATGAGAAAAGCGGAAATGTCCCTTTAATTCTCTGAGAAAAGATTTAAGATCATTGTTACTGGATGGTTGTTAACTCAAGAAAGTTTTGCATTTATACAGACATTTCTTTAAAGTTGCATTTTAACTAGCAAGGGTTAGGGCCAGCGCAGTTGGAGAGCTACGGGCATAGCTGACTGCCTAAAGGGAACTGTAGCTGAGTTGATAGTTTGCATCAAGGTGTGGAAATACGACAATACTCGAATGAACTAGCAGGTAGTTTGTTCAGTTGTTCTCTCTGGACATGAGCTGAACTCAGCCATCGTTCACTCGAAGCAGATAGTTGAGCTCACAGCTCTCGATCTGCAGTGGTTCTAAGCCAAAACTTGCTACTGTCATTTTTAGTGATCTCCGAGTCGTTTTGATACACATTTTTGTGCACAGATGAATTACGGGAAGGTGTCACTTCAAATTTGTAAGCAACATGGGTCTCTTTCACTTTTAGTTTGGTTTCTCATATTGGAAAAGCAGTCAGATAAAATTATGTTTCCATTATGTGACGGCTTATTTCATTTAAAGCAAAATGATGGGTCATGACTTGTGATTTTGGTAAAATTCCAACTTTTATGAGTAGCATTTTCATCTGGTTAACTTTCCGGTTATTTCCTTGTCATTCCTGGTGATGGAGGACACCGGGGAAATTATAGTGTGCTCTCCGTTACCATGACGAGGGAATTCTGCTGGGGGTCAACCATCATTAGACAACTCCACCAACTCTCAACTGTCATGATGGGGAGTTTCGTGAGTGGTCAGCTGGGATGATGCGGAATTCCAATGGCCCTCATTCGTCATGATGTGGAATCCAAATCATCTTATACCATTACTGTTAGTGTGTGCTGTTCCTGGCTAACTGGAACTAACTGGTACACTTCAGCTGAAAGCACTGCATTTAAATGACAGTTTTCAATGTAATGTCACCTTAACACCTCTGTAATTTCAATGGTGTCTCATCTTCCCATAATTAATTGCACAGGCCATTTCATGTACCATCTGTAATATGTTCTGTTGCAAAAAGGCAAGCTACGCTCATTGACTATTGTCTGGGCACTTTTGAAAGGAAGTCCCAGAATGTGTAGTTAATCATGTACTTGTATAATGTGCTAGTGCTCTCTTTTGGAGAGAGGTGACGTACAGATGGAAAGATAAAAATAGCATACAAATTCAAAACAATGATAAGCCTTTCCGTTTCCACACATTTCAGCATTGGTGAATTTAATTACATCCACCATTTTCGAGTGAGCAGCTGTTAAGTAGACTTGGTTAAGTAACAAGGCTAACGATGACTAAAAATCAGTAACAAGTAGAACAGGGTAAGACGAGTCACTGACATCTGTTGGTCTAGGTAGAAGTAAATTAGGAATGGTATATGAGTTACTAATCAAACTAATAAGTCTGTGGTCTTGTGATCTAGTTGATAATCTGAAGTTTTTCAGTTTAAATGTGAAGAGCTTAATGTAATTATTATGATTTAAAGGGGAAAGCAATCATTTTTAGGCTACCTTTACTAAAAGTACACATCCCTGGTTATCTTAGAGACATTTTCAGCATTATTTACTGTTTTGCTGTGGTGTATTTAATATCCATGCAGCAATAGAACGTGGTGTTAACAGCTCAGTAAAAGCCCCACGTTTTGGTTCTACGTTCACTTCTATTGAGAAAATAGTGTCCTACTCACTTCTGATGATTGTCTGTGCAGATCACTTGTGTTAGCTTGATTTAAGCCAACACAAAACCAAGATTTGGGCATTTTGCTGGGATGTATCGTCACTCTCTATTGTTGCACAGATGCCCGCAGAACAGCAACTAATGCTGAAAAATGTCTCTTAGCTAACTTGCAATTGATATTTTCTCAAAAGTAACATAAAAACGGTTGTTTTTCCCTTGTATTGTATACTAATTGAATACTCACAGCAAGCTTCAATACATTCAATAATATTTATGTGTTTTAATTTATGAGAGTTTATATCATTCCATTGGTGCTTTATATTAGTAGTTATATGGTGACTTTTTGCCAACTTAGGAAAATTTAAACTCCTTGGAAAGAAAAATTATTTGGGAACTGAGTCAGTGGCACATAGGGACAAAAGTAGTGATCTTGTTATTTAATATATCCCATTTTGGACAATCATCGAATTTTTTGAATAACTGACTTGTTCTGCACTATGCTACTCACTAAAAATTTAAATTCCTCCATGGAATAAATCGTTTCATATCCTATGCCAGTTCTCCATGGTGTTTACTTTTGGAAGGTCTGTAGTTGGTGCTCACGTATGAATTCAAAACCTGCGTTACATATTAGTACAGAGTGATATTGATATTGTGTTGCTTACTCTAAAATGCTTCGATTTTTCTTTTTTTGAAAGTTTTTACTGTAAAAGCACCAAAATCTCATAATGTAATTTATGTATCAATAATATGCCAATCACTTCCTATACCTCTTAGATGTACTAAGGCTCAGTGATAATTGTATCAATACGTCAGCTTGTATTTAACGGCTTTGTGCAAATAAAGAATCTATCACAGTTTTTTTGTTTTCGTTTATCTGACGCCATCCACATTGCTGTCAGCAGGCCATACAATAATACTTCTGTGCCTGTCAACTGCTGGTTGTATCAAAACACGTGGCGGCATCTGTTGTTGAATATTTCTTCATTGAGTTCTTTGTAAAATTTACTGCAGTTTGTGTTATACGTATTTTTCCAAGAAGCAATGTTTTTAAAGATAGTCTTTCCACCTCGGTTTAATTTTTTAAAAAGTTTTACCAAGCAAATATTTATGCAAACCAATTTAGTCACAGCTTACTTACAAATGATGCTCTTTTAACATGACTTCAATGTTTTTAAAAGCAAAAAGGCAATTGAGAATTCTTAAAGATACATTTCACCTTATTTAGTTAGCATTGAAAATCGAATTAGGCATTTTACTCTAACAAAATCTGATCCCCTGATATTACTTACCTTAATATTTGCTTTACAAGAAGAAGAAAACACACATTGAATGTAAACGGAGTTGGTAATGGAAATAGAATCTTATCACCGTAAGGAATATCACGAGACCAATTTCATGAGTGGAAAAGGCCTAGATTTTTGGTTTTGGCCAGCTGAACAAAACGAAATGTAGCCTTAAAGTGGAACTTGCAGGCTTATTTCTTATCTCTGTACTTGCTTGGCCACATTAGTTAGAAACGCAACATACAGCAATTTTTGAATATGAAGTAAGTTGAAAATTATCAAATGTTTTTAAGAATGGGTCTTGAAGCGAAAATGGTATGTGCAAATCACTGAACCGCGTTCAGTAAGTATCGTGACATAGTTTTTTGGGAATGACACTGCATGATGTGGGCTATGTGAGCCCACAAGGTACGTTATTAGTGCAAAGGTCACCTATTTGCAGAAGTTATTGTTTTCACACTTACAAGTTGTCGATGAATAAACTGCACTTTGTTTAGTGTAGACTGTGTCAAAATAGCATTGCCGTATAGTATAGTCAGGAGCATGCAAATGCATCTTTAAGTTGAATCTTGAATTTCTGGCAGTGCACCAACAAAATGGCCACCACAGTTGAATGTTACAGCAGATCTTTAACTCTATGAAAGTGGAAGAAAATGCCAATACATTAAGGGCAATAATACATAAAATACTCCTACTTTTGTGTTATCATTCAATCAACGATACTAGTTCTATGTTCTTAACTTAGTGAAAATAAAGAAAAGAGTATCTCAAAACATTAATTTTTCTTCAACAGAACTTAAAAATCTGAAAACATTCAAGTAATTTTGTCTTATGACCGCGTCCATGCAAATATCTCTAATTAAGAATACCACCCCACTAAATACCATAGTTTATTTGGATTTGTTAATCTTGGCACATTTGTATGCTGATTACCATACTATTATCCTTCCAATTGGTTTCATCAAATAGTCACTTGGTGGTACTTATTTAGTATTGGATAGCTTTTTAACACTTCGTATCCATTTTCCCTGGTCTCCCAAGTTTTGCGGATTGGTTTAGTTGAATGTGCAATAGTACACGCTATTATTTTGGAAGAGAATTCTTGGAGGCATTCCAATTCAATTTCCATCAAGCTGATAATATAAATACCATTGTGATTTTTCACATGGAGAACATCGGTTATCCGAATGTGCCTGTGACAAGAAAATAAAACAAAGTATTGAAGTCGAGGAATGTTCTATTCACATTTCAATATAATTTCAAAGATCCTATCACTTAGTGTGACCCCTATTCGCCACTAAGCAATGTGACCCCTAGAGGGTGCACTTTGATATACTATAAGGTTTAATTGTATTTGTTGTTGACCTTAAGATTGACAAGGAGGCAAAAATATTACAAACACTGTTTGCCAAATATTGTACCTGTAATGCCAACTGAGCACAACAATTGGACGGCTATTGCACAAAAATGATTGGACGGTCAAGGTCATTGATTCGGTCCCATGAACACTCATGCTTGAAGTATGTACAAAAACAATGTAATACTGATGAACAGACGACCGATTTCACATAAATTAAAGTGACATTATTGTCAACAATAAGAGATCGGCCCCAAAATGGATTCAGACTGTACTTTGCTGATAGAGCTAAGCCCCAATGTGGCAGGCACACGTCTAGTATTTTAAGCACACTTAATTGACATCATTGGCTTCAATTTCAGTTAAGTCTACTGAATGTCTAGAAACCAACATCAGGAAAGGGCCATTTCTAATGACATCACAAAAACAATGGAATCATTGTTTTAAAGCTCTGCTCAAAGCTTGTAATTTCAACAAGTCTATCCTTACCAACAATAATCCCTAACATGCATTTTTCGACCCTAAAACTGAGACGCACTCAAAAAGAACAAGAACCTACGGCTATGGTTTGGCAAAAAATAACAGGGCTTGGAATGACCAATGACAAAAAAGAGGAAAATTTTCCAGGTGATGTATTGTTTACCAAATAAATAGGCTTGTGTGATAGGAATATTTTTTAGTTGTACAATTTAACTGATCAGAAATAAACTGTTTTGAATGAATATAGACAAAGTAATAATAAAACAGAGACGAAAAAAGGAAAACTGGAAATCAAATAAGAGGGAATGGAAACCAGAAAAAGAGGGAATCTTCTTAAAAAAGGAAAACTCCAAGCCCTGAAATAACTTCACTTGGCTGTTCAACCCTGCACAGTTGAATCTCCCAGACTGAAACTTAAAATACTTAACCACTATCCCCACTAAGACTTCTAATACACCAATTATTCATTCTGTCCTAAACTCTTAGACTCTCTTTATCCCATTATCTCTAAGACTATCAACACAAGCCAACTTTTAGAATCTTGTTTCTTTCCTTTTCCCAGGGATAGAGCGTGAGGGAGTACCACTCCGAGTATTTCCACTTCTTGAGGGGGTTAAACTCCGAGAACCTCCAGAATTCTGAAACGCATAAAATGACATCAAATAATTTTCTAACTGTTTCATGAAGTTCTTATTAACTCAGTGTAAGATCAGGCATGCCATATTCTTCAGGGTGATATAAATTGCGCAAAAATTCATACCACTAATTTAAAAGCAAACATTCTTCAATTTCCAACACAATGTAAGTGGATTTTCGTTTAGTCAAATATCCAAATTGAAATATTGCTTAAAAATTTTTTTCCTTCATAGTATACATGACCCATACTTTACTCCTGTTTCCTTAAAACTTTTGTTGAAATTTTGAGAACTTGCAGAAATGTAGCAAGCCTTCACAAAACTAAAGTTTTTTATATAATTTTAGCAATTAACAATTAACTATTTTTATAGTTTTGTTCTGAAAATAGTCATAATTAAACATTAACACAAGCGACAAAAAGAACGACAACAGCAAAAGTTGTTTTTCAAGTTACAGCTGGCCCAATTTCAATCAATAATTAACGTCAATTTCTCATGGGAAGAAACGTGACATTTGTATTAATTCATGGATGACCTTCAGTTCTGAGCACACCTGTCATTCTGAAAACAACCCTATTCCCTAAGAACACAGTACAAACAAGAAGCATGTATCAATAATGTGAGCGGCAAATGTCAAATGCATTATGGAGGAAGAAGAGATGTTATTTAAACAGATATACATATTTGAGCCTTTTGTAACACAAACATTTTGCCGATGAGGCAAGACCTGGATGATAGGAAGATGGCTGTGCCTAGTGGCTAGAGATCCCGACCAGCAAAAAGTATTCAAAGTTACAGGTTGGGAAGTGCAGTGTAGTGCTTCATAAGTTGTTTAGAGATGTCCTCTTAGACTCCCAGGTGTTGACCACTTGACTAATTATTCATAAACTGAACTATACACCAACCCAGTTCTATGAACATAGACCCAGGTCCTGTAGCCCAAATGCCAGGAATACATACATTTCAACCAATACGCTTTTTTATACATACAGTTACACTTAGTGTTACAATATTAACCACCTTCATTAGCTATGCTAGATAGGGCACAAAAGATCATTACGATCAAGACCACAGTTACGAAATAATATACATGTGTTTGCACAATGAAAGATACTAAATGTTGTAAGGTCAAGGGCAATCATACCTTTTAAAGGAAATTGTCTGTGCAAGCTGTAAAGCAGTGCACGGACACCTTTATATATTTTATCTCAGCCAGGAACTATGCAATTCAATTGTCATTCAAACGACAGTAAGAGTGAAGTGCCTAATATACCAACGCTAAAGTTTGCTGTTTTTTCTCAAGCTGGAATCACAGCAAGAGGAAAGACAGGTTGACACATAAGTGACAACAAAGGAACAAATTAATGTTGAAGAATACGAGAGCATTCACCTCATATTGCGACAACTTTTCACGTAAGTGCGCCACTTCGCTACTTTCAGTCTTCTTAGAAGCAGCTCCAAGTTCGACAGCTCGAACCCTCTGGGCAAAGGTCAAGCTGCACACTGTCTCTCCTACGTGTCGTTCTATGGGTGCCACTTGAACAATCATTAGTGTTTTACTGTCACCTCCTGCAATGACACAAAGGCAATACCACTCAGAAAGTTGATAATTTGAGGTCGTGATAAAGTGCGGTTCATAGCAACTGCTGTGAAACACATGTCAAGTGTTGATTTGTTTTTATTTCACATAACTACAAGTTCTGCAATAAGGTGAGTTAAGGCATGGTTTTTTACATTAGCTGTATCACGTCCGCAGTAGAGTTTGCAGCCAGTACTTTTTATTTTGCACATTATTCACCCGTTATTTCTTAGATTTTTAAGTTTTGGAGCTCAGACATCTATCTAAGGCAAATTCAATATGCTTATGCTTTAAGAAGCACAAAAATCTGCAACCTTGAACTAAGATGACAAAGCCTAAGACATTACAACCTCACAGTAACACCATCTGTAAGCTCCACACGATATAGAACAATTATGATGGAAAACTGCTATTTAGAAAAACATTGACAGAATAGTACAAAAAGTCTAGACAACCAGAGATTATAATACACTCCTTAGTACACGATACATTAATTTCTTACCTAAGGAGTCTTGAAGAAGATATGTCAGTTTAGAGTTCCTATATGGAACATATTGCTGTTTACTTTTCAACGCAGCGATGACATCGCCGAGACTAGACAGGCTCTTGTTAATGTTCTGCGCTTCCTTCAGCCGAGCTCCCTCAGCTCCTGACTTGGCAATGCGCTCTGAACCAGCCAAATCAACCAAGTTCAACTTCCCTACAATTAGAAACCTCATTAAGTTTTTACACATATTTTATGTGATTGCACTTTCATCAATAAGAACTATTTTATTTGTTTTCATTACAGAAATGTTTTCGCATACACCTATTTGCTAATAACATTTGTCTCCACCAGGTGGAGCATGTTTTATCTACTCACCCAAAGTTCTAGCACCAGTTGTTTTATTTGTTCCCGTTACTGTGACACACAGAAGACAGTGGGAGCGAGAGCTGTGTTCATTCATGTTTGTAGAGGACGTAGCACGATTAGTGTGCCCCAATGCAAAGACCTGCAACAAGAGAGACGCACAACACTGTATAAATGCTTGTTGGTCGAGGACAAAAATACCAGAAACGACATTTTTACAGATGAAATAGAGTCTGAATAAAGGTAAAGTATCTAGGTTTTCTTTTTCAAAGTTGTGATCTCATCAAATCTGATCTATTTGCTTCCATTGAAAAAGTTTGCCTTTGTAAAATTTGAATGGGTTACTGACTCTGAAAGAATTGAAACCTGATGGCTAAGACACCTGTGAATTTTTCAAATTTAGTAACAAATATCTTGAGATCGGTCAACATTTTGGCTTACTCACTCATACATGGATAAACAGAGTTTGAGTAGAGATTTCCAGATAATAAAGCTGGGTCACAACTGTACAGGGATCATAAGATTTTATTTTGATGCAGAAACATTGAACAGTGACTCATTTTAAGTTTTTGAAATTGGAAATTAAGTAAATTGGGTAAACCATGACACGTTACCTCTAAAAATTATGGACTTGATTCCTGACTCTTAGGAAAACAACCACGTTTTCAACAAAATAATTATCATTCCTAAGTACTTCTGATTCGACAGCGACACATTATAGCAGAGATTATTTATTTTTTGTTTACCCAGGAAACTCACTTACAGGTAATAACAACTAGGTACCCCTTACATTTTACCACTTACATTGTTCACATCTTCCACAGTTTTCACTTCAATCCTTGTTAGGCCAGGGACAAACACCTCACCACTGGCATTCATCTTGATCTCCAATTTGTTTGTAGGGTCGGAGCTCAGAAGATCTCTACAAACAATGAAAGCTTTAGAATATTGACCGCTACAAAGTATTGACTGAATATTACGTTACTGATTGGCATTCGCCAGTTGCATTCTGAATAAACCTCATTATTCGGCGGAGCGTCTTGACTGACCATTCAGTCCTATTCGGGAGTGACAGTTCCTTTCGCAGATGGTGCAGCTAAAAGCTGACTCAGGTTGGTATCCTTGATCACCAGCCTTCCTTCTCCACCACTTTGCACAATTTTGTTCAAATAATAGAATGCTTCACGTCACCAAAATCTGTCCATGTGTTCCGTCTGCGACTTCCCATACTAACATGCTGATCCACAAGACCAGCATGTGCGTGAGTTCCGGAGATGCAAGAATCTCCCAAAACAACAAAATGACAGCAACTGCGGCAGGGACTGGTTGGTGAGGCAGGAATGCTTAATCAAGGGATAGTATTCGTAGCACAAACAAAGATTTCTTGCACCCCAAGTCTCTTCTGCACACACCCTTTAGTTAAAAAGACAACAACCGGAGTGTGTGAACCATCCAAAAGAGTTATCAAACTTTTCACTTATAAAAGCTGAGTGGTGACAGTTTACAAATAAGAGTAGTGGTATGTACCTGGGCATTTCATTGTAGATCTCCATAACTGAGACATCGATGTGATATAACCAGTCCTTGAACCGCTCTTCTGTTTCATGAAACAACTGTATGAGCGCCCTCTGGTTGATACCCGGATCATCATCAGGACCCTAATACCGGTACAAAGTATACAAAATATATATAATTCTGAGAAAATGGGAAATATAACATTCAGTGTTGACTCAATTCTTTCAGACACAATGTTCTTCTGTAAGACTAGGACTTTTCATTGCCTGATTTAGAAAATAGGGGCCACTTACATGAAAAGCTACGATGGAAACTCTCCAATTCAGGACACAGTATGGTGGAAAAGTGAAAATTTAATTTGTGTAATTAATTAATTTCTCAACAAAAGTAAATATGTAGAAAGTATTGCTTGAAAAGTGTGTATGACACAACTGTCAGCAAATAACATTTAGTGACTTAAAAATCCTTTGATGAAAAACATCAATCTCCACTTTTTATCTCAAAAAATTTTAATAGTCACTGAGTGATAGTCTGGTAAATCTGTCATCCTCTCATAATGGCTTTAATACAATGTTGAAACATTAGTAAACCGAGACATCATGTAGAGTAGTGCGCAAAGCACTGGTCATGTTCAGGAGTATGTGGCACACAGGATTTACTAATTAGTTTTTAAAGCAATGGCCTAGCTGATTTCTTGCCATTTAAGAGGTCAGATATTAACGTTAAACTTGATGGACACATCTGGCAAACAATCCAGTTAAATTAAAATTAAGTCGTCGAATATTTTTAATGTTAATGTCAAAACAAATCAATCAACATGATCTTTGATCTGGGAACAAAAAGTTCTCGAAGATGTGTGTCCATGCACTCTCAAGCTATTGTGATAAAAAACATTCTGGCAAACCAGGCATTTCATGTCGAACCTTACCTCCATTGTATATGTTTTCCCAGACCCTGTTTGGCCATAAGCAAATATGCACACATTGTAACCGTCCACACAAGATGTCACTACTGGGCAGACATCTGCAAATACCTGAAGAACAAAAAAGAGTCCACAAAATTTGAAAGATAAACAGTTTCAATCGTTGCATTTACCCTATTTTATTCCCAAAACCACATCAACTGATCTTTTAGCCATTTCTGGCTTCTCCTGAAAAAAAAAACAAGTTTGTTTTTTTGATTGAACAGGCCACTGATACAAAAAAGAAGAAATACAACTTCCTTTTAGGTCCAACTTGACCAGGTCAAAAGCATTGACAAGAAAACTGAAGTGCTAGAATGATGGTTGTCATAGTTTCAGCAGTAGGCTGGATGGCAAACGGTAAACCACGGACCAAACACAACCTGTTTGATTACTAAGTACATAATCTTTCAATTAAAGGGCACAGAAGAAAGTGTCACAAGAAATGTAAACTGTCATGCACCTGGGTTCTGTTTCCTGAAAGTGACTTAAGACTTAAGAAAGAAATTTGATCTTATGCTGCCACTTCACAATTGCCGAAAAATATTTACAAGCGAAGTAATTATGAGCGCTTCACAGTCTAGAAATAATTTGTAGAAATTATTTCAATAACTGACAGTTATGTGATGTGTAGATTCTCAGATACTTTGCAATTTGCTGAAGTGAGACTTAATTATTTTTTTCAGAAATTGTTGTTTTGAGCCTAAGATAAAATTTCTAATTCAAGTCTTAAGCTACTTTTCATGAAACAGACCCCTGGGGTTCGATCTATAGATCTAGCTTTCTGTGAGTTTGGTGAAATCACGTTAGACCATGCGAAATCATGCAAGTGAAAGGCAAGCGATTAAGTTCAAGACCTCAACAGCAAAGACTAGCATTAAAGTGAATGGTTGCAAGGCTGGAATGATGAATTACGACAGTGCAAGAATCAAATGAGACAGCCCAAGCTTATTGAGCTCCAAATACAACAGCTTCAACCCAACATGAAACACTGACCTCATTTCAAACAAATGAGGAACACAAGAAATGAAAACCTTATTTCATAAACTGGTTTGTTTACGACAATATCTATCCAATTTCAGACAGACTTACTAAAACTGACCCTTTTTCAATTTTCATCAGCTTCTAACATTGCTGTCAATACTCAAAATTTCTCCAAACAATGTCAGGAGTAGAACTTAAAGATGGTAAAGCATTTTATTTTTGGCCACTTATATTTCACTAAAATAATATTTCACTTGAATGTGTGAGCCACATTGAGTCCTACACAAGTGAGATTTCACAGTATTGTACAAAAAAAAAGAAAAGTTCAAAATAAAACAAAACCAGCCACCAAAGTCCTTGTATGTCCCTCCATAATACTCATAACAGCTATGCGAGCATAGCAACAGCACATGCAATCTCACGTAAAATATCAAATAACCACAACACTGCCCACCTGTTGCTGAGTACTCTTCATACTAAACACTTTGTCCAGATCAAACACAGTCTCCTTTCCCTTGTTATTAATCATCAACAGGCCATCGTCGTCTTGGTCAAAGCTTGCGACACAGTTGGACTGAGGTAAAGATGTGTCCTCACTGGTGGTGGGCCGTACACGACAAAACACGCGAATGTTACCTAGACAATTGAGTTGTGATAATAAACAAAATTTTAGTAGCACTCTCATGTGCATTCAAACCATATTTGTCCTGTTATTACTTGTACAGTGCAAGATAAAAATAAACTGACAAAATGACATTTTCCCGTCATGATGGGTAATTCTGTTAACAGCAAAAATAACTGGTAATAATTATTATGGAGGTAAAATTATAATTATAGAATGCTTTAGCCACCTTGTGGCCAGGATGCCTATTGCTAAGTCCGATTGGATTTCTGTGTTTGGCCAGTGGTTCCGATGGCACAGAGGACTAGAGTCTCTGCACCGTTAAATGAAGGTCCCGGATTCGAGTCTCAGTCGGGGCATAAATATTTTCAGACTTAAGTTCATTCAGTCACATGATGTGGCCAACAGGTGGCATGCGCACAGACTTAAAAATGTTTGCCACCTTATTAACTTTCCTGTTAACTTTGCTTCATTCAAGGTCTCAAGGAAAAACAACTTTGACAATGAAATTGGCTTCTGCCAAGTCGTCGTGATGGGGAATTCTGGGTCATCTTGTCTGAATACTTTTGGTGTGTACTTCACTTGGTTCAAAATCCATTTGCAATTATCAAAACTCTCACTAATAAATATCCAAGCTCATTTATGCAGCAACGGTGCCCTTAATTTATACATTTGGGACTTTAAGTTCTTTGAAACACCAAATCTTTGTCAGGGTTCACTTCAGCTGCAAAAACCCACACAATTCACCTTATTCATGACTACGAGATAAATACAAGATATAGCACAATAATGTTTTAATAATTTTGTTACTGACTTCATAGTTCACT
Organism: Phoronis australis; assembly: GCA_002633005.1. Taxonomy (NCBI): domain Eukaryota; kingdom Metazoa; phylum Phoronida; family Phoronidae; genus Phoronis; species Phoronis australis. The sequence continues at coordinate 29,876 of NMRA01000503.1, read as the reverse complement.
GTTCCTATGATGTAGAAAAGATGACACTTCTGGTACTAGTCACTACCAGGGATCTCACATCTTGAGAACCCAATATCTCCTCTGAATAAGTGGTAAAAAGCTGGTTCTCAAAATCCAAGTCTCTGTAAGTGAATACTCCCCAGTTTGACCTAGTACGTTGAGTGTCTGCCTCATGTTCACAAGGTCGCAGGATCAAATTCTACTGGATCCCACTGCTAGACCCATCTGAGCAACCTGTGCACATCAGACCACCTGCACTATTTTTTCATAAAAAATATTCTACCTTTCAGTTCAACCAATTCATTATGATACTTCTTCCTTAATCTCAACTCTTTCTGATATTTGCGCACCAAGTCTTTGTTTGTCTCATCAACAGTGGCGATGGCTTCAGAGATCTACAATAACCAGTAATGTATAATTGCAAGTCAAATTAAATGTTCAGTCCTCTAGTCAAAGTGGAGAGAATTTACAAGATATTTTGAGGCATGGGTTCATCTGCCCACCTCAGGTAATGAAGAGCGAGGCAAAGCATGTTACATCAGTTTCTTTTGTGCATAAAAGTGGTGAAGCTCATTAAATGAGGTTGTCCTAGAAATGTCCATTTCGATGCTACGTGTTACAAATCACTACTGACAACATAAATGCAACAAGCAATCCTCCTTCTGAAGTTAGTCTACTACACTCAAATGTTGTGAGGAGACAGTGTGGTCTAGTGTGATATGTGTCTGCTTTCTTTACTCAAGGTCGTAACAACCAAATATCACAATGCATAGAAGTGTTTATGTTTCTGAATTTAATGCAAATGAAAGCTTTCATGTTAACTTTGACAGGCACCTTAAGCGTGAAATATTATTAATTTCTTGTAAAGTACTTCACAACATTTCGTGACCGGCTTTCCAAACATTTAAAAAAGTAAAATGTAAAAGTAAAAATCAACGCAAACATTTTCATATAATCTAATTTAAAGCTCCATATAATGAGATACATAACCATAAACAGAAATGAATGTGGTGTGAATGTACTGAGGACCCTCATGGTAACCAGTATTCAGCAATGATGAGGTAGGGACCATTCGCAATCATCGACATTTTCACGAACGTACAAACCGTACGCTTTTGAGGGAGGGGGTCGACACTTGCTGGTAGGGTATACTTTTGTTGACATACAGAAAGTGATGTCCAATAACAGAAGTCAATGTTTTCAATTACCCTTTCACATCATAAAAACAACAAATAGCAGAAATATTGCCCAGTTCCAACAGGCAAAAACAAAATACACAAAGAGTTGTTTGAAATAATGTTTTACTTTATACGACTTCAGTGTACAAGCCAACACTGGTATTAAACTATGAAGTACACTTGCAGTGCAACAGATACAAAAAAAAAACATTGCTGTTTTGTGTGCTTTCAGGGAGGGGGGGGGGGTCGGGAAAAGTGTACGCATTTAACCTACATGAAAATGACTTTCCTTCATTAAAAAAAAAACAATTTTTACCTGTTTTGAAGACTGTTGGACCACGTGTTCCATGAAGGACGGAAATACCTTGACTTGTTGTTTTAATGCCATGTAGTCCTCATGCAGTTTCTTTACAACATTGACCATCATCAGAGCACTGATCTCCATCTTCTTACACCTGTTCCTATAGGAAGCCAGGGCATTCTGGGAAGTCATCTGTAACTTGTGCAGAGCCTCAGCTTTGCCCTCCTCACACAGCGTTATCTCCTTTTTGAACTCTGATTTGGCAGTTGCCATTTTTGCTTTCAGATGTGTAATCTATAAATAAAGATGAGGTGAAATCCCTGTTAAGTTGTAAGACAATCAAAAGAGGCATTGCTCTATGTGAATTCATGTCGCTCATTTTAAGGGAACTATTTTGTAATCATGGAGTCAATGTGACATTGAACAGTAGTCTGTGATGAAGAATTTGTGAACTGTAGCCACAAGGTTAAGCCAAATGGTGTGTCCAATTTATGAAAATGTTACACCAAAATAAACAATGGGTAATACTTCAATCTTATTACTTGCGAATCCATATCTCATGACTTGTAAATCACAAAATAACAAACAACCAGCCAACAGCTTGGCAGCATGCCTACACACACGCACTACTCAGTACATACACTTTCCATACACTTTCAAAACAGATTGAATTAAAAATATAAATATCCACCAAGCCACGATCTCGAAACTGATTTGTGAATAAATAACAAGAAATGATTGACAACAATCAATAAAGACAAAGATGAAACTAGTTGTCAATGAAACCTCTGGTGGGCAAAATATGAAACCATGCATTACTTAAGAGCAGGTTTTAAGGCAATACAAACATTTTTCAATCAGCCAGCAATAAAGTTAAAAGCAAGCAAAAAGCTGATTTACATTCCGTGACACCAGTAACATGCTTACGTGAAACATCAAACATAACAAAAACAAAGAAAAACACTCACGTAATGCATTTCATGAACTGAACTTTGTACGACAGAGAGAAAAAAGAGAAATACTTTACACTTCTTTTAGTAATCAGACATATGCAGTTAAACTTCTGTATTAAGCTCCACCTTGGATTGCTGGGACAGGGGCCATCTAATTTACACATTTTTAATTAATTATAACAATTAAACAATACAGTAATTAAGAAAATGTCTCATGAAAACACAGTTACGATCTGTATTACATAAGCATCAGGGGATTCAAGACCTCAAAATATAGAGCAATATTACATCACTTCTTGAAAGGTCTGACACTAAAATGATAAACATAAATGGTAGTCATGTTTTCAATAAGTTCTGTTTATGCAAAAGGGTGTTGCCGAATTACACGAATTCTGAAAAAATGAAACGAGCAAATTATCAACATCGTATATTAATCCAACTACCTGGTCTTTTAAATCACTGTTTTTAGCCTGTTCAACTTTCATTGACGATTCAAACTCGTCAGCTTTGCTGCGATACATGATATACTTCTCCTCAAGCTGTTGGTTTTGTACCTTCACCTCTGCAAGAGCCTTGGATGCCGAGGCAAGTTGGAGGCCATCTTGATTAGTTCTGTTTGAGAGCTGAAATCCAAAAAGAAAAAAAGCGTCATATATCCCACGGCCCCAAGTTGTAAATTTTGGGCCAACTAACTTCAAAGTTGTAGTCCTTTCTCAAAATTGCTTCAAGGATGCTAAAATTCCCACTCAGAAGCAAACAGCAACTTTTCCTTAGTTGAGGCGGGTCCTGTATTTGAGCTGAAGTAAACAACTCTAAACATAACTTTCCAGAGAGTCTGTACTCCCACTGTTTTCCAGGAGCTGTCTCATTGTGCTGAAGCAACCTACTTGCCCCCCTCCCCCACCATGAGGGCAGATTTCAAATTTGGTTGAGAAAATCAGGCCATTCATACCCCCATAGTACTGTAAAATGTGGAATACCAGCGAGAGCGAGGACCAATATATTCATGTACCTAATGGGCACCCTTTGGGCAAACATTGCACCTGTCGTAATAAAACTGCACGGAAACGCAATACACCCCATTTCCAGGTAAATCTTAATATAGCGCCAACCTGTTCAGTAAGTAGTTCGTTTCTCTGTTGCACATCACTCAGTTGTCTCTTTGTTCGTTCACTGCTCTGCTGTGCTGCTTCAAGCTGCTTTTCTAACTTCTTCTTCTCCTCCTCAACCTGTGCCAAGGCTTTTGTTGTAGACTGACACTCGACTTCCACTTTTTGAATCTTGGTGACAACCTACAAGGAGAAGTCCAAGTAAAATTCTAAAACTACCATAATTTAACTTTTTGAAAGTTCAAAAATTACGTTGGTTCCATTCAAAGTTTAGTGTGGAATGAGCAGCCAAATATTAGTGGTATCAAGAGTCTCTACTAAAGAGCCATTGGCAATATTAAAAGTGATCGTCGAAAAGCCACCAATGTTTCTAAGGTTGACCAATTTGTGTAAAATTAACCAGCATATCAATTGCAGCCCCTTAATTTTGGAAAAAACGGCCTTCTCAGCAAGGAAACTTTTTAGACCAAGTCTGTTCTGTAGAGCACATTTCTGGTGAGAGAAGTGAGATTGTGCAAAATCACGAGAGTGAAAGGCAATGCGAATAAGCTGCAAACCTTTATAGCACAACCTAGAAAAATGATACTGGAAGATCGAATTACGGGATAGAATCTCTAAATTATGGGATAGAATTCACTTTTCCAGCTCCATAAGCGAAGAGGTGCATGACTAATGTCTTGGATCTACGTAACGCAGCCCAGATCATGAGCCTAATCCCTTTATCAATTTATTCCATGATTTCCATGCCAAGTTGGTAAAGTAGGAAAGAATGCCTATTGATAAAATTCTGCTAAAATTCTGGTCATGACCTCACCTGTGGTTGCTGTGCGTGTATGGAGGTTAGATTTTGTCTCATTTCTCTAGTCTGCATGGTTAAATCTTGTTTCTCTCTTTCCAGTCTACCCAGTTCTTCCTGATACTTCAGCTGCTCATCTAGCACACTCTTCGACGTTGTGGCCAGATCAGCTTCCAAGCCAAGCAACTTGTCCTTCAACCGCACATTCTCTTTCTCCAGCTTCTGTTTCGGAAATAAAAAGAAATGACAAATAGTGCTGTTAAAATTGCAAGTTTCCTGAATGACACATTGTACTCGCGTTAAACTTTGACGACATTTATCAACTACAGTACATGCCAAAAATGACCCAGAATTCCCCGCAGCCACAACTGGGAGCAAGCAGAATTCCCTGAGTGCAAGTAAACCGAGTTGGCTACTTTTGGTGTGTACTGTAATAAGACAAACACTGCTCAGAGATGAATAACAAAGGCTCCTTTCAAGCAGACAGCTAACATCTTGCAAAACGTGCTTCTTCCATTTATCGTTTGTGTGTGATGAGTTCCTACAAGGTATATTTTCAACCACTGTAAAATACGTTCCTTTAAGGAACATCTAAAGTCTGTGCTACTTTAAAGCACACTGTAACCTCTGTGCAATGTGTCCCTTTCAGCTTAACCTAGTAAGTTATTATAGTAAGGTTTGCCAAGATATCTGCTTTTAGCTGAGCCTAATTACGGCAATTTTCCATTCATTTCGCAAAAACACAATTGTCAAAACTGTCATTTTCCCATTATTAAAGACTGATTATTTAACCCCAAATAATGGAAAGCTTAGTTGTCTTCTGGCATCTAAACAGTACAATTCATGCTTTCCTAAAAATTTCTTAATCTACATTTTTGAGGTGAAATTTGAGAAAATAGAAATTCATTTTGTCAGCCATATCATGTGCTAAATAAGTGGGAATAACGTAGAAAAAATGAAGAAGCTGTCATCTAATAGCGATGTCGTGCTAGGATCACTACAATGCAAATTAAAATACAGCAAAATCTCACTAATTTTGAATAAAACAATTGCCAGTTGTGTATGTCCACCATTTTTCAAAATATTTTCTGGTGGTAGCTATGGTTCAGAACTGATGCAGCATTAATTTGATGTGACCTATACTTAGTAAAAATACAATTTCACTTTGTCGGCCACATTGTGACCTAAAGTAGTGAGAATTCACCATACACAGATGTCAGTGACAGAACACTGCTGTTTCAGAGAGCAAATTAAAACTAAGTATTTAGTCACCTGAAGTTTCTCACTGTCTTTTTTAATTTCCTGGTTCTGCTTAGGATGAAGACGTCTTGACGCAGAAAGTTCGGCTTTCAATTTGTCACAGTTTGCTTCAAGCTCCTTGATTTCATTTTCATTCTCACTAACCCTCTTCTCATTGGCTTGCTGTAAATTATTGCACAAACCCAATATTAATTGCCACAGACAATAAGTGACCTGTTGCTAAACTTAGGAGCCTCCATGCATTGATTTGTGCCACATATTGACCTTACTCCCCTCTCAACGACCTTAAAAATGCACAAAATTCCCCTCAAAAGGCCAAAAAATTCCCCTCCAACAATTGAAACTTTCCCAAAGGCAGTAGAAGGTTTCATTAACCACAGAGCAGTCAGTACTTCTAACACATTTGTTACGACCTGAACACGGTACAGAGGCTATGAATTAAGTTTCCCAAGAGCAATTATATTGGTGGTGAGTGAGAGGGGGTATTTTCTTTTTCTATGAAAGAAATTTTTTATCAGAAGGCACAAGCACCTGCCCCTTCACGTGTGGGCTCATAGTAACAGAACTAGTCATACAGATTTCAGCAGATCAAAAGACTACGGTGTCAACCCAACTTGGGCAGCTTGGCAGATAATAACCCTAATCGGAGTAAGGAACAATATGAGACCAATTTCATAACGGTTAGAGCTTTAAATCGAGTATTACTTTTGATAGGCGGGCAGACTGCAGTTATTACTTTTTAACCACCTTTGGCTGTCAGTTCTAGACAGCGAAGATGGAAATGGTGATATAGTGAGAATTGTTAGAACATGTTGGACTCAAATCAAAACCATTTGGGAGATAATGGTTTTCAGCAGAACAACATGTAGCAGCAGTGAAAAAATCAAATCATGAAAACTATGGAATAAAATAAGCAAAAGAATGCAAAGGTATTTATAACAGTGACACCAAGTCATGTGTTCTAGTACTCACCTGAACAGCACGTAACCGCTCCTGTAACTTGGAGTTTCCTTTCCGAAGCCTGTCCAGTTCCATTACACTATCAGACTTGGACTTTTCTAGTTTTGACTGAAGCTCATGCAACTGACTGGAGAGTCTACATCGATCGTCTTGACACTGATTAATTTGTTCGATTAGTTGACTAATGCCGAGATAGTTAGACTGCAAGCTAGACTGTCCTAAACGACGACAGAAGATAACAGATCTGAACTTAAAAGGAAGCCAAATGAATTACTAGGGCAATGATTGTAAAGTTTGTCTACCAACTGACATTTTTTAACTAAAATGGGGATATTTAAATTAAAATGAATCCAAGAGCACCCATTTTAAAGCCAACAAAAAAGTGATAAAAAGCACACTAAACAATTCTCGAATGAATATATTAATTCAGAAGATACTTTCAACAATGACTGCTTATCTCAGACAAAAAGATATCTGTAATAAGTTCTAAGATCTGATTTTAAGAGACAAAAACATGTGACCCCAGAACACTTGGGTCAAACACTGTGCGCTGATTTCAAGACTATTCCACTAAAAAGTGACTCCTACCGCCCAAACTATTATACACACAAAAGATACCCAGAAAGAGAAACAAACAGGCTTCAGCTTCTCACAGAAACATCCAAACCATTTAGAAGTCACTAAAAAGCAAAATTTCATCTAATGCCAACGCTGTAACGAACCTCCAGACTCCAATTGAACAATTCTGGCTTCTTGTTCATCAATAATAGACTTGAGATTCTTGACTTTCTGGACATTTTCACTGCACATTGCTTCCTGGGTTCTCTTAAGGAATGACACTTGTTGCTTTTTGATAACTCCTTCTTGGTACAACTTCTCTTTGTACATCTTGATCTTTTCCTCATTGCCCTAAACAGACACATGTACCCAGCTACAGTACAAGACAAATGTATTCAGACAAAATGACCCTTAATCCCCCTCGTGATGGCTGGGTGGAAGCAGAATTCACTGTTAGAGTAGTCTTTCCTCATGACAGAGAATGAACAGGAAAGTTAATGAGGTTGATATACACAAAACGCATCGAGAGTGGCAAAATAATATCCCACGAGACACTATTCCGTGTATCGACCGCTATGTAGAATAAGGTCGAGGTAAGTTTTGTATTTATCCCATAGCATATGGTTCGATTTTCTTTCATTTTTTCATCAGATTTTTAAATACTTCACCCAGACTGTTCACATGGCGGATCAGATCCTATATGCACGTACTCGCGCATTAGGTTACAAGTTTTGTCTAGCAAAAGAAACAGTTACTTGAATAGAGAAAACAAACATGAAAACAACAGCAACTGTGCATAGAACTTTTAACATTTCTTGAAAATAGTTAAATAATAACAATATTTGACATTGTAGTTACTGAGGAATCAGCGCCTGAGTTGCAGACAATAAAATATTTAGCAATCGAAAACAGAGACAGAATGTGTCATAAAATTAACAGTTTTGTTCCAGATGTTACGTTTAGGAACTGATTGCATGTTGAGTGCTATTTATACTGCTGCAATTGTATTAGATAAAACTATTTTGGGAAAGTTTGATGATTGAACCAGCTAACGGCGTCGAGTCGACATTGACTTACTTTTTGAACTTTCTATGTCAGAGGGCACTGTTGCTGTAGTGCAGAAGGGGAATACGAAAAATAATATTACATGGCCGTGTTACACTAGACTGATTCAACATGTATGGTATAAACATATATAATACCGTAAGCACTTTGCAGTGTCTTCATAAATGAACACCCACTTACCCTTTTATTGAAAACATTTTAAGTCTCTGGTCAGCATGCCATATTTATATACTTACCCTTATAGTTAACAGTAACTCAGCTCTTTGCTTTTCTCTTTCCTCCAACTCACGTTTTAACGTTTGGTACTCGACCGCAGAACACACGTTAGCTTGACTCATTTCCTCTAGTTCTTCATCAGACGAAGCAAGGTCTGAGTCAATATTAGTATCTACAAAATAAATGAAAGTGTACAGGTGACAAATTCCACAATTACCATTTGCAAAAGATCAAGGTCACTTTGTCAAGCACAGAACCTCAAAACAAAGAAATGAAAAACACATTGATTCCAATAAAATTAGGGAGTCAAAATTATTTATCTTGTTGCAAAGCATTGACTATGTATCAAAACTGAAAGTGGAGTCCATGTCACATGTACTTCAAATTACCCGCAAGTCCCAGTTGATCCATCAACATATCTCGTTTCGAAGGTGATGGTCTTGGTTGGTCACCGTTCAGGTAGGGGCTGTAAGTCATTGGTGTTTTGAACACCAATGAAGTATTCTAGAAAAAAGTGCATCAAAGCTATAAAATCATGGAAAGTCAAAGCGTTGAGATTTTTTCTTCAATGAAATTTCGAACTTTACAAACATCTAAAATCTTATTATGGAATAACGTACTGTCAAAAAAAATTTTTATAATCACACCCTACTCATTCATCACGGCTAATTTGTTGATAACGTCTACAATCAGACGACTAAAGTTTAACTCTGGTCATGTGGATCACCATCACCAATTTCCTTTGTATCTGTACACACGCATACTCCTTGAAAACTAATTCACTTTGATGTGTGTAAATTTTGGACATAAATAGTAACATGTAAAACAACCAGCATAAATGAAGTTGGAAAAATGCCTGTACAGTGGTGGATACTGGTTCAATTGGGCAATTTTCAAGTAGCGAAGTTCTCTATATCAGAAAATTGAAACTCAACGGGAACTATTAAAGTCATGAAAATGTTCAAAAATCAAGTTTCATGACATTTGTATGAACAAGTTCTGGATTCAATGGATTCAGTGGTGTGAACGGGCACTAAATATCTACAATGTTCTAATTCCAAGAATAAACACAAGTTTCGAATCCTTTGTTTCATGCTCAATTGTCGCATTGTTTTTCACACTCGACACAGATGATCTAATCTCATCACGGCAAAATCCGATACTACTATAAGCTTAATAGAGGCTGTCAATTAAGAGGTACCCAATCCATAACTTACCAAGAGGTACCCAATCTATAACTTACCATTTTGTTACGAGACGTCATTGCGATATCACACCATCAGTCATATAGCTGTAATAAAAGAAAGTGACACTAATTAGCACTTATCATGGTTATTGGCAACTGTATTCACAATTTTATCAAAACTAACACCTCTTGTAATATTAATATTTGGTTAGTGTCAGGCAAATAGTTACTAGAATTACCTGATGTAGCAAGTTCGAACTCGCACTGATCACCTGGAAACATTTTTAGGCCTTATTAACGCATGGATAAAACTGAGCTGAGGAGCTACAAATCTGACTCAAGGGTTTAGCAGTGTGACCCAGTGGGACTTGAACCCACGACCTCGAGTAAAGAATGCGGCCACCTATCACACTAGGCCACACTGCCTCCTCTCTGTATGTTACTAAGTTCAACAAAATTTAATTTTAAAATTTCGAGTAAATACACAAAATGTGCCAAGACTGGCGTAGATGAAATAATTTCCCACAAGACATTATTCCGCATATCGACCTCGACCTTTAGTCTTGGTCGATACGCAGAATAATGTCAGGTGGGATATTACTTTATCTATGCCAATTGAGGTATGTTTTGTATTTATCCCAAATACTTTGAATTCTTAAGTTTCTTTCATTTTTTTGACAGAATTTTTAAATACTTCACTCAGTCTGTTCACATGGTGGATCACATCCTATATGTATGTACTTGTGCATTAGGTTGCAAGTTTTCTCTAGTGAAAAGAAACAGTTTTAAATGTAACGATTTATTACTTGAAAAGCGATAACAAAGATGAAAACAAGGGTAGCTTTTCATTGAACTTGTAACATCTCCTGAAAATAGTTAAATAACAATAATATTTAATGTTGTAGCTATCGAGGAATCGGCGCCTGAGTTGCAGACGATATAATGTTTAGTAATTGAAATCTGAGACACAAGTGTCATATAATTAACAGTTTTGTACCAGATGTTATGTAAAGGACCTGATTGCATGTCGAGTGCTATTTATACTGCTGCCACTGTATTACTTTAAACTACATTCGGAAAGTTCGATGATTGAACCGGCTAACGACATCGAGTCGACATTGACCTACCTTTTGAATTTTCCATGTTAGAGGTCACTATTGAAGTAGTGCGGGAGTATGGAAAACATTATAACATGGCTGTATTGCACATGACATATTCAACACGTATGAGATAATATATAGTACAAGGCAAAAGTATTCACTCAATAAAATGATCCAGATTACCCTGCCATGACAGCTGGGAGGAAGCCCAATTCATTGTTAGACTAGTCTTCCCTCATGACCGAGACGTAAGGTGACTAAGCCTTTTGTAATTTTAGTTTTTTTCACCATTATAATTGTCCCCAGTCATTTTTGCTGTTAACAGAATTAGCAGTTATGATGGGAAAACAATTCTATCCGATTACTTTTGACTTGTACTGTAATTGCCAAAATTGATAATGCAAACTATATGCCAAATGTTGTTTTATGACATTTTAACAGTGGCTATGAACGTGAAACTGACAAGCGCAAACCGTGATTTAATGAAGCCCACTAACTAGACAGGGTACTAGCCACTAGGATATTCTCTTCAGATGTTGTTGGTGTGAATCGTGAAAATCACTCCAAATTCATAAACGCAAAGGCATGGGCGGCACAGCACTGAAAACAGTGGTGGGGCTAAACACATGGGCGGCGGACCACTGAAAAAAGTGAGGGGGGGCTAGAGCACCCAGCCCCCCTGGGATGCACCGCCCATATACCATGGGCGGCACACGACTGAAAAAAGTGGAGGGGCTAATTAGCCCCCCCCCATCCCCCTATGGTGGTACTGAAGGCTTGGTGGTGGCTGAGGCCACAGCGTGGAAAATGTTGCAATCTGTGAAATTTGAAAAACGTTGACAAGACTCCATAATTTTACCTGAGTGAACTGTGATGTGACCCCTGCCCCGTTTACTTCAGACTCTGTTCAGTGACCCTCTTCAGCTCTGGCATGTTAATACCAAATAATTGTTTGTGCGAATTACGGCCCCCCGCATCTAGAGTGCTGGTTCACGCAATACAGCTACAGGCTCAAGGAACAAACAAAAATGAACAAAGCTGACAACAGATGACTGACTGAGTCACTTGTCTGACAGGCTTACTCTGATTTGTCAAAATCACTCAAATGGTGATTCATACCGGTATTCATAATCGGCTCCATGTTGATTTCTGTTTGAAAGATTGTGTCTTCGGACTTATGAACAGATACATAAGAAGGTCAATAAGCTTTTTCTCACTACCTTTCCTCGGTTTTCAATATAAAAACCTTCAAATACGAGAACGTGACGAACAGTGTCTCAATGAAGATGATCTCCAGTTCCATAACCCGCCGCCAGGATCGCTCTATTTTAACTGATGTTTTCGTGATTAGTTTCGTATTTGTGACTGTCACCGGAGTCCGTAGCGTCTTAGCTGTCACTTGAGTGAGTTCGTCGTATTAGGCCCGTTGGAATAACCGTACTGTGCCTGCAGCTCCATCCATGCTACCCGGTGCGTGTGATGTGTCTCAAAATAAATCGAATAACTTAAGAGAACGCAAAATGTAGCTCCATTGTTTAAAAGATTGATCGGATGAATCTTGAACCACAACTGAAGAAGCGTAAAGTATCATACATATATTTACAAGACACAAAGTCAAATGCTTTTTCAAAATCGACAGTAACAAGGAGCCCCCGGGTTATTTTCTTCAGTAAATTGAATCGTAAATAGCAGTGTGTTTTCGCCAATGATGAACCTACCTTTTATAAAACCCGGCTGCCAACTACCATCAATTACCGTCACTGATTAGTGATCTAATTTGTTGGGCAAACCCTGCGCGTGCAAGCGTAGAGTACTGTTGTTCCTGGGTTTTCTTCAATTCTTATTCTTATTCTTCTTATTCTTCTTCCGCTGACAAAACCCTGTCGAGGTTAAGACTTGAACCTGCATGGTCTTCCTACACCTGGTCTTTAGATCCAATTTGCATTTCACCAACATACGTGGTTTAAATATCTGAAAGCCTGGGCCCGGTCTCTAATCTTTGTACTCGAAACGAACTCGAAACTATTTTTGGCAATTTCTCTGCTCCTTTTGTGCGAAGGCTTAAGATAATTGGTTATCAGACTGTGCTCGAATACCGTTATGCATAGGAGTTTCTAGTTCAAGTTTGCCCTTGAAGACCCTTATATTCGTGCTACAAACTCGAGTAAAAACTCGAAATTTCGAGTTCAAACTCGAACTTATTGCTTTAATATTGGGTTTACAAACTGTGAGGCTAAGGAGCAATATCTACGTAAGTTATTGTGTACTCGAGCATAGAATAATAGACACTTATCTTGTGTTCGCCCAAAAGTAAAGTAGAAAATGCCAAACCTAATTTCGAGTTCCATTTCGAGTAAAAAGATTGGAGACCGGGCCCTGGTTTTGTTAGACCAGGGAGCCGTTTTAGTAAAACCAGGTTTAAAGTATCTAAGCCACCCTAGCTGCTGTGTCGATCTGGATTAACCCAACAAAGAAACTAATTAAGTGCTTCAATGAAACCTTGATCACGTGGGTATACAATGGCACACACTAGTAGAATCAGTGCAGACATTTGCGAAAAAGGTGTAAAAGCTTTTCTCATGGGGAAAAATGTAATGTGTGTGACCAACACACGCCACATTAAAGTACATGCACACGATTAGCCGTAATATCATAAATGTCCAAATTTATTTCCGTGCCACTTTAGTGTTTATTTTTCGCGGCCAAAGGGGAGGCAAGACCCCTTCCCGGCAACATTAAATCGGAGACCAATGGAGGTGGAACTCTGAAGAATCAGAAAATGCTGTCTTAGTCAAACCCGTAGCGCTTATGACGATGACGCCCTGCTCGACCAGTCGTATTCTGAAGAATCCGCAGGACACTATACAGCACGAAGGCGGATCCAAGGGGGTAAAGGGGTCCGGACTCCCTTTTTACTTGATTTTAGTGAGATCAAATCTATAATCTTCAAATTGTTGACTTGGTCCCCCCTTTTAAAAAGTCCCCTCCCCTTAAAAGTCGTGGATCCGCCCCTGCTACGTTTGATCTTGTGTCGTCGTAAAACTGAATATTGAAAATAGTCCATTTATGATCGACATATGTCCCGAATAATAGATAAATGATACGTGCGTCGCAAGCTCGTTACCAGAGATGGAAAGGAGACAGAGGTAGGCGATATAAGGTCATTTATTATGACTAGTACAATTACATAAAATGAATACAAAAATGAATACAGGTACATAACGTATAATAGGTAATCTATGGTAAGATGGGCAATAAAAAGCGCCACAAGAGATGTTGTAAGACAGCGCTCTAAAACTGCGTCGTAAATGCACACCGCGGCCTCAGTCAGTTTCACCTATATCATGCAAGTCTGTCATATTTAACAGTTAAACCTAGGTCTGACCAAGTCTAAAGTTAAACCTGGTTTAAGATCTTAATAGAGATTTAAAGAATATAGACTTCGTTGGTGAAATGAAAACTGACTTAGTCCAGGTCTAAATAGGAGTTAAACCAGGCTTTACTCGATCACTGGTCTAAAAGTTAAGCCACTTTATGAAATGCAGATTATCTAAGTCCAGTTTAAACCAGGTTTAACTTTAAACCACCTTTATGAAATCGGCTGTATAAGTCTAAGTGATGTGGCTCAATTTCGGGAGTGCCGACCATTTTGGTCAAAGTCATGCGAGGAGGCATTTTGAGCAGTCTGAATCAATACGTGATCACGGCAACATAGTGATTAGTAAATAACGGCAACAGCCGACATGCGCTCAGTGCAGCATTGTTTCAGCATGAATTAGCTACACCCAATACACCGTCGCCTGCAAAATTTACTTTGCACTTGTTCTAACCAGTTGTATTCTTGTAAGACCCATATTTCGGCTCCATAGCATGAGCTGGGGTAAACTATATTATCAAATGTCTCAAAAGCCACACATGGTTGAAATATGGTCCAGCTTCTTTGTAGCTTGTCGACTGTAATGGCTACCTCCGTGGCTTGGGCTGACAGGGTCTGAGCAGCCATAGTCCACAATAACTTTGGCGTGAACACAACACCAAGATACTTGTAGCTGGCATGGAAATCACTTCGAGTTTTTCACCTCCAAAATACCACATCTCGCAATTTCTCAAGGGACCTCCGTTTCTAAACACCATAACTGTGGTCTTCACTAAATTTACAGACACACTCCATTCCTGGCAGAACTTACTTAAAGCACACAGTAGTTTTTGCAGTTTAACTGGAGATTAAGTACACAAAGCCATATCATCAGCATATCTCAAAACTTTCACATCGGAAACATTTTGACATAGAAGAATATCATCGACATTACTAGAATGGATACATTCTACAAAGTCATTAGGTTTTTAAATAATCACCATGAACTCCAATAATAAACTTTCAAAGACAAGTGACTGTGTAGACTCGATCCGACACGTGCTCTGTAATGAAACCTTGGACAAATGTAGTATTGAAACAAATGCTCAAATTTTACATAATGTTAAACTCGATAGTTGTTTTTTTTGTAAATTGCATAGAAACTTAATTGTGCCACAGTAACAATTTACATGTTTGACACGTCTTCACGTGATGTGACCAACATATGACCTGTGTGAAGACATATGAATACAGTGCCTTCAACAATTTGCTTCTCAATATAAATGAGCTTCCCAGGTTGTACACGTGCGTCTGTTGATGTTAATTTTGCTTTTAAGACTCGTTTTAATAGGTTAAATATAAAACTCGCGCATACAGTTGTACAAATTTACTTTACTATTTAGACAGATTTATAGCAACACTTTACATATCACTTTTGGCTATGGATATTCTCATGCTACGACCGGTAGGGTTCGCGTTAATCACGGGCGGGCAGAGCCTGATAGTGGAAAGCAATACGAGTTCCTGAATCGAAAGTTGACAGACAGGAAACAAAAAACACCGACCTATCCGTTTGAGAGACCACGACCCCTAAGGCAAATCTCTGTTCACGAATCAAGACTGACGGACGACCTGCATCGAACTTCGTCGTAGCCCCCATGCGGTTTAGTTTTTGAAAGTTTCCATTCATATGCAATGCCCTCGAAGATCTCTCCCGTTTATTCACTGCAAGATGACATGTGGCACGATTTTCCATTGAGAACACTCTTTTGGTATTCAGTATCTCTAAAAGGCGAGTTTATTGATCTGGATTGTGTAACGAAGTGGTTACCTGGTTGTTGCACTTCGATTACTTGGTGTGCTCGTAGTTCATTGGAAAGCGCAATAACCCCTCCTGGGAAGTAATAGCATGACCCTTGAATGTTTCCCTTTGAGTGGGTCGGCCTGCTGTTTCAGATTGCGGCCATTTCCTTGAAAGCGCGCACCGTGAGGAGATGATATGTCTTACCCGATACATGAAGGACGATACAGGTGCGTAACTTCTGTCATTAATTACATTTTTGTCTGGCTGATTGCTGTTACAGTTCTCCACCTATGGCAACTGTTTGGTGTACAGGTAGTTGTAACACGTATATGTTTTAAGTGTCGGCTGTATTTTACAGTAGTTGTACTTTGGGTTATACTCATACATTAGTGTTCGGGTCGTGATGCACATTTATTCAAATGGATATTCACTGAGAAGACTATGGCTTTATTAAGAGGAGAACTGCTGTCCGTGTAAATACTCTGAATATGCATTTGAATTTATGTATTTCTGTATGAGTAAGCAAAGCCTACGATGTACAATAAGTGATATTATTAGAACTATTATTATTATTATTATTATTATTACTAAATGGATATATCTATCCATCTATCAAATGTATTATCATTAGCTTGCACTAGACGTTTGTTACTTGACTTGCTGAATTTAACGCTCTTTCTAATCCCGACTAACAATTGTACTAAACATACTAACTAGGGCCCTAACATGCGTCCCGTTTTATGGACTCCGGATCCTATCTGTCCCGGGTTTTTGTGTCCCGATGTTTCGTGTAATAGTCCAGACGCTAAGCGGACGAGTGTGCAAGTTTTAGCAAAACTTGCCATTTAGGCCCACATGACAGTTGTCAGGTGCTTTTCGATCCTGATTTAGGGCATAAGTTCAACAAGTAATAAAGTAACGTGTTATTTTTTATGCATTCTCCTTAGTTGCATTGGATTCTGGTCGTTGTCAGATAAAGCAATGCCCCCTGGAATTTTGGAATGCTAGCTCACTTCTTGAAAATGCGCCTTTAGTTTTCGTGAGATTTCGGCTAGGTCGCAAACGGCGAACTTGGGTATTGTAATTTTTTTTGCTCATCGAGCACTGGCCAATGACACATAGAACTCGGTGTGAAAGTAGCCATTGTCCCCCTGGAGAAATTGTCCGGCTTGCGTGTATTTGAATGAAGCATCCGGCTAATCCACTGATCAACGTGCCAGTACACCGGCATTCAAATACATGCAGCTAGAACATTCTCTGCAGGGGGACAATCACAGCTACCACACCAGGACAAACAGAACTCCGCCCAATGAAAACTGGTCATACCGAACCCGGGACACGTGCATATGTAGAATCCAGGTATGCATAAAACAGGAACACATCAGGATGACCCCCATCATATGGATCAGAACAATGGTTCCCGTGATCGATAGTAGATTGGTAGATTTTTTTTTCAATTAATCTCGATGTGTCAACTTGAAAACTATAGTTGATTTGCCGATTGTCTGTAAATTTCATTACTGCACGTTTTCGTCTATTTGCACGCCATACTCGTACATAAACGACAAGCTGCGACCACGGATAACCAAGACGGAAGAAAGGTGGAAGACGAAAATTAAGAAGATAATCTAACAGGGGGTTTATGTAATCTAACGTTGCTTGGGTACAGCTCGAAACTTCAAAGGTTCACAAGTTCGAACTTTCATAATACCACAAATGAATAAAAAGGCATTATAAGGCCGAAAGTAAACAAATCCGACAGAAAGAAAAAACTAGTTAGTTCGAAACTAGTCCGAAGGTCCATGATGCTAAAAACCAGCGATTCAAAGTCAACGACAGCCAAGCAGCAAAATTTTGGCGGCGATAAACCATACTTCGAACATGTAAATAACTACAGCAACTCGGTGAATCGACCAACTTCATGTTTGGATCCCGTTTTGAGTGGCACAGGCTCTTCGAAGAACTAGTTTCAAGCAGCCGTGTGCAAATAAATCCGTGAACGTTTTGCTCAAAATCACTGTTCGGAACCTAGTGTCATGAAAGTTCAAATTTATAACCTTCGGTGGGTTTTCGTAATTGTGTGGATAAGTTTTCAGATGGATTTTTAGACTTGCATACCTTGCGACCCATGAATACCTTAATTTCATATAAACTTTGTACACATTCTTTCTCACTTGAAGTTTTCAATTCAGGTCATATAAGGTTGATCACTTCTTATTGTGCAATTTTTAGCGACTTGGCAAGTCGTCGAACTAGTGGACTTTGGCTGAATAGTGTACCATTTACCCACGGCACCTGACGTCGCGAGCAGTTACAGTGTACCAAAAGTGCAGAAGGACCACTAACACGAATGACACCAGGGCCAAAGATATGGTGCCGTTCAGCTGTAAATCAGTATCCTGGCTGTTACCAGTTTTGACTACATGTGTGTACTTATTTGAGCCATCAAAACTTGATCAATCACTTGTTTTATTTGGAAAAGCGAAGTGAAAAATCTACTTCAGGAATACGTCTTTATTCAAGTACACGGTTTCACAACTGGTTTCAGTGCAGTCTCTCAAAAAAATTGTGTTGGTAATTGTATAACTGGGAGATCTTGTCAATATAAAATACAATATAGGCTCTCAGTTCGGGTCGCTTGTATCATATTCCTTCTCGGAAGTGAACTACATTTAGTCTTAATTGCTGTATATTATTTGAGCGATTTTGTCATTTGTTAAATAGCTGGGCTTTGTTTATCATTAAAAGGATACCAAACTCGGTTTTGACCTACTTACACATACTAAAAACGACTTTCCCCATCCAATTATCTGAAACAAAATAATGCTTTGTAGCTTATCGCCAACCCTCAAAAGTCTGGAGGAAATTTTGAAAACTTTAACAAATTCTGCTAAACGGGCAAGCGTGACCTACGCTTTTAACAAGTTACACAGCACCTTTGGAAAAGACCACCCGTTAAGGACCACAACGTGCAATGTATGAGATAGGAAGTATAAGTTTTTTCAGTTGGTTCCTGCTTTTATTTTGGAAGATTGACACTAAAGATGCAAAGCAGGTGACAGAAAGTGGATTGGTTGACATCATCAATATAAGGTTTATCATCCTTACGGGACCATACAAGACCACGACGTCACGACGGGTTGCAGTGCATCAAAAAGTTCCTGCAGTACTACTAATACGACTGACAACAGAGTTGAAAAGTGTATTACCGTTCAACTTTCATGAGAAAAAAGCATTTAAAATGTTTTACACTTCAGTTACAAGTTTGTTGGGGCATCTTTTTACTTTCCTAACCAAATTTCTTTCAATGTATACTTCACAATATGAAATACACTCACCTCGGCTCATGTATGTTAAATTCGTCCTCGAAGGTAGATTGGACTTTATTGCCAAGTATGCGATTTTATCTAATTTTTTTTACAAAATTAAATATTTTAACTCCTTAGATGTTTATATTATCGGAAACTAGAAACCCAAGTAAAATTTGAAATTTCGGTTTTAACTTGTGTGATATTCATAATGATTGCCTCCCAAGAATATTTCCCTTAAGTAAAATTTAGCGAAAAAGAAAAGCACAGTAATAGCAAAACAACGGTATCGATAACAAGTTCGAATTTCATTTAATGAAAATGTTCCAAGACGTAATCTCAAAAAACTGTTAATGTTCTAAAATATCATGATTTTATTTTGAATTCATTTTGTAAACGGTGTTTAAGTCCTTGGATTTGGAAGTTTTACATAAATCTGGACAGCTATTTCTGAGATATAAAACTTCAAAGTTGGGGAAATGTACACGATTTTAAAGCTTCAAAGTTATAGAAATGTTGACGTTTTTTCTATGGTCATACAGGACCTCGCCACAACTGGCAGTGCACCCGGCCAAGATGTCGCTGAACCACCAACACAAAATGACACCAGAGTCGGAAAGGTAAAAAATCCCAGGAGTTGCCTCTTACGTGAGGGCGTGCACCATGAGATCCTGTCTTACCCGATACATGAAGGGCGATAGAGGTGTGCAACTTTCGTTATTGATAAATTTTTGTCTGGCTGACACTTACAGTTACAGGTACCCACCTGTGACAAATGTATGGTGTCCAGATAATTGGGTTGTACTCAAGTATTAGTGTTTGGGTTGCGATGACGCACATGTACTTCGAATAGATAAAGCTCTCCATCCATCATATCTGTTACCATTTGCTTGCACTAAGCGTTTGTTACTTGTCTTGCTGGTACATTCGCGTTGACGCTAACACTCTTTTTAATCCCGACTAACAATTGCACTAACATACTAACACCAATCCTAACATATCAAGAAATACAACATGAATAAATCCAAACGACGTTCAAGGTCACAAAATGCATGCCGAGTGGTGTTTTTTGAATTCCTCTCCAAATGCCAAGATCAAATGGAACTGAACAGTGGTTCCCGTGATCGATTACTACCGTGGCATGGATAAGGATTTTTGAATTAGTTTCCGAATGGCAAATTGAAAACAATAGTTGATTTATCGATTGTTTGTAAATTTTATTAATGAACGTTTTCGTTTATTTACTTACCATGCCCACGCCACAACGATGCGGTCCGACTCACGGATAACCAAGACGGAAGAAGAAGCATGAAAGACTGAAAATTAACAACCGAAGACTAAAATTAAGAAGGAAATTTAAAGTAGCTTGCAAGTCATAGTGCATTAGTATAAATAAGATGGAGCTCGATACTCCGAAGGTTCGCAAGCCTGAAGGCAAGTTATGTAACATTGAATGATTTTTTAAAATACCCTATCAGGCAAATAAAACGTTTCTAAAAACAGCCCTATAAGACCGATAGTAAAACAACCAATATTCTTTCAGACTTGTGTTGATCTTCGGATTTGTTTATTTGTCGATTTGTAAACTTTCGGAGCCATGAATTCCGTATTTTCATACCTTCCGCCCACAATTGTTCTCACTTGTAGTTTTCAATTCAGATCATATGGGTTCATTGTTTCGAGGGGATTAACTTCTTTCGAACCTGATTATAGATTTTATGCGCAAACGTATTTATATGTGGACTCATTATGCCGTCATCTCCGTCCATCCGTTCGGAGGCCGGCGTCCGGCGTCCCGGCGCTCCAAAACGCCTGGACGTATGTTAAGGAAATTTTGCACATGTGTTTCTTCCGTGGATGGGACGGCATGAGCTAAATTTCAGGCGGATCCGACTATTGGTGTGACCCCTAGTGGCAATTTTAGTTTTTTACGTTTACCTCTGTAACTTCAAAAGTCCTGAACGGATTTAAAAATTGGTACATAGGCACATGACCTATCAGTGAGATGAGGCTAACCTTCCGTTTTCAGATGGATTCGACGTAGTTTGCGCCACCTAGTGGCCATGTTTTGGTGTCTTCGAGTTTGTTTTTTGCGTCCACCCCTCTATCAACCAAACCGCTCAAAGGATGATTGTGAAAATTGGCATGTATGACGATGATATTCCGACGACTTCGACTACTATGGCGCCTCCTAGTGGCAGTTTTTTGCGCCTATGGCTGCATGTCCTAAACCGTTCGCAGGATCTTTAATGAATTTAGTAAGTGTATTTATGTGATGTTGACGACGGAAGACAGCGACTTTCGGACAGATCTGACTACTGGTGTGCCACCTTCTGGCAATTTTATTTTTTACGTTTACCTCTGTGCCACAAAACACGGTGTTCAAACGTCCTCAACGTATTTTCATAAAATTTGGCATACACGCATCTATTAATTAAGTGACGCTATCTCTCCGTTTTCAGATGGATTCGACCTAGTTTGCGCCATCTAGTGACCATTTTTACTGTTTTCGAGTCTGTTTTTGGCGTCCAGTCATCTATCAACGAAACAGCTTTCACGATCAATTGTGAAAATTGGCATGTACTATAAAGGGGACAGCTGGCGATGATTTTCCGACGACTTTGACTACTGTGGCACCTCCTAGTGGCACTTTTGTTTGTTTTTGCGCTCATGACTGTATCTCCTAAACCGTTTGCAGGATCTTTACTTAATCTAGCGAGTGTATTTATATGATGTTGACAACGGACGACGACGACTTTCGGACGGATCTGACTAGCCTACTGGTGTGCCCCCTAGTGGCAATTTTATTATTTTACGTTTACCAGTCTGTACCTTCAAAGGTCCTCAACAGATTTTGATAAAGTTCTAAATATAGGCATCTATGTTTTTGGATGGAATTGAGGTATTTTGCGCGACCTATTGGCCATTTTTGCTGTTTTCAAATCTTGTTTTTGGCGTCCACCCCTCTATCAACGAAATCATTCTAGGGATAGTTTTGAAAATTGTCGTATATGTTTTCGTTTCGTATACGTTTGATGATGGCAACGGACTAGTGTGGCACCTCCTATTGGTAGTTATGTTCTGTTTTGCGCCCATAGCGATATCTCCTAAACTCACTTCAGGATCTTTATTAAATTTAGTGTATTTATATGAACATAACAACAGACGACGACTTTCAGCCGGATCCAACGAACGCTGTGCCCACAAGTGGCAATTTCATGTTATTCTGTTTTCCTTTGTTTCTCTGAAGTTCCTTGACAGATTTTTATGCAATATGGCATGTTCCCGTTTTTGGATGGATTGTACGTTTTTGCGCCATCTAGTGGCCATTTTTATGATACAAATAAATAACCCTAAAAGCACACCATTTGCGATGCATTCGTGGGCGCATTTCATCGCTCCGCGTTGCTCTTGTTTAGGGACTTGTTCTTTCGTCAAACTACTGGCTGACCAGTATACCATTAACATGGGAGATTTTACAAAAATCTGAACTACTATTTCTAAGATATCAACCTTTAAAATTAGAGAAATGTGGACACTTTCTAGGGCCACGCAGCATCCGAAGTAGCAGGACGCTGTCATTGCCACCACTGGCAGCGAACAAAAATGTCGCTGAACCATGTAATGACACCAGAATAAGAAAAGTAAAAAATCCAGGAAATTGCCTCTTCCTTGAGGATGTACGTCATGAGATGCTGTCTTACCCGATACACAAGGTACGACTGAGGTGCGTTACTTTCGTTATTGAGAACATTTTGGACTGGCTGTCACGTGCAGTTACAGTTCTCCACCTGTTACAACATTGTGCTGTCCAGGTCGTTGAAATACATTTCTAGTGTTAGCTGTATTTTAGTTGTAATTACTCTGGGTGCTCCTCATACATCAATGCTTTGGCCGTGATGACGCTCATTTATTCCAATAGATAGACTGTAGATCTGTCCATCTATCAATTATAGTTTCATTCGCTTGGACATTCTAATCCCGCCAACAATTCCATTAAATACTAATGCCAGTCCTAACAAACCTAAAAACATCATTGCCTCCAAGGGGTTGACTTTGTTTGAATTTTATTGTAGGTTTTTAGAGACTTCGCCAAATTTCTTGGACTGACTAATATACCACTAGCATGCGGAATTTGACGTCGAGAACAGTGGGATGAAACCGCAGGACCACATACACGAATGACACCATAGCCAAAAAGTATGGTGCCATTAAGCTGTAAACATCCTGGAAGTTACATGCTTTGACCGTATGTGCATTCTAGGACCCATCAATTCACACTTGGTTTCAGGGCACAATAAATTATTTCTCAAAAACCGTAAAATTTAGCTTAGGACATTAATGGTAAAACAATGGTATCAATAACAAGATCGAATTTAATTTAATGAAGGTGTTCCAGAAGTCATCTCAGAACTCTGTTAAAGTTGTAAAATATGCTGTTATCATTTTCGTTTTCTGAACGGTGTTTAAATCATAGTATTTGAAAGTTTTACATCAATGTGAACTGTCATTTCTGAGATACAAACGTTGGAGAAATGTAGACGTTCTTTTCTAGAGTCTTACAGGCTTCAAACAACAAAGACCATGGCCTTGCCACCACTGGCAGTGAACCAAAGATGTTGCAGAACCGCGAACACAAAATAACACCAGAGTGGAAAAGGTAAAAACGTCTCGCAAGCTACTTCTTTCGTGAGGGCGCGCGCCATGAGTTGCTGTCTTATCGATTCATGAAAGACGACAGTGGTGTATAGCTTTAATTTGTTATTTATAATATTTTAGTCTGGGTGGCACTTGCAGTTACAGTTATCCACCTATGACAATTGTGTGGTGTCCAGGTCGCGTCGTTGTAAAATATTTTAAGTTTTGGCTGTATTTTACTTGTACTCTGGATTGTACTCAGGTTTTAGTGTTTGGTTCGTGAAGACGCACATGTACTTCAAATGGATACACCTCTCCATCCACCAAATCTATCACCATTCGCTTGCACCACACGTTTGTTAATTGTCTTGCTCGAGTATTCGCGTTGACGCTGATGCTCTTTCTAATCCCGACTAACAATTACACTAACCTACTGACACAAGCCCAAACGTACCCAGAAAGACAGCATGAATAAATCCAAATAACGTAAAAGGTCACACAAATTTTGTTAATACATGTTTCTTTGTCTATTGACTCGCCATACCCACGCAACAGCGATACGCTGCAAGCCACGGATAACCAAAACGGAAGAAGAAGCATGGAAGAAGAAAATTCACAACCGAATACTAAAGCTAAGAAGGAAATCTAATATTGCTTGCGAATCATAATGCATTGGTATAAATAGGATAGAGCTCGATACTCCAAAGGTGTACAAGTTAGAAGGCAAATTATGCGACAAATGAAAATGTTTTCTAAAGGACCTTGAGTCCGAAGGTTCACAAATCCAACAAAAAGAAGGTCTACTTGAAACTATTGACGAGGTCTGACAACAGAGCAGCAAAATTTTACTGGCTGTATTCCAAAATTTGATAATGTAACTAAATGTAGCAGCTCAGTAAGCATTGACAAAATTTGTTTGGATCCCATTGAGGAGCACTGGCTCTTCGAATCACTAGTTTCAAACGGCACGTGTATAGAAACTAACTCCAAAATTTTTCACGAAATCACTTTTTAGAACCTCGTGTCCTGAAAGATCGAACGTTTACTTTTGAAAATGATAAGCTTTTGGACTTCAGTGGATATTCAGATTTATGGATTCTTGGTCTAGCTAACCTTGAAACCGAGGAATACCGTGATTTCATACCTTCGGCCCAAACACCTTCTCATTTGTAGATTTCAATTCAGGTTGAATTGCTTTATCACTTTCAAGGGGTTCATTTTTAGCGACTTGTCCCAGTGTCCAACAACCGGACTTTGGCTGACTAATATACCATCCACGTGTGATATCTGAAGTTGCCAGCAGTGACAGTATATCAAATGTGTTGCAGGGCCACTATGACGAAAGACATCAGAGTCAAACGGCGGTGTGGTGCAGTTCATCTGTAAACGTCCTGGACGTGTGTACTCCTATGTGCAACTTGTTTGATTCGGAAAAATGAAGTGAAAATTCTATTCGCTACTCATTCAGGCACCGTCTTTATTCATGTACACTGTTTCATACCTGGTTCCAGGGCACAATCTCTCAAAAACTGCAAAATTTAGCAAAAGAGAAAAGCACATTATTAGTAAAACAACGGTGTCAATAACAATATCGAATTTCATTTGATAAAAATATTTCAGAAGTGGTATCAGAAACACTGTTAATAATCTAAAATATGATCATTTCATTTTCGTTTTGTGAACGACGTTTAAATAATAGTATTTGAATGTTTCACATAAATCTGAAGAGCTATTTCTGAGAAATGTACTTAACACTTCTTTTAGGGTCATACAGGATCTGAACAAGCAGGATCCACCACTGGCAACAAACCAAACATGTCGCTGAGCCACTAACACAAAAAGACACCATAGTCAGAAAGGTAACAAAAGCCCGGAAGTTGCCTCTTGCGTCAGGCCACATGCCATGAGGTGCTGTCTTACCCGATGCATGAAGCACGATAGGGGTAACTGTAGTTATTGATAACACTTTGATCTTCACCTGTTACCACTGTTTGGTGTCCATTTCGTTGTAATGGAATTCAAGTGTTGCCTGCATTTTAGTTGTACCCTTGGTTCTACTCATGTATTAATGCTTAGGCCGTGATGACCCACATTTACTATAATGAATAGATCTGCCAATTTGTCAATTGTATTTACAATTCGCTTGGACTAGACGTTTGTTATTTTTCTTGCTTGTGCTTTCGCGTTGACGCTAACGCACTTTCTAATCCCGCCCAACAATTGCCCTAACATACCAGGAAAGACGGCATGAATTAATCCAAAGGACGTTCAAGGTCACAAAATACGTGCTGAATGGTGTTATTTGAATTCCTCTGGAGATGCCACAACCAGATGGAGATGAACAATGGTTCCCGTGACCGATTTCTATCGGCGTAGAGACAAGGATTTTTCAATTGATCTCCGAGTGGCAAATTGAAAACTGTTGATTTGTCGATTGTTTGAAAAGTTCATTAATACAGGTTTTTGTCTATTTACGCGGTATAACCGTACCTCAACGATACGCTGTGAACCTCGGATAACCAAAACGGATGACGACGGATTTAAGACGAAAATTATGTATGTGAACTAACGTTGTTTCCGTTTAATGCCACTATATATTTTGGATGCAGCCCGGCACTCTGAAGGTTCTCAAGTCCTGACACCCAATGATACGGAAAATGAAAGTTTTTAAAAAGACCCTATTTGGCCAAGTGTTCACAACTCCGACAGAAAAGAAAGCTAGTTAGATCAAAACTGGTTTCAAGATTTATGATACCAGAAACCTCAACAGCAGCGGAACAGCAAAACTTTAGTGGCGGTAACCACTTTGCTCGTCTCCTTTCAAGAGGCACAGGCTCTTCGAAGAACTAGTGTCAAACAGGCATGTGCTTCCAAATTACCGAATATTTTGCTCGAAATCGCCGTTCGGAACCTCGTGTCTTGAAAGTTTGAACTTTTAGCTTTCGAACTAATGGGGTTTAGGACTTGTGTTGATCTTCGAATTTGAAGACTAAAAACCGTGAATTTATACCTTAGGTAATACCTTTCCTCATTTTTAGTTTTCATTTGAGGACATATAGGTTTTACTACTTCGGACGTGTTGATTTCCTTTTAACCTCATTGTAGATTTTTAGCGACTTGGCCTTTCGTCGATCCACTGCAAGATCTGACGCTGAGAACAGTGACATGGTACGAAATGTGCTGCAGTCCCACTTACACTAATGACACCAGAGACAAACGGTATGCTGCTGCTAAGCTGTAAATCTCCTGAAACTTACTTGTTTCGACTGCATGCGAGTTTGTTTAACATGGAAAAGTAAAATGAAACATCTACTCGCCAGTCATTCAGGCATCTCTTTTTCATTTACACTCTTTCTCACCTGGTTTCAGCTCACATTCTCTCAAAAATCATAGTATTTAGCAAAAGACAGAGCTCATTGATAGTAAAACAGCAGTCACAATAACAAGGTCGAATTTACTTAAATGCTAAATTTTCCAGAAGTGATCTAGGAAATACTCTTCATGTTCTAAAATATGATCACTTCATTTTCGTTTTGTGAACTGTGTTTAAATATTGGTATTTCAATGTTTTACACAAATGTAAACAGCTATTTCTGAGATGAATTTAAATATTCAAACTGAGAGAGAAATATTATATAGACTTTTTTAGGATCATAC
Source organism: Phoronis australis (assembly GCA_002633005.1). Lineage (NCBI taxonomy): Eukaryota > Metazoa > Phoronida > Phoronidae > Phoronis > Phoronis australis. Next base: position 2,432 of record NMRA01000503.1, on the reverse strand, counting down.
AGGACCTGAACAAGCAGCACCCTGACCTCGCTACCACTGGAAGAGAACCTAAGATGTCGCCGATAACCGACACAAAATAAAAGCGGAGACGGAAAGGTAACAAAAACCCGTAAGTTGCACTTCCGTGAGAGCGCACGCTGTGAGATGCTGTCTTTCCAGATACATGAAGGACGATAATGCTGATTAAATTATGTTATTGATAACAGTTGGGTCTTGCATTTACAGCTCTCCACCGGTGACAACTGCGTGGTTTCCAGATTATTGTAATAGTTCTTAAGGGTTGACTAGTTTTGTTGTACTTTGGGTTGTACTCAAGTATTAGTGTTTGGATGTGATGACGCACATGTACTTTAAATAAATAGATCTCTATACATCCATCAAATCTATTACACTAGACATTTGTTGCAGGTCTTGGTGGTACAATTGTGCAGACGCTAGCGCTCTTTCTAATCCCGACTGACAACTGCACTAACACACTAATACAAGCCCTAACATACTAAAACAACGGCATGACTGAACCCAAGTTACGTTCAAGACCCCAAAATGCATGCTGAATGGTGTTAATTGAATTCCTTTGTAGATTTCACAAGCTGAAGCAGTATTGAAAACAATTGATTTGTCGACTGTTTGAAAATTTTATTAATACACGTTTTTATCTATTTACACGCCATACCCATACCCACGATACGTTGGGACCTACGGATATCCAAAACGGAAGAAATAAAGTAATGTTGCTTACGTTTCATACTGCATTAGTATATATAAGACACAGCTCGATACTCTGAAGGTTCTCAAGTATTATAACGCCTATAATACATCAAATTAGAATTTTTTGACAAGGTCCTGTCAAGCCAAAGGTTCACAAATCCGACTGAAAAGAATGCTAGTTAGTTCGACAATCTATGAGACCAGAAATTAGTTATGCAAAGTCATTGACAGGGGAGCAGCACACTTTTAGTACCAGGAAACTAAAAATGTTAATAAAAGCAACAGCTCACTGACCATTGCCAAACTTTTTGGATCCTTTCGAGAAGCTTTTGCTCTTCCATGAAGTAGTTTCAAACAGGACATGGATGGACTTAGATCATTTTTGAATGACTATTTAATCGCCTGTGTAATATCTCCTGCATATATCAATCATAATATGTATGACCATGATCTTGTTCTGTTCTTGATCTCAGTTGACGGTCTTTTTAAACTTCTTGCAGAATGTGGACACTATGGTTTACCAAATGAACTTGAATATCACTGTTATGCATGTGTTCTAAAAGTTAATTGTTACGTACTTCTATCAATATGGTGAACCTTTAAAGGCTGTGCAATAGATGGAACATTTGGTGATACCATATTATGGATGACTGTGACATCTCACGGTAACGGAGAAAACTATATGTTCAAGCTTTCTGAGTAATTAGAAAATACCATATGTTTAGTCTCCCTATCAAGAATCAGTTGCTTATCTCTTTCTGTGTTCCAATGCATAGCACGCGCCGACTGGTGGAATTTGATCATGTTCAATATCTCATATCTTTATGTGTTCAAGCGTTTTATAACTTTTTTTATAAATTTGAAGGTACTCTGTGTACTGTTTTGAGGCTCATTATTGTAAATCGACCTTACGACAACGTATTTACCTGTTTTGATGTCACCTCAATGAAATTTCCAATGTCATTGCCTGTGGTATAAATGAATCCGATCTCAAGTTTCCTTCTATATTCCGCACACGTGGTCGTGCAGTTTGTAATAGGGTTTTTATTTTAAAATAGTGTTAGTATTGCTTAACTTTTGTTCAATCTATCACAATGTTAATTTTAAGCGTGAGTTTTACACGGTCAAACTTTGATGGTGTTTACATTTACTCAAAATATATCTGCAATAAAAATTATCGTATCATATCATACCCACATGTTTCTATCGAGTATCAACCAAGCAGTCGCCTGGGTTTATGTTGGAACAAAGCATGCATATGGTGGACTGGACGTTCTGGGTTCAACACGAGGTGAATGCCGTCAAAACCTTCGAAATGTACGTTGGTTACTAAATAAATGTCACACCAAGGATATTCCACTGGACGACATCAATAAATAACAGGTTTCTGTACACAGTTATCAAAAAGATTCACGGAACAGCCATGACATTGCTTAACACACATAGCAGGATATCGGGCAACGGACACAGAAAAGTACTAACCTGTTTTGAAGTCCTTGCCTGTGGTATGAATAAATCCGATATCACAATTCCTTCTAAAATACAAACATTGTCGAGTAAGTTACTTTGTCCATACAACACGCAGTCGTGCAGTGATAGGGTTTTTATTTTGAAATAGTTATAGTATTAGTTAAGTTTTGTTAAATCTTATCACTATGCCTTGTTTTAGGCGCGAGTTTTACATGGCCCAAATTTAACGGCAACGGCAACGGCAACGGCAACGG
>NMRA01000502.1:296572-321480 GCA_002633005.1 Phoronis australis | reverse complement strand
GCGTTATGGTTCCTAGTGGAATCGATGAGTGTTTTTGCACTCTCCGAAAACACTTCGACAAAGACAACAGGCGATCCTTTTCAGTTGAGAATCGTACGTTCATGATTTGGGAATTTGTAAAGGCAACGACGAAAAAATAAGTATTCGAGGAAAAGTATTTCGGAGCCAGCGAAAATCCGAAGAACTCAACACGGGGTTCACCTTCACTTGAAAACTGACAAGGCCACAGATGCGATATGTTCATGTAAAGCTGAGCATGTATCTTAAAGTTGAATTATCTGTACAGTGCCATAGATTTCAGGATATCTCGAACAAAATCAGTGAAGATTCGTCAATATTTTTCAGCCGTATGCTAAATTCCGCCAAATGAAAATTAGGTCACAACTGATGGGATTATCCGATAGCAATGTTTATACTTTTCTAATCTTCTAGCGAAATATTTTGATTAAAAAACCAGGTTCATAGCTCAGGCACATACTCATCTTATCCTAGGCAAACAGTTAGCTCCGGTAGGTGTAGGTCTGTGTCCAAGTCAAATTAGTGCATGGAATCGGCCGTAATTCAGTGCATCATAAAGACATTTAAATTAGGCCAACCTTCTGTTGAACTTCATATTTTTTGTAGTTTCATTACAATAAGGTAAGTTTTCATGATCACTAAGCTGTAATATGGTAACTAAATATGACAAGTCTGGTGTAGTGGCAAAAAGTGGCCATTGATAAAAATGACTGAAATTGTTTTTAAAGCTTCGTAAATCCAAGTATCATGTTTGAACAACTACAAAATGAGCTCTCCCTAACTCTGTAGGCGTAGTGTACACTACTGTAAAGGTTCTGAACAAAAACTAATTCAACTGGTTTTTTCGTGACAGCAGCTCGAACGGGGCTTTGAGTATAGTAGTGCCCCTACCTGCATGTGCCGATCGAATCTGTAAATTTTGCTGAGAAGTTCAGTTGAACGCCAGCCTACGGGTATATGAATAACACAAATGTGCCTCTGCAACGAAACAGAATTATGCCCGTTATAGGTCGAAATAAATGAAAAATAATAAAAAATTAATGTCCTTTAAAACAACAATTTTCGGGGACTACCGGTGGCTACTAGTGCTGAGATCCAGCAAATGCCTAGACAAAGGCGTCCAGACGAGTGAAATCCGGAGTCAAAATCAGATAGGCCTATACTAGGACCTATAGCCACCAAACTGAAAAGTATGTGTTTAACATAGGCNCCCCCCTTTGGCTGCCGCAAAAAATAAAACAGTAAGCGCGTAGGGAAATGTTGAGTTTATCAATAAACCCCGGTAATTAAAATAATACAGATGAAAAAAGATTTAAATGTGTGCAGTTTTAGTGTTGGGGGGGGGGCTCAAATCCAATTTCAAGTGTCCAATTCGGAACACGGCGCATTCGTAACGGAACTATGGTTAAGTATATAGGCTCTCCCGCGACATCCCAGGCGACCGTCAGAGGCGCTGCGCACTACGACTCCGTTTCTGTCGTCTGCTCCACTGTACAATGAAGAAAATTTACTTCATTTTTTAAAGAAAATGGAACCTGAGTGACGATGAAAAAACAGAAGCTGCTTGTAAGATGTGAATTTTAATCGAAGCCTTAGTGAATCACTCAGAAACTCGCAATACTCTCTTTGTCAAACCTTATCTTAAGACGGTTTCCAAAGCAATCCCGTCATTATTGCCAACACGAAAAATGGATTTGGTCTTTTGGGCATTTGAAGACTATTTCAAATACGACAAATTTGTTAAGAATTGATGGCACAAAATATAAAACGTATAATAAGCATTACAAAAAGAAGTAGGTTACGCGCGCAAACGCTGTGGCCCATAAACAAGTAAGTCTTTTAGTATGAGAGATGTAGTTAAATCGTGGTGGTGTAGTGGTAACACACTCTCGCTCTATCCGCCAGGTCGTGAGTTCGAGTCTTTGGTACTTGCAGTTTTTCCTGTTTGACACGTTCTCCGTGTTTTTTTTTTTTTTTTTTTTCTTGGATAATACTTCAGGAATCAAGGAAAACGCTTGATTTTTAGAGGTAAAAACAGAAAAATTTCCCGGGCGGGAGGGGGGCAAACCCCCCTCCCGACCTCCCCCCATTCGGTGCTATGCGCATCTACAACCGTGGTTCAGTTTGCGCAAATGCTTCAAGTAATCCAGCAACAACGGTCAAGTTTGTCTGCTCGTGTGGCCGTCCACACAGTTTTATCCATCATTTACACAGCCGACATCACTTTTTAGGGATCAAATGCCAAAAAAGTTACGGGATATTCTTCTCGAGCTGTGTAACGCCTGTCGGAATTACACACGTCATATCAACACCGTTTCACTATTCTTGTTGCACTTTTTCTTGAGCTATAGACTAGAATAAGCTTTACAGACAATGTGTTGTTTGTCTGGTAAAATGACGGCTTGGAAACACAGACGAAGGTGGGTCAAGGATCCTGTGTTTTGATTGGTCAGTTAAGCCTTCAGTCATAATCCTGGGGATAGGTCAATTGCGACTTGTTTTTGGCGATTTTGTTCAGTGTATGAATCTACTTAAGTTTGATGACAAAATTAATTTAAAACTGTTTGGTGACTTTTCTTGCAACAGACCTTCAACTTACAGTAATAATACAGATCTGCTCGCTCACTGAACCTGTTACATCTTTTAGATTTATCGTTGATTAGCTTCGCATTACTGAACAAAAAACGTATAGGACTAGAGTACACGATTGGTGTCATATTTAAAGCTGCAATTCGTAAAACCTTATAATCGTTTTGCAAAATATATTTATTTGTAACTATTTTCCAAGAAGAGTGATAATGCCTGTCTTACAGTTTCCCTTGAAATCTTATCTTCACATTTACATGTACGCCACTAAGTAACCGTTGGGGTGAGCAGCCAGTGATTCGGCCCTGTAAAAACGTTGCTGTTCCAGACATAAATTTTTGTTGGGAAAATGAGATTGTTTAGTAGTTACAAAACTATTTTGGTGTTGTTATTTTGCAGAAGGAAATTGACAAATTGTATCAGCTGTGGAATACTAACAACAGGTGGCGATACAGAAATATGTACTTGAATCATGGGAGGCCATTTTTGATGTACGCTCTTCCTGAAACGTATGTGGCAAGATATTGTCTTTGTGCTCTAGACGAACAAAAAGTTTTAGCCTGCCAACAAAATAATACCTTTAAATCTGAGCGTCCTTGTGATGACGACTTCTATGAGTTGTGTACTGTGTTTATGGCAGAACACAGATAAGAAACGCCCAGAGGCAACAAACTTGTACGTCCAGCTTATAGGCATATGTGCAGCTGCATTGTAGACTGTATTTAGTTCATATGCTATTATGACAGAGTGCCCTGCATGACCGCATTTAGGTGCATGGGCCTATATTCGAAGGCAAAATCTTTGACAAAGTGAGCATCGCTTTTCGTTTTCTCGACTCTTCTCTCATGACGAGTTCCTATCACCAGAACCTTTTAATTTAATTATAATCTCTCGATGGTCAATTAGTCATTGTGTTTTATCCCGTTCTCACTCGGAGGTTTTTTAATTGTTCGTGACGTTTTCAAATAGTTGGTCCCGACTGTGTGTTCATACATACTATATAATTTTCTTATCAGATGTCAATGTTTGCAGTGAAACGTAAATAGTATTTATTTAATATTTATTTAGAGAAATCTCTTAAATCCAATAACTTCATATCACTCGATAACAACAAGTCTTGTAAATTATCAATACTGTCGTACTGGCAGCTGTGTAAAACCTGATTGAAATTGTGCTGAACAGGGGGTTCAAACATGACACTTCGAAGGAATGATCAGCACACCTTCGAAAATGGAAGCTATAGTCGATAGGTCAAATTTTCTGAAGTAACGAATCGTTGACTTTTAAAAACCATCTCACACGTAAGTGTACCTTGCTTATAGTTACCGCCACACTCTGTACACTGTATGTACTTTGAACTGAAACATCCTCATATGTATATGTCGATGTCTGATATAGTCGAGAGCTCGAGTTCAGAGATTTTATTGAATGCTACGTGGCAAGGAACACAACAGACAGACAGGAACAATAAATGCATCTTGCGTAATAAACCAGTAGCATGGGAGCAGGGAAGACAACTGTATACAGGGGATACAGCTCGAAAACACAAAACTAGGGCCTACCATACAACTACAACTCTCCCACGTAGTTGCAGTGTTTTAAATACAAGGCTTATAACTTAACATACAAACAAAGTAACAAGCACGGTACTATGTTCCAACTCATTGCCACTTTCAACCTACACCTAGCATTTTACGCAGTGATAAGAAGCAATCTCGAGACAGAGGTTTTGTTAATAAGTCATTTAACATATCTTGAGTAGGACAGTATACAGTTGCGATGCAAAAGGTACCCGCTCATCCAAAACCTTTACCATAAACAGATGGCGCTTCTCATCAATCACGTGTCAATTTATCGCTAAGGACCTCAAATAAAAAACGATGTTCACTGGCACATTAAATTAAAAACGCTAGACAAATTACGTAAATTAAATCAAACAGATCCAGGATCAAATTTAGTTCTTTACTGGCGAAACAAGGAACCAAAATAAAAAATAACAAGGGCCAGCGTTAAAATCGTCAGGCAGCACCATCTTTTCAAAGTTGCTTTTTTGTTATGGAAGGTGGGTTTGTAGCTGCTTTAAATAGGACGCTGATAAAATCTTATCAGGACATTACATAGTGGACAAGTGAAGTTTTATTTACTCATTTTTTTCATAAAAACATGTGGCAACAAATCTTCTTGCTTTAACCATGATGTTCAAGTTTTGTACCACCAGAAAGTCTTTTGAAAACTGTGGACATTCACTACAATGTGAGAAGACTTTCATGAAAAACAAAAAAGGTAATTTTGGGAATTGTTTCTGTTCAATGGTGATGGAGGTTTTACTGTAGGCAATGGTTAAAAAGTGTACTAAGTGATGGATTATTTCATTTCCGGCTCTCTCTGCTCCAACTGGAGACTTCAACTTGACCCAGTTATCACAATATGTGGCTTTAACATAGACACACTTAGGTGATCATATAACATCTCCCATATTTCCTGCCATTATGAAGTTTTGTTTTGTTTTAAGTACTGATGACACCATGACAATTTTCTTCTCAAATGTTGGAAACAATTTCAAAGCGGTTGCCGATGTGTTGCGAAGACTAGGCACGATATATTGACAGCATGAACGTGTCCTTTGTTTCTGAGAGGTCAGATGATTTTCCGCTTTCTGGGCTACCAGACTTCTGAAACATAGTGTCCGATGTCACCACACAAACACCAATTAACTGCCACGTAATTGTCCTGTTCAGCAGAAATGGAAAAAGGAAGGTGCTAAGAGGGATATTTGTTCCTCTCTTTTTACATTAATAAACCACTGCAGCAATCAGAATGAAGCGTAAGTCGCTTTCTCGCTGTGACTACTTTAAAGAGCGCCAATATGAAATGTCCGCTGATTTGTTCTTTAGTCGGAGGATCAAACTGCAACATATCGCGTTGTAATTGCGATATTGCGACATATTACAGTCCAACAACAGGCGGTCTTACATGTATACATTTCTACACTCTGGCTGCAAAACATGCAACTTAGAATTCACTTTGATTTCAGTGAAAAAGGGCTTTGCAGCTTGATGTCAACCTAAATCAAAGAACGATGGAAAAGAAAAAGAATAACGCAAATGGAGAGGAGAATGACGCTGGCAGCTCCTTTAAAAATGCGTGTATACCTAGAGCTGTTAGTTATCATCCTACCAGTCTTACCCCACAACGTAAGTGTTTGGTAATTACGAAAATGTCAAGGTCTAATAGTGTTTCAGTCAACTTGCAACATATCGGAGTAAATGCACAAAGACCACACAGAGCATTTCCAGATGATGCCAAGGCAGATCGTGGGACCGTATTCGCCAATCGTCTAAGAGCAAAGGATATTTGTGATATTCAAGTGATCAAAGGACAATGCTTTGATGATTTATCTGGAAGTCAAGAGCTTAACCTGGATGAAATGTTTAACATTTTCAGACAACTAGCACCGTACACCGTATCTGAGTCTTCCCGTAAGGAAGCGGGACCTCCAGTTAAACACAGGTCAACCATACTTACCCGTATACTTGACTTTGGGACCGCTGTCGTGCAGGCAGTCATTGGAAGGTCTCATGCCAGATTTAACTCAGAATCTACTGATAAAACCAAGGATACATGCAAGCCTTTCACTTCAAAAGAGCAGGTGCAGCCAGGGGTTTTTCTAATGCCCCCCTCCCCGACGGATCATGTGCGGCCTGAGCAAAATATGACCAGGAAGGTCGAACAGGTTAGACCCGAATTTGCAAAATCAATTTCACCCTCTTCAAAATTTCCACAGCTAGTAGATATTCAAGAACTGATGCCCATCTCCTACTCAATAGGGAGTTTCGAGCGGTCACATCGTTCATCTGCGTCACCTGGTCATAGTACAAATTCCGCGTCTACGAAACTGAGCAGATTCAAAAATCTGTTTTGGTGCACCAAACCACTCAAGCCAAGAAAAAAGGAACCTATTTCGGATCGAATCTTACTTGGAGATTTCCAGTAAGTGCCCCAACCTTGTCACTGAGTCAATTTTTATTTCTGTGTGTTGAAGGTCATTTAGACTTTCACTTTTTTAGAATGAATATTTTTGTTGCAAGTCCCCGATTTTCACTCATTCCTTGACTTGATAACACGAATCATAACATTTTTTGAGATTCAAAAGACTTCTGTAAACTATTCGTCATACTTTCACCGAGCTGCAAAAATTTCAATTATGCAGTACAAATTCCCATGCAAGAGCGGTTACCACATGAAGATGTCCTAAACTTGTCACTGGACTTTGTACTTTTGCATGAACACTGACTGAGCGTTAGCAATGAGCAACTGCCACAGGCAGACTACGGAAAATCGGAGTCTTGTAAACTTTGGGAAAAGAGTTAAGGCTACGCATCCTGACAATTACATGTGTATGTACCTCAAGAGGAGACATCCGTGAATTCTCCAGATTGACTCTATGTAAACCTTCAAACGCTCGAGTTCCTGTACAAAATGCTTGCAACAGAGTCGTTGGGCATATGTTTATAGATGCTACAAATCTTAACTGGAGTAACTCCACAATACAGCAAACCAACTCCCTAACTGACTCACAACTTGTGCGAACATATCAACAATTTTTTGCTTTAACCATTGCGTTTAAAGAACACAGGAAACCACTTCACTGACACGAAAATGAGTAGAAGTACTGATTGTCCAAATTGCAAAATGCATTAGTTACTTAAAACATACATTCTGGAATCTCGTAAAACTCGTTAGTTTGCGTGAGCCAATGAGTGACGAACGGCGAAAGGAATCTTTAGTGAAATAACACAATTCTTATATGTATTTCTACAAAAGAAATTGGCAGTAAAAGATAAAACGAAAATTGTATTGTCAAAAATGAGTACACAAAATTGGCAGAATTTTAGTGAAACGACGTAGGGCGAAAAGGGCAAGAAACTTATAATGGTGAAGTTCGCTTTGACAGAGTTCATAATAGAAGACCTCTCTTTTGAAATTATTCCCTGCATTTTCTTCTCAGTTGTTTTTGATAAAAACTTTCTCCTCTTCTCTTTGTTGAACAATGCCGTTGACATCATGCAACAGTCAAAGTTGAGACTTAAACTGTTACGAAACGGAGCCCAACTCTCAGCCACTATGACCTCTTAGTTGTAGCTCAAATCACTGATGTCGTCAAAAAGGTCTATATTTCTATTTCAATATTTGAGATGCCATCTCCTGCTTTCAGCCCGTTGTTCCTTATGTCGAACACTCAAAGGAGTTAAGGCACCGTTTGGTCTTTGTGTCTGGGGCCTATTTCACGAAACTTTTTGCTGTCTTAACTGAAACTGATCTACCTTAAGACCAAAATGTCTTAAGACCAAACTTGAGCCTGGACTTTGGTCTTAAGAAATTTCATGAAACGGCGCTTACGTAAGCGGTAGCCACTGGCTTTGTTTCGGATATACCGTCGCAGTGGGAAATACATGGAACAGGACGTCCCTGCTCGTCAATTGTTATTTAAAAGGGTTTACCTTTTTCGCAAGGCATTGGTATATTCCATTGTAAAGCAGAGGACATTTGGCGCCTTTATAATTGCAGGAAAGATGTTTAAACGCTGTTTGTACCAGTTAGTTGAAATCTCCCATCTGTATTACATGGGAACTGCAGGTTGCGTACTTTGAACCCTGATCGCCGTCTGACATGTCAGTGAATTTCGATATGGTGCTGCTATTTCGAAAGTTGCTAATTTGCCCCCTTGCGGTAGCTCCGATCCGACTATTTTTCATATACAATTTCGTAAGCCGTGCAGCAATCCTTCGCGTAGCGTTCCAATATCATGGAAGGCCAACAGGAACTTCTGAGAACACACATTGCATTCAATCATACTGAAATACAGTATGTGAGTACCTTTCAATCGTCGCCGGCTGTGACGACGTGTATCCTTAATTCCTTAAGAAACGCTCATTGCGTCACCTTGGCCGACCGCGTCATTGACGGGTCAGAGAGTCAGAGATGACTCGTCACATGTCAGAAATGACTCGTCAAAAGATGACTCTAGAAGCGTTCCTTGTGTCCTCATTGCGGATGTTCACACACTTTTACATGCGGTATACTACATTTTGATGTGGATACCACCGTTCGGGTGCTTACTCTCGTCGTGTTCTGTTGGTGACTTTGGGATTCGAGTATGCATTGCACAACGACGGTTGCAAGGTATTCGCCTTAAAGCATTATACGCTTGTTTACAAAATAACCTCGTTTGGTTGCCCTCAATTTGCTATGCACCGGAGCCTGTTTTATCAAGGACATGCGGACTCACATTTGTCAGTAATCAACAGCTAAGGGGTTGGTTTACCGCCTAGATTAAAGCATGCTAGGTACATGCACAGTGGCGCTTGCAAAACCTACACTCGTAACGAGTGCACTGTGCAGGCAAAACTTGCCACAACGTTCTAAATTGTCACATCTTCGAAAATTGTGACAATTTTGATCAAGGCTTCTTGCTCAGATTGTCACAACGGTCCAAGTTGTCACAATGTAAGTTGTGACAGTGGAATATTTACAGTAAGTTCAACAGCAAGAACAATCAGCAACTCTGGAAGTACATGGATATGATTTTAACATTATGAATCGATATTAAATTTTGCTCTACGGAAATGTTCACCACAACGACGGCATTAGAAAACATGCTGTTGGGCTTCGCCTAATAGTGAAGCTTAGGCACATGAGCCTACATGTATATGCAGGACCTTCGAGTATAAAAAGTCTTGTGAAATGTAACAAGCTATTACACTTCCGCTGCACATGATTCCACAGTACAACATACCCAGACCTCCATACCCACGCACAAAATGCCTCTCTCGCTGACGTTATTCCTGTCTTCCGGAAGCACATTCCACGGTTCCGCCACTCCTTCCGCCTCGCAGGGAATGAGGTGCGCGAGCCAGGCTGATCAGTCTGGCAGTGAAGAAACATGTCCGTGGGAGGCAAAAAGTCTGGTCAGGCCTCGAGCTGCGAACGGGCATGGAAGCCTGGGTATCCTGCCTATTTCTCGGTTGGCAGGACACATTTTCATGTTTTCTGAAATCCTAAGAGGTTTTGCGGTATCCTTAGTTAATCAGAACAGCCAAGCAAAACACCCTACTGGACAAGTTCAGACTGTTGACTCAGAAGTCCTTCATTGTCGTTTCCCACTTTGTTTTGTATTAATGTGTGTATAAATGCTGATCTTTGCTGTAAAAAATCTCTATTGTGACCATTGTACGTAAGCAATTACCGCCCATAAACAGCATGAATTGGTTGGCTGGAACTGTCAATAGCAGTCCGGCAGTCTGTGGAACGATTTCTAGTAATTTGTCATGGAGTTCCACAAGCTTGTGTTTTGCATAGATATTTTTGAGAGTAAAACTAAGGCAGGATTTTAATTGAAAACTCAAGTTGACTACTAGACCGACAGCCCAGAGCCCGTAACATAAATGAACTAGGTACCAATGTCTGACAATTGAAGCACTTGGAGTCCACCTCAGTATATACACTGTACAGAAATGCACGCCTGCTGTTGTCTGAACTCCGGGTGTGATCCCTGGTTATTTTACAAGGTGGCGAAAATTGAGCTACATGTAGATTAGATATTGGAGGTGCCAGCCAGAACTGATTTAAAAAAGACAATATAGTGACCCATGTCAGATAAATTTCCCCCTAGAATGGCTCCAGCAGAAACCACAAAGTATCCCCCAAAAATGATCTAGCTCATACATTTGAGGTACCACTAAAACAATCCCATTTGATTCAATACATGTCACTGGTCACTAAATGCTCCATGACTGACAAAATAAACTCTGAGATGCACCCACTAGAAACCCCCCATTTTTTAACTACGATTTGCCATTGAAAATTTCAGATAGCATATTCGAAGAATCAGCTAAAACTGATTTGAACCGAAAATTAGTATCGCACTGAACGCCGAATGACCCCTGACAGACAAATTGCACTCTGCTAAGAGTCCGCCAGAAACCAAAAAATGACGCTCCCCCTCTAAAAGATGCGCTAGCTCGTACATTCGAGGTACCACAAAAACAATTCCATGTGATTCGATGCATGTCACTGATCACTAAATGTCCCATGACAGACAAAATACATCCTAAGTTGTGACCCCCAGAAATCACAAAAAATCTCATCTACATGTATGGTACATGTATTCCATTGAAAGTTTAAGCTGAATTAGATATTTGAGGTATCAACTAAAGCTGACTTAAAACCGACAATCATGCCGCAAAAAAAACACAGGATGGCAAATGGCAGACAAATTGTGCTCTGGAAAGGGCTAAAAACTCAAAAGCGACGAGCAAAAAAATCTAGCTCATATATTGGAGATACCATAGTTAACAATTCCATACCGTGTTTCATTCAAATAGATGTTACTAATGGCCTGTGGCAGGAAAAACCCACTCTGGAGTTGTACGTGCCACCCCCGGAAATCTCAACCACGTAATTCTATTGAAAATCTGTGATATATTAGATAACTTGTTTGATACACGACACTTGTAGTTGTTAATTTTTATTCCATTCCTTTCGTATCCTGACGGAACAAATTTCGACATTCAACAATAGGTAAAGCAACTGACCAAGAGGCATGTATAATACACAATCACGGATGTGGACTTGTTTCTAGTGGTAACTCGAACATATCAGCTAGCTCCTTTTTGGGCGTAGTTTTTGAGTATCTGGCGAACCCTTTCCAGAGAACAATTCGTCTGTCATACCGACCATCCAGTTTTCATTGAGGCACGAATGTTTGTTTTAAATCGGTTGTAACTGATGCCTCGGATATCTAATCTCCGTCAAATTTTCAGTGGCATACCGGCCGTGGTTGTCATTTTTGGAGGTTTCTGGTGGGCTCTAAGCCAGAGGGAATTTTTTCTGTCATGGGCCTGTTAAGTGACCAGTGGCATGTATTGAATCACACGGAATTGGTTTTTGTGATTCCTCGAATGTATCAGCCAGCTCATTTTGTGGGGTCAGTTTTGGGTTTCTGGCGCAGCCTTAGTTACCAGAGTGCAATTTGCCTGTCACGTGTCGTTCGGTATTCAGTTCGGTACTATTGTTCGTTTTAAATTAGTTTTAGCTGGTACCTCGAAAATTTAATATAGCTCTAGTCTCAATGGTATACCGTGGTTGACATTCTTGGGGGTTTCTGTGCCGGGTTGCATGAAACAGTCCCAAATAAAAAAGTTCCCTAAATCGTTTGCCTGTTTGTGTCTTTTCTTTACCCACAGATGTAATCTTTTTCCATAATTTCATTTTTATTATGAGCTCTACTTTGACTAATGAAATTTTCTAGTAACATAACTAAAAACTGAGTCCTGAAAGCAAGAAAATAAATAGGGACTTCGTCTTTAACTTAGGGCCGTTAAAGAAAATATCCCTATGTATAATTTTCGGTAAGCTCACTCTTCACCTGCAACAAAACCAAAAGTTGACTTAGTAATCGAACTAAATTAGCAAGTTCACAATTGCGCGGTAGATTCAGGCTACTTAGTTGAGTTTTTATTGTTTCATGCTACCGGCCACTGGCGGGCATAACACAGAATAATGCAACAATCTCTAGAGAAAATCATTAGATTCTCCATTTTTGAAACATTGACGAAAAACAAATTCACTTACCCTATACATATTTCAAATTCTCCACCCACGCAGGTGCTCATAAAATTTTCCAGTAAACAATTCCTAAGTGTATAATTACATCAAAGGCCAAAGGTTACATTTTCTGTATGAGCGAAATGTGCTGACTTGACGTTCCAAATAAGGGGACGTGCTTTGCCTGGTGGGAGAGAAATCGACGATGTCGCGAGCAGTTGACAGATTGTTACTTTTGGAAATTTGAAACTAAAGGAAAATGCCCTGACATCAACATAAATTGAAAATCCTTATCAAAAGACGGTAGAAGTACATGTACATGTATTGAACAGTTTTACCTCTGTTTCAGTGGCAGAGAACCACTTTGTATTTCGCGTTCTATGTTACTGTAAGAGTGGGTCTGCACTTGTGGTATTGGATCTACATGTATTTATGCACAGATTTGGATCTGGTGATCGTTTGCGTAAACTACTACATCTGGTAATGAAGAAGGGTTGCCCTTTTTAGCGGAACATCCAATCTTTATAGCTAGAACATTTCCCTGGCACATTGTCACAGTTTGGACCGTTGTTACAATTTGGGAAATCTGTAACAATTTGGGCGTGCAATCCTGACCCAATTTGTCACAGTTTTGAAATTGGGATAATTTGGAGTTTCACAGTGCACTACGGTAAGCGTTCTCAAAAGAACACATTGGCGCTTTATATCCAATCACGCGAACATGTATTATGTCCTAGCTTTGACATAGTGGACCCAACAGACTTTGATAGAACCAGGCATTGGGGAGCATCGTCCCATTTTCGGGAAGTTGGACGAGGTCACGCTGCATGGGTAGTAAGCGGCTCTTACGTAGGTCTGGGAGTAGAGATACCGGCTGTAGTCAAGTTCTACAAAGATGTAGAAGTTCTAAATCACGAATACACGTTCTACGCCTATCTTCAAGGATTTAACCTGACCTTCCTGCCAAGAATGTACGGTTACTACAAGGTAACTATTAATGTTACTGAACATATTGAGATTCTTTGATAATGGACGTGTGCCTGATATGTTTCGTTCTTTTACATGTAATGTACATGCGCGCACCCAAAGGGGGGACTCGAGGGGGAGGGGGCAAAAAGCTTCGCCTCAGAGAAACACAATCTATGAAAAAAGGAGAAATCGAGTAAAAGGCAGGAACTACTTAAATTCGGCAAATTCACAATTCATAGCTGTAAAAAGTCCACATCCTCAAAAATTTTAGCCGCCCTCCTTTTTAGGCTGGGTGTGCGCATGCTATCTGGTCTATTTTGTAATGAGTTGGCGCAGAAGTTGCATCTAAATGTTAACAAGATTAAATGAACATTTGGTTGCTAATTACTGACCCATTCTTAATTTGATACAATCAACACAAACTGAACGACGACCCTACTCTCATTTGCATAAAATCTCGTACAGATTGGAAAAGGAGAAAATGAAAAGAAAGGCTTAGTGCTGGATTACATATCATCTACAAGCATCTATGACGTCATTAAGGCGAAAAAATCTTTGCCCGCTCACGAGTGGGTGCTTCTGGTTTTCAAAGTCGCACAGGTACTTTAACTGCAGTTGTACATGTACTTCAGTTGCTCAATGCTCGACAAAGATTTGTTTTTGAACCATTAACGAATTGTGGTGTCTCTACTTGCTCGACCGTGGAAAGAATGTAAACATTGCACACGTGATCAAGCAGGCGATGCATCAAATCTACAATCCAAAGTTGATTGCTCTGTTCTTTACAATCCTTCTTCCAATAAATTGACAGCTATAGCACATTGTTCAAGCACCGAATCTGTTCTGGCACTGAAACTACTATTGTATGAACAAAAGTTGTCATGATCGCTTTTGACAACGCAACTGGACATTAATTTGCTCCGCGTCAGGCAGTAGTACCGGATTCAATTCGTCCTGGCACAACCTGACGGCGCAAAAGCAACAAAAACAGATAGTGGAAGAAGCAGGGCCCGCAGAATATTTTAACCTATCAAAACAGCTATCTCAAAATTTCGATTTGAAGCATTCAGTGCTAAAAACTGGATTCAACTTATCTCTTTATTCGTGTTAGATGTTATACATATACATTTCGGAACATACATTAGTGGAGTAAAACGGGACATGTTCAGCGTGTTCAAACAACGTGGTAGCGACGTGTCATCTGCAATCGTAACAAACAAAGGTTTCATACAAAAACATGGCCAAATCTCAGTTGAATGGACGTCATATAGACAGCAACAAGAGGTGGGCATTGACGTCGGATAGGCGTCACGTTGAAGTATTTAACTATCGTTTAAACAAAATTTAAAGTAATTTTAAAATGAACTAGGCAATGTTCGACCGATCTCTGCCAAGCCTGGATAAATATCTTGCCAGAATCACTTTGCAGTGTACCAAAATGGCGTTTTTCGTTTTTTTCAAACCTGATAGTTATTAAATGGACGTTCGCAGCAAACTGTTGCGATTTTGATAAAGTGATCTAGGTTTTGTCGATATTTAGCCGGAGTTGAAAAGAGTTCAAGACGAAAACGAATGGATAAAAAGACTAAGTCGAGGTTATGTGCGTCGAAACTTGGTCGAGTTTAAATGTTGTCATGTTTATTTTGAAAACTAATGTACCGTCAAATGGCAGTCGACGTGCTGACGTCAATTCGACGTCGATAAGACGTGAAAATGCCTGCTATGAATCTATGTGGAATATCCTTCATGCGTTGTTTCAGTACCTGGGGGCCATACACGATGTTGGGGTCCTTTACAATGACTTGAAACCCAAGCATCTGTTGGTAGCTCGCCTTCATGAGCAAGCTGATTTGCCCAGTGAACTCCTTGTTTATGTTATCGACTTCAGTTACGCGAGTGATCTTGACGGTATAAGGTGAGTTCTGTGTATTTCGAATTATGGATTGCACATCCCTAGGTACAAGTATAGCGTCCTAAATCCTGTATTCAAACGACGATCAAACTTATCACAACCGAGATAGAACAATGACTGACTCGACAGCTCTCACAGTCAGACTATAATGAAAAGAAAATCTTGCCTCCCAAAACGTCACTTCCGCAGTAGAGGACGAGAAATTAATCAAATTACGAAAAGCTGTAATTAAGTAAAAAATGTGCCTGGGATAATCAACGAACCTTATTTTTGCTAAAAGTGACATGAAAAAAGGTTGCCTTCGCCTTTAACGCGGTTTACCCGGATCTGTCTAACGTGCAACTCTTGACAGTGTTCTTAGAGCTTAAGCACTCCAAAGAGGAACAATATCTGTCTTTATTTCTCTATGCGCGACATGAAATCATTTGCGGGAGGGTCGTGTTCGTACAGCCTCAGACGTTATGGCGAGGTCTCACTCATTATCTGTTTCACCTATGACCCTATAACTCGTAACTTTATACATAACCACTAGTGTCCGCCATTATATATACGTAACTGATCAACGTCTTCCACTGATGACATCACGTGGCAGGGACAAAAAAATCATTTACTTTACTTATTCCTGATTTTTCTCCCAAAATAAGTGTTTCTTTAGTTTGATTTTTTTATAAAAGTATCATACGCACTGAAAAACCTCAAAGTATAAAATCTATTGTAGGAACTTATTAATAGAAAACTGGATGACCAAAAAGCGTTTCAAAATTGTGATACTTTGCTAATATGTTTTCTCATACGCAACTGCGCTGCATCAAAATGTAATAACTTGGCCAAAAGCCGGTCTTGGGTCAGTTTCTTGATTGTTTGTGTGCTCAGTATTTCAGACTATAGCGAAACGTCGCCCGATTTTCCCCACCACATCGCACCTGAGGTCCTCCGTGGAAACTCGACTTCCATCCAGTCAGACATTTACAGCCTTGGAGTACTATTTCATCTCGTTTATTCGCAAGCTCTCGTAGACGGAGCGAAATACAACTTTGGCGAGCTCCTAGGCATCACACGTCAAATGCTGGTGCCGAATCCAAATGACAGGCCGCCTCTGACGACTGTGATTCGTAAACTAGGAAAGTCTTTGGAAAGATCTCTCTGTCTGACACCATGCGCTGCGAATCCTATGTGGATGCCGAGAATCAACGATTTACGAACATTTGTGATGAACAACGAGACTATATCAACGACTTTATCAGAGTTCGAATCACCTGAAGAAACAAAAGGAAATATGTACTCGTGATAAAAACATTAAATTCTGAATGTCATGATTTGGGAAAATATTTTGTCCTGTTCGGTTACCAATGGGCATAAATTTGCCAGTGCTGGAAGGAACCGGGCAGGGCAAAAACTACTTATTCGGGATTATTTATCAGAATTCAAATCCAGAATACAGTACATGTACTAACAGTACTCTGGAAGATGGAGTATTGATGATTTTACTTTCGCGTGGGATTTTGTGAAAGGAATCCGTTGTAATAACTTTGTCGTTCTATGCAGCATTCATTGAGCTCAGTGAGTCACCAACGAATATCTTGATGGTTAAATAGCATACACTAAATACTACTAAGCGTGGAGAGTACAGGAAAATTTTGCATGCAAGTACATTGTACGCTCTTGATTAGTTAGTTACGTAATCTTTTCTGTATTACTCGCATTGTTCCGTGGTATTACACAATTAATTACATGTAAACACACTTTCTCGCACTATTTCAAAAGTGGTATGGTGCAGAAGTTCACTGTATCCATGTACATCGTGACTGATTTGGTATTATAAGATGCACGCAATTTTGGCGTACATGTATATTTTATTCAGCCATGGCTGTCGCCTTTGTTTAAGATAGCTTGGCTGTTCGTGCGGATGAACAATGCCGCTATCGCTTCAATGATGGCGTTGTCGACCATTCGGGTTTACTCAGTGGAGTTACACACTTGCTTCCTCGTAAATCAAGGGCTGAATAAAACTCAGAAGGACAAGCCTAAACTGTGTAGAATTTTGAATTACTATGACAGTCCTAGGACAAAACAGCAAGAGACAAAATCAGCTGAAAAAGTCACTCTCGCACGATATTTTAAATTGAATTCGTTGCTTTTTCAATGTTCGGGAATGGAAATGCACAGTCACATCAGATTAAAAGATAAACATCGAAGATTTTGGTGCATTTGTCATCCTCAGGATTCAACACACATCAAACACACGCTTAAATTACATCAGGAAGTAAACAGAAGGAACTGAGCGCTCGTAATTGTTCGGCTCAAACTGGGCAAGATCAGACGCCATGAAAGACGCGCCTCCAGTTTACGCTCTTCGTTGGTTGGAGGAATTGTGCTGAAAAGAGGCCTGACAACTACATGTTTCAGCATTTTAATATGAATTTTGAAAGTATAAAGGTTGGTTACTGGCATCCACATATTCCTAAATATTGCAAATATTTTTTTCTTTTTTAATTTGAAAAGCAAAATTTTATTAGTTCCGTAAAATCCCACTGCAAGCGCTGTTTTTCGTGACGTCACTGAGGCTGTACAGCAAAAAGAGACATAGGTCATTAGCCGTGCGAGTTCATATTCCAGTCGACAGATCAACATGTGCCTACCGTCACAACCTTTTTCATTCCCGTGACTTTGATTCATCCCAGTCAGCTAGCTGTATGAAGACTATCTTCAAAATACAACTAGGTACCAGTAGCACACTGTGTTGAGCTCCGTTACTCGGAAATTTCACATAGCCCAAGTACATGTAGTTCTGCTCGTCACCTCGTCGCGAAACTTGTGTAGACCTCTAAACCGGCAGGGGAGCGTGCAAATATCTTGGTGTCAACCGACACTCACCTTGCCCGCTAGACCCATTTAAGTGAAAACAATCTAGTAAACGTTATTTCATTTCATAATTCTCAGCCTTAGAAAACTGTACGCTCAACACACGCTATTTCCTAAAATTTTGCGACATCTGTCGGGAAATGATGACAGCTTTGCAGGGGCAAAAATTTTTATGAAATTCGGTTTCCTGGTATTAAAATACTAAAGACTTGTAAGGAAATGAAATTAGGTCTCGTAATTTGTTATGACATGTACACAACATCGAAGAACAGATCGATCGCTTGGAAGAAGAACAACTCGGGTAACGAAACTGGCCAATAAGGCAACAGGTGACGGCGCCGAAAGCCGAGCTTAAAGAGCGCACCCAAATTTAAGCAGCAGAGTGGGAACGGCAGAACGCCACTTTTTTCAACACCAGTCCGACAATAATTTAGTTTACTCAAGGAAGAGTGTAATAACTAATTTTGTGTCAGATTTTTTTGATCAGTTTTTACCCACGTCGGTGCAACGGCCGCTGTATATTAACTATACAGCTTGCACCAAGGCAAAGCTACGCAGTCGGGGACCTTTCCTGGCCCGTGCCGAGAACGGCTTCAGTCAACACTACACGGCAGTAAATTTGTATCATGAACTGTTGAGAGCCGAGATCGCAGACGAATTATACACATTAAGCACGGTTTTGTTGCCTAGAAGCAATCACCCAATGTAGCCGCGTCTGGCTACAGGGATAAGTTAAAAGAAGCCGTTTGCATAACACACTTTATTATTTAGTTGCAAGCGATGAAAAGTTTCCGAACAAGCGTTGAATGAGAAACTGAACAAGCGTTGAAAAGGAGAAATCGGAAAAGCGGTTATCTGCAATAAAGAAAAACACACACAGTCTGAGTATTCGGCAAGCAAGCGTAATTAACAAGCACTATATCAGAGCGTTAGAAAGACTCGCGCCAATGACTCTATGACAGGCAAATACTACCTCGCTAACAATACATAATTAACTGTAACCCGTACTATCTATTCTACAACTGGGAACCATTACCGTACACAAACAACTGCCTAACTGCGACCCGTAACTATTTATTCTATGAACCGGGTACCGGGCAACATATAGGCCAAACAAGCAGCTGAAGGAAACTATACGTAAAACAACAACAACAATGTACGCTCTAAACTCAGCTAGTAGATACACACGAGTACAACATGCTGTGCCATAATACTCAGTACTTACAACAGTTTGGCTAACAGTCTGTGCTTAATATAAAAGTTCCAGCATCCGAGGAAAAACACATGATTCGCGTTACAGATCTTGTCAACGAATGCCGGTAAACTCATGAAACGCTAGTCACCAAAACCCACGTAACATACAGAGGCTAATACGTAACAATGGCCGGCCGGTCAAGCTACTATTCGACTATGCAAATGCTATTGTAACCACTGGAAAGAACCGGCTTGCTAAAAGAAACCAAATCACAGCGGCGAAAGGTGTACTGCTACCTAGAAAGAAAATAAACAGCGTAGCAAGTAAATGAAATACAACAACCAATGACAAAAAATGATGCACGGCATCAACACCCAATGAGCTATATACATAATAAGCTTGATTTATCTTATTGCCTTCACCCACGGTACCGCCTCAGTGACGTCAGACGCGCGTTAGCCAATAGAAAAAAACATCGGAAAAACGCTTGTTTACAAAATTGTGAAAGACTAACAAAGATGTGATTTCTGATATAGACTTTATTCATATGCGAGCCAGTCTCGGAAATCTCAACTACGTAACCCTGATGAAAATGTGTGACATATTAGTTAGATAATGACCCAGTTAAATCTTGCTAATTTTGTACAATCAAGAATTTGGAAAAGGAAGGTGTGCTTAGTTTTCCGTAATACTCTCGCGTCTACTGAGCATTGCCCTATATAGCTTAAAATTAACTTGCTGGAACCCGTGCGAAGCACCAGCTAGTGTAAGAATCAGCTAGAAATGGGAAGTTACACTGGTGATACATGCTTGAGAAACAAAAATATCGTCATCCAATTTGTTGTTTATCGCATTTCATTTTTTGTTGAACGTCCGTTTTTATAGTTATTTCACCGTACACAAATGTGATGGTAATAATACTACGAATATGACGGCGTTTTCTCGTTCAGTGACTTTACCAGACGTAGGGGTTGTGAGCGTGTAATAACATCTAGCTCCTTTGTTAATTGCCAAGCACGGTCTTTTGTCTGATATAACAACAGGCAGGCCAATTATCCACCAGGCTTATTACGGACCAAGTGTAAACGCAGTACTTTCAGAAAGAATAGATTGTTGGGTAACTTCGGTTGTAGGTAGGCTATTTTGGCGATTCAAAAACTAAACATGATCAGCATTTGACGAGGAATTCAGAAATGCTATTGGTTTATGTTCAAATTTGTTATAACTTAACTTTTATTTTTAAGATCACAGCCCAGTCAGGCTAGATATGATCCTAGTGGAGATTAGAGCAATTATAGAACAAAAGAGAGCTAGCCCTCCATCCCTCAATGCCAGAATGAAGTTAATCAGTCGTGTAAGATATTGGCAACAGGGGTGTTCTTCCCAACTTGTTGCAGGGCTATAGAATCGAACAAGTTGGGAGCAACGGTAAAACATCGTAATGGTGGTGTACGAGTGATTCTACGTCCCTAACAAATAGTGGCCTGACCGCTGCACAGCGCGTATTAATTTCTGTGTGTTACTTGCCCAAAAATATAAGCCTCAGCAAACTTCACAAAAGAGCATATAATTCTTCAGTTTTATAGTTGTAAGTATGTGGATGTTTGGATTTAGATTCATTTAGAAATAAAGCCGTAGCTTAGAAGTTCCCGTGGGATGTAACATAGAGCGTACTAATTTATGCGCAGTAGTGCTTCGATGATCTTCATAAACGTTCGACAACTGTGGATTCGTTGTCAGCCGATGGGACGGCCTGAATTAAAAAAGACGAGCAAAAATTTTTAAAATTGCTTGAATTGACAGGCACTTTCTGAATACTATGGTCACGTCGACTACTTCATTCAAATAGATAGTCCAACAGTCATTTCAGAAATAAGAAATAGACTGCGGCAGGAGGGTTAGGAATATATCAACTGCCCTCACATTGACTAGAATACCTACTCATCCCTTCCAAACACACCAAACATAAACCTCTGTAACAAACTTCTTGACATTATTCATGACAACTTTCTTGAACAAACAGTAACAAAACCTACACGTGATAAAAATATACAGTACTAGATCTCCTCCTAACAAACAATCCCAGTAGCATAGTTGAAACTGAGGTCATCCCTGGTCTTGGCGACCACGACATCGTCTTTACAGAAATTAAAGGAAACTCTGCCACACAAAAACAAAAACCTAGAAAATCTACCTATTCAATAAAGGAAATTACGATGAGCTAAAGACTTACTTAGCTACTTTCAAAGATAAATTCCTGAAACAAGATCATAATTCCTCCTCCGTAAATGACATGTAGTCCGTCTTTGCAACACATTTCATTGATGCTACTGAACGCTTCATCCCCCACAAAACTACAAGACAAAAAAATCGAATTCCTTGGATAAATCCCAAAATTAAAAAACTCCTCAGAAAAAGAGACAAACTCTTTCGCCGTTCAAAACATACTGGAAATGAAACTGACAGAGAAAACTTCCTAAACTTAGGAAACTAGTCCAACAAGAAACCCGCAAAGCCTACTGGAATTACATCAACAACATCATAACACATTCCCAAAGTAAAAAGCCAAAAAGATTTTACTCTTTCATCAAAAGTCTCAACAAAGAATCACCAAACATTGCTCCTTTAAAAAAGATGGCCTCCTACACACTGACTCAAAAACAAAACCAGAAATATGAAACACACACTTTTTCTCGGTCTTCACAAAAGACGATGGTACAGATACACCCGACATGGGCACATGCCGCTACAACTCCAACCATGATATAACCTTCTCTACCGACGGTATATTCCAAATGTTGCAAAACCTCAATCTTCACAAAGCCGCTGGACCAGACAAAATATCTCCTCACATTCTTAAAGTAACAGCAGAAGGAATTGCACCTGTCCGCCAAAAGTTTTTTACCAAATCATATGAAACATCTACAGTTCCGACAGAATGTCGAAATGCAAACGTAGCACCCATCTTCAAAAAAGATGATAAAACTTTGGCTTCAAACTACCGCCCAATATCACTCACCTGCAGATGTTCCAAACTTATGCAGCACATAGTAACATTATGCCTCATCTCGACACAAATAATATACTTTGCACTTGGCAGCATGGTTTTCGTAGCCATAGATCATGCGAAACACAACTTGTACTTGTCATATTCGTAGATGACCTCCTCCAAACTATGGAGGCTGGGACTCAAACCGACGCTGTGGTGCTGGACTTCTCCAAAGCCTTTGATAAGGTATCCCATCTAAGGCTCTTGGAGATGATCTAGCCTCTTGGGTAAATTCCTGGAAAATGAACTTTAATATCTCCAAATGCAATATTCTTCGTATCCACAGAAAACGTTCCCCCATTATACATAACGCTTCACTCAAATGCATTAATGAAAACCCATACCTCGGGGTCACTCTCACCAATAATTTATCATGGAACACTCATACAGACACAATCACCTCAAAGGCAAACAAAACTCTTGGCTTAATTAAACGAAATCTCAAGTATGCTCCTCAAAAAACAAAAGCCCTTGCCTACACTTCACTTGTTAGACCGAAACTCGAATACTCCTAAGCCGTCCATCCACTCGTACAAACATTGAAAAAATAGAAAAAATACAGCGTAGAGCAGCCAGTTTCGTTTTAAATGACCACCTAAGGTACTCTTCCGTTTCACCTATGCTCAAAACTCTCAAATGGCCCACCCTCCAGAAAAGACGAGCTCAAAACAAACTGTCCCTTCTGTACAAGACCGTCCATAACCTGGTTGCTATTCCTCACTCATACCTTCCACTCCTACATACCTCCAAATCACGTAACTCCCACTGTCATACCTTTGAAAGATAATTTATCCCCACTGCATACTACGCAGACTCTTTCTTTCCATCTACCATTTTACTCTGGAATAGACTCCTACAACTTGTCAACTCGTTAGAAACAATAGAAATATTCAAAGGTCACATCCTGAACATCAATCTAATACAGTAATCATTAAGACCTGTTTTATCTTAGCACTAACCAGCACTTCGTTTTATCGATATTTTTCACAGTTACGTACGTGCACCTCAGTTTTATACTAACAATGCGCCAACAAGTAAGAATCGAAATCATATGGGAAGAAGAAAAACAAGTCTTAGAATGGAAACGCGTTTGACAACTTTTATTGGTTGTTGCTTGTGCAGTTTTCACTTAGACGAATACTTTTGGTTATTTTTGGTTCATTTCTCGATGGCATTGGTCAATCAAAATTAAGCTCATCTCATTTTGTTCCAAGGCGTTTCCTTGGCTGATCCAATATTTGTGGTTACATCCTGTGAAAATTTTGGCAGCAATGCGCGATGTAGACGGTTTCGGGGGCGGAGTGAGTCCGGGTTTTACACAGCCAGTGGTTGTGTCTGGTTTTTGTCACGTCGTCTTCCGCGCAAAGGTAGTTTACTAAGTATTATTTTACAAATCGAGAGATGTTCCATATACAGGATTCGACTCAGCCTTTGTTTCTGATACAGCAGGTATTCCAGTTCCATTTCCGGATCGAGGTGATAACGAAAAGCCAATACGCATCCATCGGTGGACTTTTTAGAAGCCCAGGGCCGGGTTTTCTGCTGATGAAATAGGACATCGGCATTTTTAAAATTCGATCGAAGCATAAGATTAATTGACACTTCTCAACATGCAGACAAGAATGAGTTTTTGACAGGCATGAAAATATTAGATATGGCATACTTGCTAACTTTTGACAATCTAGTCGACATCTTTTTAGAACTATTGGTTTCAACAGGCCTTTATAGTTGCTCTCCCGTCCAAGGAAGTACAAACGCACGTGAATTGGTTTGTTTACGTTACGTTCAAGGTGGTGGCCTGGACGAGACCGTGGACTCGTATTTAGTGCACTTTCTGCAAGAATTCCGGTTGTTTTACCGATGGATATACCAACTTAATGACGCCAAGTTCACGAGACATTGCGAGGCTGTTGACTACCAGCAGGATGGAGTACAACTAATGAGACTGAGAGAAAACATAAACTCCTGTGTCGAAACCGTGTATGATAAAAATGCTACTCGGTTCACCTATGCATGAAACTTCCTGATGACTTTGATCACATTTTCTGGACGTACCACACGTTGATAGCTATACACAGACTGTGACACAGTAGCAGAGCTGACACTGGCTTAAGTGTATTTACATGTGTTACTCACGCAAAAGAATGAATAGACATCCATGGCTTAGTACGTGGTGGGTAGTTAAGTATCAGTCCACGGATCCACCGACCACAGTACAGCCAACAAGCGGCAAGGTGGGGGGTCAACCATTCAGATCCGTGTTTAGTCTGATAAATCACATTAGGGATGAGAGAAAATGGGTGAAGTATGACACCACAAAGTTCGGTGGTTTAGGAGATACAAGGGAAGTGTTCTGGGGGGCAAAATGAGGCAATTTCTGGGTGTGGAATGAGTCATTTTTGACCAAATTTTCTACTCCAGTTTCTGCTTCAAACAGAATCGTTTCTGAACAATTTTGATATCACATGATAGGTTCATGATCAATGTCAATAAAAACGGCACCGACACTGCAATATCGGTTACCATGGTAACACTGGAACTGTTTCCGTGGAGGTACGTTTCCGTCTTGTGAAAAACCAGCAGTAAGCTGTACCCTTATAGCGAAGCTGCCCCCACGAGAAAACTAAAAATAATAACATGAACATGTAGAAGACTCCATGCCCTTGAAATTAATACAATAAAAACTTTGTCAGCCCTTCAGGCAGGCTTGG